>JANJGN010000208.1:0-600000 GCA_026770705.1 Isurus oxyrinchus
GTTCGGTCCAAGTTCCACCGATCTGGTAACTGGTTTCTTTTCTCTGTTACCGTCTCCAGCAGCTGAATCTTTCTGTTGTTTCTTAGCAACTGAAACTTAGAATCCGAACCAGGACTTGGGTCTGGTTTGAGTGGGACGCCTCGGGATGTATAAAAGTGTCTTTGTCTCTGTGGTGTAAAATTCCCCTGACTTCTTCCATTGTTCGTCCAATGAGACAGGACATTGTCTACACTACTGGCTCAGTATGGTGTACCCATTGTTCATCTTCATCATTTACAACACTATTCCTGATGTTCATGTGCTGTCTAGCTTTCTTTTCCATTGCTGACTTAGGAACATAAAAAATAAGAGCAGATGTAGGCCATTCAGCCCCTCGAGTCTGCTCTGCCGTTCAATAACATCAGGGCTGATCTGTTTGTGTTTCGACTTCCACGTTCCCACCTACCGCTGATAATCTTGGATTCTGTTGCCTGACAAGAATCTTTCTTAAAAATATTCAATCACCCCACTTCCACCACTTTCTGAGGTAGGGTTCTAAAGTCGCACAACTCTCCTCATCTCTGTCTAATAAGGCTGACCCCTCATTTTAAAATTGTGACCCCTAGTTCTGGACTCACCCACAAGAGGAAACTTCCTTTCTAAGTCCATCTTGTCAAGACTATTCAGGGTCTTATAGACTTCAATCAGGTCACCCCTCACTCCTCTAAATTCCAGTGGAAACAAGCCCAGCCTGTCCAACCTATCCTCATAAGACAATCTGCTCATTCCAGGTATCAATCTAGTAAACCTCCTCTGAAACACCTCCAACATACTTAATTCTTCCTTAAATAATGAGACCAAAACTGCACACAGTATTCGAGATGTGGTCTCACCAATGCCCTGTCCTGTATTTCAATTACAGATCCTTAAACAAAGGGCTTGCTGCCATCACAAACAAAACTCACTCTACTACCAAGGCTCTGCTGTAATTTATTCATCTTCATGACATCATAACACGAGGATTGTATGACATCAGAAGATTCAATTGTTTCAAAATGATCCACATCAATAGCTACAGGAAAAACATTGAAACGTAGCAAGTTTCACTATTCAATGAGATTATGGCTGATGTGAATCCTAACACTATTTACCTGCCTTGTCCCCATCTCCCTGAGTTCCCTGGTCCAGCAAAGCTCCTTCAATCTCAGGCTTTAAATGAATAATTGAGCTTGTCTCTGTGATTGCACTGTGGGATCGAGTTCTAGCCTCCTCCCACCCTTTGTGTGATGAAGTGTTTCCTAACTTCTCTCCTCAATGACCTGGCTCTGATTTTCAGGTTTTGTCTCTTTGTCCTGGGCCTGGATTTCCCCTACTATCCTGCCCCAAATGGAGTGGGATAGCTCAACTACAAACAGCTCGGGAGGAAGACTAGTGTAGGGAGAGATTGAGGCAATCCCAGCCTGTGACATCAAACATTTCCAAGTTTAAACAGAATTACCTGGAAAAACTCAGCAGGTCTGGCAGCATCGGCGGAGAAGAAAAGAGTTGACGTTTCGAGTCCTCATGACCCTTCGACAGAACTTGATTTCGAGTCCAAGAAAGAGTTGAAATATAAGCTGGTTTAAGGTGTGCGTGTGGGGGGGGCGGAGAGAGAGAGAGAGACAGAGGTGCTTGTGTAGACAAACAAGCAGTGATAGAAGTAGATCATCAAAAGATGTCAGCAACAATGGTACAAAAGAACACATAGGTGTTAAAGTTAAAGTTGGTGATATTATCTAAACGAATTGTGCTAATTAAGAATGGATGGTAGGGCACTCAAGGTACAGCTCTAGTGGGGGTGGGGGGAGCATAAAAGATTTTAAAATATTTAAAAATAATGGAAATAGGTGGGAAAAGAAAAATCTATAAAATTTATAGGGAAAAAAAAGGGGAAAAAAGGGGGGAAACAGAAAGGGGGTGGGGATGGGGGAGGGAGCTCACGACCTAAAGTTATTGAATTCAACATTCAGACCGGAAGGCTGTAAGGTGCCTAGTCGGAAGATGAGGTGTTGTTCCTCCAGTTTGCGTTGGGCTTCACTGGAACAATGCAGCAAGCCAAGGACAGACATGTGGGCAAGAGAGCAGGGTGGAGTGTTAAAATGGCAAGCGACAGGGAGGTTAGGATCATTCTTGCGGACAGACCGCAGGTGTTCTGCAAAGCGGTCGCCCAGTTTACGTTTGGTCTCTCCAATGTAGAGGAGACCACATTGGGAGCAACGAATGCAGTAGACTAAGTTGGGGGAAATGCAAGTGAAATGCTGCTTCACTTGAAAGGAGTGTTTGAGCCCTTGGACGGTGAGGAGAGAGGAAGTGAAGGGGCAGGTGTTACATCTTTTGCGTGGGCATGGGGTGGTGCCATAGGAGGGGGTTGAGGAGTAGGGGGTGATGGAGGAGTGGACCAGGGTGTCCCAGAGGGAGCGATCCCTATGGAATGCCGATAAGGGGGGTGAAGGGAAGATGTGTTTGGTGGTGGCATCATGCTGGAGTTGGCGGAAATGGCGGAGGATGATCCTTTGAATGCGGAGGCTGGTGGGGTGATAAGTGAGGACAAGGGGGACCCTATCATGTTTCTGGGAGGGAGGAGAAGGCGTGAGGGCGGATGCGCGGGAGATGGGCCGGACACGGTTGAGGGCCCTGTCAACGACTGTGGGTGGAAAACCTCGGTTAAGGAAGAAGGAGGACATGTCAGAGGAGCATTTTCACTTGCATTTCCCCCAACTTAGTCTACTGCATTCGTTGCTGCCAATGTGGTCTCCTCTACATTGGAGAGACCAAACGTAAACTGGGCGACCGCTTTGCAGAACACCTGCGGTCTGTCCGCAAGAATGACCCAAACCTCCCTGTCGCTTGCCATTTTAACACTCCACCCTGCTCTCTTGCCCACATGTCTGTCCTTGGCTTACTGCATTGTTCCAGTGAAGCCCAACGCAAACTGGAGGAACAACACCTCATCTTCCGACTAGGCACCTTACAGCCTTCCGGTCTGAATATTGAATTCAATAACTTTAGGTCGTGAGCTCCCTCCCCCATCCCCACCCCCTTTCTGTTTCCCCCCTTTTTTCCCCTTTTTTTTCCCCTATAAATTTTATAGATTTTTCTTTTCCCACCTATTTCCATTATTTTTAAATATTTTAAAATCTTTTATGCTCCCCCCACCCCCACTAGAGCTGTACCTTGAGTGCCCTACCATCCATTCTTAATTAGCACATTCGTTTAGATAATATCACCAACTTTAACTTTAACACCTATGTGTTCTTTTGTACCATTGTTGCTGACATCTTTTGATGATCTGCTTCTATCACTGCTTGTTTGTCTACACAAGCACCTCTGTCTCTCTCTCTCTCTCTCCGCCCCCCCACACACACACCTTAAACCAGCTTATATTTCAACTCTTTCTTGGACTCGAAATCAAGTTCTGTCGAAGGGTCATGAGGACTCGAAACGTCAACTCTTTTCTTCTCCGCCGATGCTGCCAGACCTGCTGAGTTTTTCCAGGTAATTCTGTTTTTGTTTTGATTTCCAGCATCCGCAGTTTTCTTTGTTTTTATTTCCAAGTTTACATCCATAATTCCAACATTTCAAAGTGCCAGATCGGAGATTAGACTCTGGGAGCTTTCTGATATGGTGGCCAAGTGTGTCTGTATGATGTCATCACCTGCTGCCTAATTTAAAGGCCCATGGCAGCAGTTAACAGCAGCAGATTAATAGTGAAATGTCTGTGAACTCATCGTCCATCTGTGCTAACTGGATGCATGGGTCCATATCAGAAATTTAGTGTTTAATTGGAGACAATTTCAGAAGAATAAAAATGCAAAGTTTTGAAGCAAACAAGTTGAGAGGGAATGTGAAAGGGAACTTATTTTGCATAATGTCCATTGTGTATCTGATATGGAGTAAGAGAATTGCTTTTAATAAAGAGAAAATGTTGGAAATGCTCAGTGGGTGTGACAGCGGGTGTGTAGAGAGAAAGAGCGTTGCAGTTTCAGGTGGATAAGTTTTGATGAGGAGTGGGAAAAGATTGAAATGTGATGGGCTTTAGGTCAGGGGAGGGTGATAAAATGAAGAAAAGGGAGAGGAGAGATGAAATGCCCTGGTCAGGTTGCAGTGCCACGAAATGAGGAATGAGCAATTCCAGCAGGCGGGGGTATATTTTCTTCTAAAAAAAATGGCACAAAAACACAGCAAAATGGTGGCTGAAATAGCTCAGTTGGGACAGGGTTAGATTGAAGATCTGAAGCTCCCTGGTTCAATCCTATGTTTCAGCAGCTCTCATTCTGAGAGCTCTCTGCTGCTCTCACTCCACATATCCCCCGATTCCCTGAGATCCAAAATCTGTTCTTTCTCAGTATTGACTATATTCTATGATGGAGCATCCCCTCCCCCTCTGGGCTAGAGAATTCCACAGATTCACAACTCTCAGTGAAGAAATTTCTCCATATTTCAGTTCTAAATGATGGGCCCCTTATCCTGAGTCAGTGCCCCCATGTTTCAAGATTCCCCAGCCAGGGGAGACAACCGCTCAATATTTAACCTGTCAGTCTTCCTCAGTATCTTATATGTTTCAATGAGATCAGTTCACATTCTTCAAAACTTCAATGTTTTTACCCTCAATCTGCCCAAACTTTTCTTATAAACAATCCCCTTCGCCCCAGGGGTCAACCTAGTGAACCTTCTCTGAATTGGCTCCAATGTAAGTGTATTTGTCATTGAATCTGTCTGCGGTGCTGTCGGAGTGGTCTCACCAATGCCCTGTACAATTGTAACAAGACGTCCCTACTTTTACACTCTGTCCCCCTTGTAATGAAGCCCAGCATTCAACTTGCCTTCCTAATTCCTGCCTGGACTTGCATGCTAACTTTTGGAGTTTCATGTATGAGGGACAGCCAGTTCCCTCCATACTGCAGCATTCTGCAGTCTCCCTGCATTTCAATAATATTCTGCTATTCGGGTCTTCCTGCAAAAGTGGATAACCTCACGTTTCCCCATATTTTTAACCATCTCTGAAATCTTTGCCGACTCCCTTAACCCATCTCTATCCCTTTACCGGGATTTTCCAGCCCCATGTGGCAGTGCCCATCACAGGGGATGCAGCAGGTCAGCCAAAGTTCCATTAACTTTTGGTGGGACTGGAAGATCCTGGTGACAGTTGGTGCTGGAAAATCCCGACCTGTGTCCCCTCGCAATTAACTTTCCCACCTATCCTTGTATTGGATGCAAATTTGTCAATAATACACTCGCTCCCTTCATCCAAGACGCTCATATGGATTGTAACTAGTTGAGATTTCGGCAGGGGTCCCTGTGACACTCCTCTAGTAAACATTTCACAACTTGAAAATGAACTAATTCTGGTGACCACCCAGCATTCACCTAGGCACCGGAAATGACAACGGCAAACTCAGCCCTGTCAACACTGCAATGTCCTCCTAACTAACATCTGGGGGCTAGTGCCAAAAGCTGTCTCACAGACTAGTAAAGCAATGGAATCATACCTCACAGATCAGGTCCCAGGCACCACCATCATCATCCCAGCAGAAGTGGCGGCACAGTGGTTTCCTGTCGTGAGGGAGTGTCGACTCTGGACCCCATGAATCTCATGGTATCAGGTCAAACATGAAGGAAACCTCCATCTGATTAGCATGTTCCCTCCTCCCTCAGCTGAAGAATCAGTGCTCCTCCGTGTTGAACACCAATTGGAGGAAGCACTAAAGGTGACAAGGGCACAGAATGTACTCTGGGTGGGGGACTTCAATGTCCATCACCAAGAGTGTCTCTGTAGCACAACTGCTGACTGAGCTGGCTGAGTCCTAAATGACATAGCTGCTAGACTGGGTCTGAGGCAGGTGATGAGGGAACCAATAAGAGGGAAAAAAAATGATTGACTTCATCCTCACCAACCTGCCTGTCGCAGATGCATCTGTCCATGACAGTATTGGTAGGAGTGACAACTGCACAGTCATTGTGGAGACCAAGTCCAGCCTTCACATTGAGGATACCCTCCATCGTGTTGTGTGGCACTACCACTGTGCTTAATGGGATAGATTTCAAACAGATCTAACAAATCAAGACTGCATCCATGAGGCTCTGTGAGCCATCAGAAGCTGCAGAATTGTACTCGAACACAGCCTGTAACCTCATGGCCCTGCATATCCCCCACTTTACCATCATCATCAAGCCAGGGGATCGAGCCTGGTTCGATGAAGAGTGCAGGAGGGCATGCTAGGAGCAACACTAGGTATACCTAAAAATGAGATGTGAACTTGAAGCTATAACACAGGACTACTTGCATTAGCAGCAACTGATAGACAGAGCTAAGCAATCCCACAACCAATGGATCAGATCTAAGCTCTGCAATCCTGACACATCTCGTCATGAATGGTGGTGGACAATTAAACAACTCACTGGAGGAGAAGGCTCCATAAATATCCCCATCCTCAGTGAGTTTCTGCAGAGCATCTTGTGCACTGTGCATTGGTGATGGAGGGAGTGAATGAGTGTGGATGGGCTGCCAGTCAGGTTGGCTGCTTTGCCCTGGATGGTGTCAAGCTTCTCGAGTGCTGTTGGAGCTGGACTCCTCTAGGCAAGGGGCGATTATTCCATCACATTCCTGATTTGTGCCTTGTAGATGGTGGACAGGTTTAAGGCAGTCACGTGGTGAAATACTCACTGCAGGATTCCTAGCCTCTGACCTGCCCTTTTAGCCACAGTATTTATGTGGCTCGTTCAGTTCAGTTCCTGGTCAATGGTAACCCACAGGATGTTGATAGTGGGGAATTCAGCGATGGTAATGCCATTGAACGTCAAAGGGAGATTGTCTCTGGTGGGAAATGTTCATTTGTGTGGCACGAATATTAATTGCCATTTGTCAGCCCAAACCTGGATATTGTCCAGTTTTTGCTGCATTTGGACATGGGCTGCTTCAGTATCTGAGGATTCCCGAATGATGCTGAATATTGTGCAATCATCAGTGAACATCCCCATTTCTGACCTTATGATGAAGGGTAGGTCTTTGATGAAGCAGCTGAAGATGGTTGGGGTTTGGACACTGCACTGAGGACCAAGGCTGTAATGAGGTCTGGAGCTGAGTGGCCCTGGCAGAACCCAATCTGAGTGTTAGTGAGCAGTAACAGTGCTATCAAGCAGCACTTGTGACAACCCCTTCCATCACTTTGCTGATGATCGAGAGTCGACTGATGGGGCAGGAATTGGCTGGGTTGGATTTGTCCTGCTTTTTGTGTGGACTGGTCACATCTGGGCAATTTTCCACTTTGCTGGGTGATGCCAGTGTTGTAGCCGCACTGGAACAGCTTGAACAGGGGAACGGCAAGTTCTGGAGCACAAGCCTTCAGTACAATTGCTGGAATATTGTAAGGGCCAGTGCAGATGTAGATCCAGGGCCTTCAGCCATTTCTTGACATCATGTAGTTAAGGTTGTAAAGAAGGCATATGGAATGTTCTCCTACGTTGTCAGAGGTATAGAATATAAAAGTAAGGATATAATGTTGGAATTGTATAAAACACTGGTGGGGCCACAACTGGAGTATTGTGTGCAGCTCTGGTCACCACATTACAGGACAGCTGTAACAGCCCTGGAGAGAGTGCAGAGGATGTTTACAAGAAGGTTGCCAAGAAGGTTAGAAAAATGTAGCTACGAGGAGAGATTGGATAGGTTGGGGTTATTTTCCTTAGAACAAAGAAGGCTGAGAGGTGACTTGATTGAGGTGTATAAAATGATGAGGGGGATAGACAAAGGGGGTCATGAGGAAGAACTTTTCTATGCAGAGGGTAGTGAGTGTCTGGAATTCACTGCCCAAGGTGCTGGTAGAGGCAGAAACTCTAAACTCTTTTAAAAAGGACCTGGATCGGCATCTTAGGTGCTGTAAGCTGCAGGGCTATGGGCCAGGTGCAGGAAGGTGGGATTAGAAAGGGCACCTGGGTGTCCTCGGGCTGACATGGACAAGATGGGCCGAATGGCCTCCTTCTGTGCTGTAACTTTTTTATGGTTCTATGTGGAGTGAATCAAATTGGCTGAAGATTGGCAACTGTGACGCTGGAGACCTCAGGAGGAGACGGAGATGGATCATCCACTCGGCCCTTCTGGCTGAAGATTGATGCTAATGCTTCAGCCTTGTCTTTTTGCACTGATGTGCTGGGCTCCCCCATCATTGTGCATGGGGATTGTTGAGAAGTCTCCTTCTCCAGTGAATTGTTTAATTGTCTACAACCATCCACAACTGGATGTGGAAGGGCTTAGATCTGATCCATTGCTTGTAGCTCTGTCTATTGCTGCTGCTTCCATTGTTTTGCATTCAAGTCATCCTGTGATGTCACTTCACCAGGTTGACACCTCATTTTTAGCTTTGCCTCGTGTTGCTCCTGGCATGCCCTACTGTACTATTTATTGAACCAGGGTTGGTACCCCAGCTTGATGGTAATGGTAGAGTGGGGGATATGCTGGGCCACAAGATTACTGATTGTGGCTGAATACAATTGTGCTGCTGCTGATGGCCCACAGTGCCTCATAGATGCCCAGTTTTTGTCGCACCAACACTGTCATGGACAGAGGCATCTGCAACATGTAGATTGGTGAAGACAAGGTCAGGTAGGTTTCTCCCTCACCACCTGCTGCAGACCCAGTCTCGCAGTTATGTCCTTGAGGACTCAGCAGCTGTGATGAACATTTAAGTCCCCCAACCAAAGTACATTTGTACCCTTCTCGCCCTCAGTGCTTCTTCCATGTGGTGTTCAACATGGAGGAGGAATGTTGATTCATGAGCTGAGGTGGGTAATCAGCAGGAGGGTTCATTGTCCAAGTTTGACCAGATGCCATGAGACTTCCTGGGGTCCAGAGTCAATGTTGAGAATTCCCATAGCAACTCCCTCCTGTATACCACTGTGCTGCCACCTCTGATGGGCCTGCCTTGCCAGTAGAACAGGACATCCCCAGGGACGGCGATGATTCACACGTATGACGATGTCAGGCGACTGCATGGGGTGTCTGTGGCTCAGCTCTCCCAATTTTGGCTCAAGGCACCAGACATTTGTAAGGACAGGATTTGTCGTTGTTGCTTCCAGTGCCTAGGTGGATTCTGGATATATCCAGTTCCTTTTACTTGCTGCTACTGAGTAGCTTGTTCGGCCATCTTAGGGCACCACCAATGCAAAATGGTAACTGTGTACATCTACAACATGCACTGCGCTAACTCAAGGCTCCTTCTTCAGCAACTTCCAAACCCACAGCCTCTACCATCCAGAGGGACAGCAGCTACATGGGAACACCACCTGCAAGTTCCCCTCCAAACCACACACCACCTTGTTGTGGAACTATAACCACCGTTCCTTCATTGTCACTGGGTCAAAATCCTGGAACTGCCTCCCTTTCAGCAGTGTGTTACAGCTGAATATCCATGGAGTGCAGCAGCTCACCAGCACCTTCTGAGGGGTAATTAATACTGGCCTTGCCAGCAATACCAACATCCTTGGAGAAATTAATAATGCAAATTCATCTTGGATCCCTCAGTGCCCAAAGAAACCATTGGTCTCTCACAGGAGACCATTCTCCCTGCTGCAACCTTCGTCTCTGCTTAAGTCAAAGTGATTCAGTCTTGAACACCCAGGGAGAATAAATGGTTTAGTGATCACCACCAGAACTGGCTGGACCACATGAAGCAATGTCCCGCTGTCCTACGCCAAAACTCATCACTATTTCAGGATCATGATGCAATGTTAGGAACCCTCCATCCTCTCTCCTTGAAACTATCTTTGTAAACCCCTTTCCCATCACCAACAACAAGAGCAAACAGCTCATGAACTTTGTAACAAGGTTCAGATCAGCTGCTTCTGCCATTTCCCTCCCTTCCCCTCACCCATCAGGACAAACTTCCTCTCAGGCTCTTCCCTATCCTAGCCCTAAACTCATGTCTTTCTCCATCTCCCCTCAGGCACTCTCCAACCTCATCTTGTTCACGACACCTCATCACATGTACCCTCAACCTTACTCCCAATAAACTGTTGAGCACCCAATTTTTCTTCCTGGTCTGAATGAGCTAATATTAATACTTTCCTCTCCTCAGGTACTCTCACCCTCCCTTCAGTTTCACTCAATAGCCCTGCTCCAATGTCAGTTCAGGTTTGTTGTTCTCAATTCCCTAGAGAGGGGAAATAGTTCCCCAAACCCACCCTACCAACTCCTCCCAACAGTTTAAACACCTCAGATCAGCCTCAGCTTTCTATCTAGGAGTTAAACTGCTCCTCACCCCAATCTTTATTCTGGCCAATCAGCATCTAAACAAAGAACACAATGGCTCCTTTGCTGTTCGATGTCCAAACCTCAGAAATCCAGATGTGTGGGTGCCCAGAGTTTGGAAAACTGAAGCATCACATCTGAGAGAGGCCAACATGCCATTAGCCCCAATTAACCATTTACAAGTGAGGTATTGGACTCAGATTTGTTCCTTCAGATAACAGCATGAATTTTCTAGTTTTTGTTCAAGATGGGTGACCTCACTCCATCACAGAACATGAACAATCGTTTGGTCACTCACTCAATCCCTGTTGCTCCTGTCTGCATGAATATTACCACCCGCAAACTTCGATATCCCTACAAATTACAAATGAATTTCAGGCACCAGATCAGATCCCTGGGAACCACCACATGTTAATTCCTGACAGTCAGATGATGTTCTCCGTGTCCCCAATCACTTCATTTTCCCTCCATTTCTGTGAAAGATGGAATCCCCTCTGGAAGTCCACATGGACAACACCCTCATTAGTGAGCTCCAATGAAAATGGAGAGTTTAGTTCCATCTATTTAAAGCCATGCTGTCTCTCAGATCACCTTCTGTTTGAGCTGCAGATTCACTATTCCCCACAATAGACAGGCCTGTGTAATCTGGTTGACCAGTCAATTAGACAATTTCACCAGATGTTAGAGATGAAAGACAAATGATTGCAAACAGGATGTAAATTTGATCAGTGTAGACTAGACCATTCATACCCACTGATTACAGCCAACCTCAAACGTTCCAATACAGTGAGTCCCCTCTCCAGGGGGTGAACATCACCGTGGAAGAGAAATGAGGCAGGCCAAGTAAACACCCACACCAGCCAGGCTCAGGAGCAGGTCCACAAGGAGGAGCCAGACCTGCTCACACCCCCTCCCCCACACTGGGTGGTTATAGATACCAAGCCTGGGGTCTGATGCACAAGAAAACTAGTTACTGCTTCTCTCTATCTTCAGTAAACCCATCATTAGGAGGCCTAGTTCTGTGCTTGGATAGACTAAACCCAGCCATTAGTCCCAAGCAGGCATTTAACTAACATGGAGGATGCAGAAACAAATCAGCTCCCAGAAACAAGGTAAAAGGAATCACTACTTTGTTGATAACTGGTTGACCTGAGTTTGCTTGTGTTTCCTGTACAGGAACAAGGCCAACAATGAAGCAGAGATCACTGAGACAGCTGTCACAGTCAGGGCCACGATCAGGACCACCTCAGACTCCACACCTACTAATCAATGAGAAACCAATGGTTAGTGAAGGAAACACTGAGGGGAAAATGGAAACCAGCAGTCGGCCAACTCACCACCTGGAGACCTCTCCTGCATCCTTCGCTCAGCCTCATTCAGAGACTCTGTTGCCAGCTTGGTCACATCAGTATCCACAATGAGCAGGGGTCCAAGTGAGGCCTAACCCTCCCACTTCAATCCAGCTTCACTCTCTGCAACATCAAACACTCCAGTTAGAGAGGGGAAAGGGAGACCTCCAACATCTAGAGGATCAATGTCCTACCAGCTTCAGGTACAAGATCTCTCCTTCCTCCGGAACCAAACCACAACTCCCTTGTGGCAGCTCAGTTACCCACATGGCAACAGGCACAAATGTCAATGCTAGATTCCTTCAAAGGGGATCAGCTAAACAAGAAAGCAGCTCATCAACCAGGTTGTGCATCACATCCCAACACAACACATCCCTGAGGGAGAGGGGGGGAACTGACACATTCTGCACCTTCTGGAAAGTACAGCTTTGTTCCTGGAATCCTGAGGAGCAACTTTCAGGTGATGAAAATCTGAGGGATACATTCAACACAAGTCATGATTCAGTGACTCCCTCCCAACATGCAGACCCCAATGATCAGCTTCCTCTTACCAAGGAACGGTCATCTCCAAGGAGATGGAACGCATCCAGGTCAAACCGGAGCTTGTCCAGCTCCCGCTCGTCTCTTGGCAACACAAAGGTTGAAAAGGAGTCCTCAGCTTTGCTGTCCAGGAGGCAACTGAAGAAAGATTAAAAAGGGACAGGAAGTGAATCAAGTGAAGACATTGAGATGGGACCAGCTGGAGAAAGCAGAGAGCTCCTTACCCATTGTGGTCAATGATGCTGTATCTCGGGGTGGAGTCCTTGTCTGGGCTCAATGTAGTTACACAGTGGTCAATGTAGAGCTTCAGGGGCATGTGGTTGGTCATTGAAACAGAGGCCTCAATGTGAATGAGCTCACCCAGGTAGTAGACAGTCGAAGTGCGCTCTGTAAGCCAGTCACCTGAAGTACAAGAGGACAAGGGTTAGAGACAGTGGCTGTAACTCCCAGTGAGTGACTACAGGAAATCACTCCCCATCCACCCATCACATACCATTCATTAGGCGCAGTGAGAATGACAGATGCCCTTCTCCAGACTTGGTGGAGCTGAATGGGATCCAGATGGGCTTGATGGGGTTCCTGCTCACATTGCCCTTCCTGGAAAGGCAGGGGAGTCATTTTAGGACAACTTCAGAGACCACCAGCAGCTGTAGATCTTATTGACAAAGCGAGTAATGATTCTTATCCAAAATAACGACACTCAATGGGAACGACAGCACCATTCGTTCTCACAATGACAGATCCATGATACTATGTGGTGTGGTTCAGGTGGGTGGTGTAGATGAGGAAATCTCCAGTCATCTGAAAGAATCAGGTTAAGGAATGAAGCACTGATCGGAAATGAGAATGTTCTCCACAGGGGTTAACAATGAAGTCATCCCATCCCCTGAAAACAATTCTGAGGGGGATTGACAGGGTCAGTGTGAAGAGGCTGCTTCCCCCCAGCCGGAGGAGAGTTGATTATTATGGGGAGGCATCTCAGGTCAGTGGGTCACTTAAGATTAATGTGACAGGGAATTACTTCATTCAGCAGGTGGTGAATCTTTGGGATTCTATCCCAGAGAGCTGTGAATGCTCAGTCACCGAGTACATTTGAGACAGATGGATTTATTTTGGGGAATGAAGGGAATGTTATGATGTGGCAGATGATGCTAGTCAGGTGGATCAAAGCCAAGAGGGAAAGTTGATCATGCACTCAATTTTGAGATTAGTATTTTATTTTGAAATCAGTGCCTGGAATTCAGAAACAACAAGACTGCCACAACTTCAGGAGGTTTAGATAAAAATGTAAACATGAACAAAAGGAAAGATTAAGCACATACTTAGTTCTACAAATTACTACAAGAACTCCCAAAATCTTCTCATTAATCTGGCTCCCAGCTACACATCCATTAAGGCAACAGTAAAACAGATTTGAACAGACCCAGGCAAAGCAACACCACCTGGACAGGAGAATTCAATATGAGTTAACACATCCTTGGTTCCTTTAGACAGGAACTTGATGCAGAGGCTGGAGGCTTCTCACATTTGTGAAAGATCTTAGGATGTCTTCACCACTGACTCAGCCTCATCCCCTTTACAGGTAAATTCCATTGTTCCCATATCTTGTTGCAACTTCACTTTTCATAATATAAAAGAGTTGATTACTAATTTATCAGTAAGCTTTTGAAAAAATAAATGCTTCTCATAGTTTCTCATAGCTAGGTGTAACATCCCACCATCTCTTGGAAACTCAAGCTGTCCAAATTTATATGAAAAAGCAAGTTTTCATCACATCTCATTCTAAAACTTCAGCCATGTTTATGGATTTAGCATTTCAAAGCTCGATTCTTTTTGATGACTCAAAGCCTCCAGACCAGCTGTCCCCAATTCAACTCCACACAAATTATCCCAACCCCAATATTACAATAAAGCACAATATTATGATATTTATCATATTTTGAGGACATGAATCAAAGAGCTTGTTAAGAGGACAGGAACATGGCGGTTGTTTAGAAGTTCAGTCAGGACCTTAATGATTGGGGAACAGGCTCGAGGGGCCGGGTGGCCTCATTATGGGCTGTAATGCAACCTCAGCCCTTTATCCAAAGGGGGAGATCATCAGAACAAGACCAGTGTTCATTAATAGGGAAGTGACTCAACAAAAAGGGCAGCTTCAGTTAACAGTAAAAGGAGCCACAAGTGGACAGTAATATGGAGCATGGAAATAGAAGAGTTTGAAGCCAGAGCCCGAGTTATTCACAAAGATAAAAAATGAGGAGTGAGTTCCTCTTTAGTCTAATACATCTCAATTCTCATTTAGTTTTCTTCATTTAAGAGAGAACCCAATTGGATAAACTGGACTGAAACCGAAGTCTCCAGTTGGATTGATCTGAATGAGGGGAATAGAACTGAAAATCCTCAAAACAACAAAAGGAAAAGCTTGGAGGATCCAAAGAGAAGGTTCAAGACCAATGGGGCTGATGTTATAGGTTGGAGAGACTCAGGAACCAGTTAAAGCAAAGTACAATACAAGATAGAAAGCTAATTTGTAGTTTTATAAAGCAGGAGACAGCTATCTCCTCAATATTATTGACATCTCACCCAGTGTTGGAATGAAGAGTGGGGAACAATCTACAGCCCAAGCTTAGAGCAAGAGCTGAGGATTCCCATTACCTGCAACCTGCTGCCACACTCATGGAATCCATTGTCAAAGAGGACAGTGTAGTTCTGAGAGTAGATCCTGGTTGGCCGACAACCTGCTGTCCCCAGGGTCAGGTCAGCAGCTTTGATCAGGTGCCTGGTTCCAAATAAATCCAGCCGGACCCTGAGCAAAAGCTTGTCCTCTCCACACTGCACGATCACAGTCTGCAGTGGAGACACACTTCCACCCTCAGACACACGGAAATGGGAACCAAAGGGAGGCCCAGGAGGAGAGACTGTCTGAGGCACAGGGGCGGCTTTGACTCTGCTCCATGGAAACCTCTGGACTAGAAACCATTGTCAAGTATCAGAGCCACAAACAGCTCCAACTAACACCAGCACTGGGAACAAAGCCCTCACTACAAAATCCCCCATGATACCAAACAACTCAACCATTCCTTCAGCCACCGAGCAGCACCTTTTATAAACACAAACTGCACTCACCTGACACCAATGAGACCAGAAGCAGCAACATTGAACCGATTAACCAGCCCCAATCTCCACAATCTCCACCAATCACACAACTCATGGATTTGTTACCAGGAAGGCCGATTTTATTTGGACCAATAGGAGTTGGTCTGGTGGGGAAAAACGTTAATGAACAAAAGGGAAGGTGTGTGATAGGGTGGAGGGCAGGAGAGATTAAAGGATAAAAGGTTTCATGGTACAAAAGCCAAAGGCAGTGGTAATGGGTAAAGTAAAGAAACAAATGATGTGTCCGGATGAGGTGTAAATGGCTGCCTAGCAACTGTCTGAATGTAACATAGAATCTTAGAATGTTTATAGCACAGAAAGAGGCCACTGGGCCCATCGTGTCTGCCCCAGCTGAAGAACGAACCCCCCCCCAGCCTAATCCCACTTTCCAGCACTTGGTCCGTAGCCCTGCAGGATCCGGCAGTTGAGGTGCATATCCAGACAGCTTTTCAATGAGTTGAGGGTTCCGGCCTCTACTCCCCTTTCAGGCAGTGAGTTCCAGACCCACACAATCCTCTGGGTGAGAAAAGGTTTTCCTCATCTCCCCTCTAATCTTTCTATCAATCACCTAAAATCTATATCCCCTCGTCAATGAGCTCTCTGCTGAAGTATATAGGCCCTTCCCATCCAGCCTATCCAGGCCCTTCACAATTTTGTACGTCTCAATCAAATCTCCCCTCAGCCTCCTCTGTTCCAAGGAGGACAGCCCCAGCCTCTCCAATCGTTCCTCATATTTGCAATTTTCCAGCCCTGGCAACACCCTGGTAAATCTCCTCTGTTCCCTCTCGAATGCAATTACATTCTTTCTGTAACGAAGTGACCAGAACAGCACACAGTACTCAAATCGTGGCCTAACTAATGTTTTTTATAGTTCCAGCTTAACCTCCCTGTTCTTATATTTTACACCTCGGCTAAGAAATGAAAGGATTCCATCTGCCTTCTTAACCACCTTCTCAACCTGTCCTGCTACCTTCTGGGATCTGTGGACATTAACTCTAAGGCCCCTCACTTCCTCTACACTTCTCAGTCTCCTCCCATTTATTGTGTAATCCTTTGCCTTGTTTGACCTCCCCAAATGCATCACCTCACACTTCTCTAGGTTGAATCCCATTTGCTATTTTTGTGCTCACTTGACCAGTCCATTGATGTCTTCCTGCAGTCCACAGCAACTCTCCTCGCTATCAACCAATTTTTCTGCTGTCTGCAAATTTCTTGATCATTCTACATTTATGTCCAAATCATTAATATAGTTCACAAAAAGCAGGGGGCCCAGTACTAAGCCCTGTGGAACCCCACTGGAAATAGCCTTCCAGTCACAAAAACATCCATCCTTTGTTTCCTGCCACTGAGCCAATTTTGTATCCAGCTTGCTACTTTCCCCTGGATCCTATGGGATTTTATTTTTTTAAGCAGTCTGCCATGTAGAACCTTGTTGAAAGCCTTGTTATCATCAATGTGTATCACATCAACTACACCACCCTCATCAATCCTACTTGTTACTTCCTCAGAAACTTCAATCTGATTAGTCAGATATGACCTGTGTACTATAGGCCCCCAAAAAGTCAGGGAGAGATAGAGGATCAAATATGTAGTCAAATTTCAGAGAAGTGTAAGAATATCAGGGCAGTAATGTTAGGGGATTTTAACTATCCAAATATTAACTGGGATAGTTGTAGTGTGTGAGGTAGGGAGGGAGCAACATTCTGAAGTTGCATCCAAGAGAACTTTTTTAGTCAGTACGTAGAAAGCCCAGATACGGAGGGCTCAATACAGCTTACTCCTTACAGGAGTGTAAAAAGTGTAGAGGAGAGCTTATAGAGGAAATTAGGAAAGCTAAGAGAGTGCATGAGAAAGCATTGGTGTGTGGAATAAAGGAAAACCCAAAGGGGTTATTTAAATATATATAGAGGAAGAGAATAAGGGAAAGTGTAGGGCCAATTTGGGATAATAGAGGTAATCTGTGTGTGGACCCGGAAGACATGGGTGCAGTCCTCAATGAATCCTTTACGTCAGTCTTCACAATGGTAAAGGATGACGCAGGTACAGATATCAGGGTGGAGGACTGTGAAATATTAGAGGAAATTAACATAGAGAGAGAGAGGGGGCACTTACACGTCCAGCGGCCTTAGAAATGGATAAATCCACAGGCCTGGGTGAGATGTATCCCAGGCTGTTGAGGGAGCCAAGGGAAGAGATTTCAGGGGCCCTGGCAATAATTTTCAAATCCTCTCTGGCCACAGGTGCGGTGCCAGAGGACTGGAGGACTGCTAACGTTATCTGATTATTAAGAAAGGGAGGAAGGGATAGACCAGGAAATTACAGGCCAGTCAGTCTAACCTCAGTGGTGGGGAAGTTACTAGAAAGAATTCTGAGGGGCAGAATATATCTGCACTTGGAGAAACAAGGATTAATCAGGGATCGTTGGCATTGATTTGTTAAGGGAAGGTCATATTTGACAAATTTGATCGAATTATTTGAGGAGGTAACCAGGAGTGTTGATGAGGGTAATGCATTTGACTTTAGCAAGGCTTTTGATAAGATTCCCCATGGCAGACTGGGCATGAAAGTAAGAGCCCATGGGATCCAAGGCAAAGTGGCATGTTGGATCCAAAATTGGCTGAGAGGCAGGAAGCAGAGGGTGATGGTACAGGGATGTTTCTGTGACTGGAAGTCTATTTCTACTGGGGTTCTGCAGAGCTCGGTGCTGGGGCACTTGCTATTTGTAGTGTACATAAATGATTTAGATTTTAACGTAGGGGGTATGATCAAGAAGTTTGCGGATAAGACAAAAATTGTTGGAGTGGTAAATAGTGAGGAGGATAGCTGTAAACTGCAGGAGGATATCAATGGACTGGTCAGGTGGGCAGAGCAGTGGCAAATGGAATTCAACCCAGAAAAGTGTGAGGTAATGCACTTCGGCATGGCTAACAAGGCAAGGGAATACACAATGAATGGTAGGACACTGGAAAGCACTGAATATCAGTGGGACCTTGGTGAGTATATCCATAGATTCCTGAAGGTAGAAGGGCAGGTAGATAAGGTGATTAAGAAGGCATGTGGGATACTTGCCTTTATTAGCTGAGGCAGACAATACAAGAGCAGGGAGGTTATGCTGGAACTGTATAAAACGCTGGTTAGGACACAACTGGAGTAGTGTGTGCAGGTCTGGTCACCACATTATAGGAAGGATGTGATTGCACTGGAGAGGGTGCAGAGGAGATTTACCAGGATGCTGCCTGGTCTGGAGGGTCTGAGCCATGAGGAATGGTTGCATGGAAGCAACAAAGGTTGAGAGGGGACCTGATAGAGGTGTATAAGATTATGAGGGGCATAGATAGGGTGCATATGAAGGCACTTTTTGCTTTAGTAGAGGCATCAATAAGCAGGGAGCATAGATTTAAGGTAAGAGGTAGAAGGCTAAGACGTGTTTTGAGGAGAAATGTTATCACCCAGACGTTTTGGGAGTCTGAAACTCACTGCCTGAAAGGGTGGTTGAGTCAGAAACCCTCATAACATTTAAGAAGTATTTAGATATTCACTTGCGTTGCCATAGCCTCCAGGGCTATGTGCCAAGCACTGGAAAATGGGATTAGTGTAATCAGATCTTTGTTGACTGGAGGGGACACAGCCTGGGGTACTTTTCATCCAGCCCTGGTGATTCATCCATTTCTGACAATGCTAATCCCCTTAATACTTCCTCTCTCCCTACGTTTATCACATCCAATATTTCACACTCCTCCTCCTGAACTACAAAGTCTGCAATCTCCCTCTCTTTTGTTAAGACAGATGAAAAGTATTCATTCAGACGCATACCCACATCGTCTGCCTCCACACACAGGTTCCCTTTTTGGTGTTTTATGAGCTCTACTCTTTCCTTCATTATCCTCTTACTCTAAATGTATTGATTAATCATCTTTGAGCTCTCCTTGGTTTTGCTTGCCAATATTCTTTCATGCCCTCTCTTTGCTTTCCTAATTTCTGTTTTGATTTCACCCTTCCGCTTTCTCTACTCTTCTCCGCTTTCTGTAACATTCAGTTCTCAGTGTCTGCCATAAGCTTTCTTTTTCTGCTTTTTCTTACCCTGAAACCTCCTTGACATCCAGGGGGCTATAGATTTGGCTGTCCCTCCCTTCTTCTTTGTGGGAACATGTTGCCTCTGAACCACTTGAATCTCCCCTTTGATTGCCTTCCATTGCTCTGATATTAATTTCCCTTCAAGTAGCTGTTTCAAGTCCACTTTCATTAAATCATTCCTCAGCGTAGTAAAATTGGCCTTGCCCCACTTTTGAACTTAATTCCTGTTCTCTCTTTGTCCTTTTCCACAATGATGTTAAACTTAGCTGAACTAAGATCACTACTACCAAAATGCTCCCCACTGTGACTCCTTCCACCTGATTCATTTTTTAAAACTAAGTCCAGAACTGTGCCCCCTGTCTTTGGACAAAATATTCTGGCCAAAAAAGTTCTCCTGAATGCATCTCGAGAATTCTATTCCCTCCATTCCTCTCACACAGAAACTATCGCAGTTAATATTGGGGTAGTTAAAAACCCCCTGCAATCCTACTGTTTTTGCACTTCTCAGAGATTTGCCTCCATATTTTCTCTCCTATCTTCGTCTGACTGTTTGGGGGTCTAGAGTACATTTCCAGCAGCGTGACTGCCTCTTTTTTGTTCCTAAGCTCAATCAATCTGGCCTCAGCTGATGATCCATCTAATATATCAATCCTTCTCACAGATGTAATTGCTTCTGTAACAAAAATGGCCACCCCAGCTCCCTTTTTATCTCCCTCTCTATCTTGTATGAAAAACCTGTAACCTTGATGTTATTACACTGTGCTCTATCTAACTGAACTGAGCGGACACACAGACGGAGCTGGGTGTGGGTTAGAGACCCACACTGGATGGTTTGTGTTTTATTTCTCACACTGGGTGACAGAGCTGTTACACAAAAAATGGACGCAGCGCATGCTGAAAGATTGTTCCGATATAAAAGTGTATGAAGTTAAAAACAAGTTGGAAATCAGAATTGACAGGAAAGAGAATTTATTTCTGGAAACTATTATTGCCGGAACATTCCCAACATCAAACTCTGTCCTGGTGTAAAATCTGAATATCCAAGCAGCTGTCAGCTGGATGTGATTTGAACACAAACCTTCACAGCTGAAATCAGACACTCTACCAGTGAAACACAAACTCCATCAGAAAAAGCTAGAGCTGGATCCACATGAGAATGACGGGTACAGACTGTCACCGGGGCTCTCGGAGTGTGACAGACAGAACCAGCAGCAGTCAGACAACACCAACAACAGCTCAGGATCCCGCTCTCTAATCCAGACACTGCCGGTGGAGAGCTGCCAGTCCCAACCTTAGCCGTGTCTGGGAGCTGCCTGTCTCTCTCGTTTTACTGTCTGGGACCCATCCAGGTACAGCTCACACACAGGCTCAGGGATCCCACTCCTAACAGATTCACTTCTCTAAACCTGGTTTAACATGAGAACACAATAGGAGCAGGAGTAGGCCATATGGCCTCTTGAGCCTGCTCTAACATTCAATAGGATCATGGCTGATCTTGTGACTCAACTTCAGTGAGTAACGGGGGTGGGTGGGCAAGGGGGTAGGGTGTGTGAGGTAACTGGGTAAGGGGATAGGGAGTGAGGTGGGTAAGGTGGAAGCTGGGTAGGTTGGCAGGTGGCTGAGGTGAGTAGGTTGGCAGATGGATAAGCGGGTAGCTAGGGCAAAGACTAATCAGGTTGGGTCGGGGGGAACGGGGTGTGCCGGGGGAGTCGGGTGGAGCAGCTAGTCAGGTCAAGTTGGGAAACCAAATTAAAACTCTCAAAACCAGGGAGTGAACAATGGGTCTTCAATCTGACACAGTCCCAATGGAGTTATTTCCACCTCACTGTGAGCTAATCTTCTTACGGGGAATAGAATTCCTGGGGGAATTTCCCCACTGGCTCATTCCTCACTTCGTGGGAATGGGACCCAACCACATCTCGGAGCTCAGATTATCTTAATGTTCCGCTGATGATATCTTAATATAATCTGGTGTTTGAGCAACTTTTAATCAGGTTCATGGACGAATTCTTCCATCATCCCTTCTCCCACATTGCATCTCTTGCTCTCATTCATTCTTTATTCCTTACAATCCAGAAAAGGTTCGGAATCAGAGCTCACCCCCAAATCCTCTGTACACAGACCCCCTTCTGTTACCCTGTTTGATCCAAGAGACCAGTCAATAAATTACACCCTTTATAAACACGGAAATCTGTCTGACAGTGTTGGACACGGAGTTAAATACACTGCAGTGTTTATTAAAAGTTCATCTCATTGGGATTGTTACTGAGCCCCCAGAGCAGGACAGACCCAGGCTCCAGGTTACACTGTGTTAGCTGAAGTCTCCTGGTGTGATAGCGAGCCACATGGAGCAGGATGGGCCCTGGCTCCATCCCAGGCCTGTGCTGAGTGAGCTGATCCCACTGTGTGTGATACTGAGTCACACACAGAGCAGGATGGGGCCCTGGCTCCATCCCGGGACTGCATTGAGTGAGCTGATCCCATGCCAGAGATCACCCAATGCCCTCCCCTACGTCCTGTCACCATGTGGAAATCTCCCAATTTCCAGTCCCCTGTCACCTTGGCAACAGGCCTCCCCCCTAATGCTTTTTCACCATGGGAACAGGCCCCACCCTCAGTCTCCCATCACGATGGGCCGCAGGCTGTACCTTCACTTCACTGTCGCTGTGGGAAACAGGACCCACCCCTATTCCCTATCACCATGGGGAACAGGACATGGCCCCTGCTGGAGATGAGAAATAAAATGAGAAGGTGCTTGAAGCTTTCAGTGCTTCAGTTTTTCTGATCAATGAATGAGTCGACAATTTGGGTGAAGGGATATTTCAGCATATCCTTCAGATGTTCTCTAAACTTAGTCTGGGTCACGGCATAAATACAAGTGTTTGTGCAGCAACTCAGGAGCTGCAGCATGAAGCCCAGTTCCAGCACAACATCATCAATCCAAACAGAACGATATCCCAAATCCCATATCCGGTACCACACGGAATAAACCATTAACGTGGTCCATAACAGGATGAAATTTGCCGAGACAACAAACAGTAAAATGATGGATTTCCTTCGACTCTCCATCTCTGGGTCTCTGGGACTCTCCCCACTGCTGTCAGCCCAGAGTCTCCTGCGGGCTCTGCTGCTCACTAAAATGTGTCTGACAGTGAAAACATTGAGCAGCAAAATCAGAACAAACGGGACCGCTGGGTTTAGAATATGATGGAGGAACTCGATTGATCCCCAGACTTGAGAATACTGAATACCCAATGTTACATTACAAAACCAGGGGACATTCATCAGCAAATATTCACCTATGAGCATAAAATACCAGAAAATGTTCTTTAAAGAGCTCAGCACAGTCACTGTTCCCAGAACCACAGTCGCTGTTTTCTCAGTGCAATATTTACTTTTCAGCTTCTGGACACAAATGGCCACAAATCGGTCAATGGTGAAAGTGACAGTGAACCAGACAGAACAGTCAGTGGCTGCATAAAGGAGGACAGCGTGTATGTTACACACGGGAATGGAAAACAGGAACTGGAACTGCTCCCCATAAACAATTGGAATGTGTCTTAATATCAAGTCCAGGATAATGACCAGTAGATCTGCCACTGCCATGGCCACCAGGTAGCAAGTAACACATTTGGAGAGACCGCACTTTTGCTGAGACAGTATTCTAATCGTCATTAAGTTAACTGTGAAGAAGGAAAATAAAGTGGGGTAAAATACATCAGGTTGAGAGCAAAGTTATTAGCTTGATTGAGAAGTTATTACCGTTTTAACATTTGTTATTGAATTCAGTCATATATTGAAATGAGGCCCAAACAATCCCCATCCACCACCACTCTCCGCTGTCTGGCTGAACTTGTTCTCTCACTGAATAAATTTTCCTTTAACTTGTCTCACTTCCTCCAACTAAAAAGTGTGGCTATGGGAGCAGAGTGAAGGCAGGTCAGGAACCAGGATCAGCATAAATAGAGCCTTGGCCTCAGAGCACATCCTTTCCTGCCTGAGAGCGGAGCAGAGGCAAGTCTGGAACCAGGAACATTTCAGCTTCTCAAGAAGCTGAGTGGTAAAAGCAACTGTGACATCACATGAAACCAGTAAGCTGATTGGCCGGTAAGAGCTTGGTGTAAGGGATAGTGTGTTAAAAGCCAGCTTAGGGTACAGGAGTTAAAGTAGGTCTTGTAAATAACAAGAAGTAAAACTTTAAAATAATAAATATATATAAAACAAAATAAGTAGAATAAAATAGCTCAAATAAAATAATTAAAATAAATACTTAAAACATACCCGTGTAATTAAGGAATGTATAACTTTTAGTTGTAATTGTGGGTGATGCTAGCATTTAATAAACACAGTACTGTAGTATATGTGGGAAATATTCCAAATTAATGAAGAAAATAATTTTTGAAAATGAATAATTTAGAATAAATTATTAAATAAATAGCGTAGTAAATGCTTCATACAAAGTTTAAGGTACGTCAGTGCAGCTCGGCCATGTGGAATGTACATCCTGTGGGATGTTGGAAGTCGTGCAGGCACAGAGTGGACTCAATGATCATATCTGCAGGAAGCATCACTAGTGGCAGAAATGTGAGGTCTGATTTGCGGAGAATGAGTGGCTGCTGGAGTCACTGTGGTACTTCCACAAGGCTGAGGATTACGCGGATAGCACTTTTAGAGAGGTAGTCACACAGCTGCTAAGAAGTACTCAGACAGAGTGGGAATGGGTGACCGCCAGAGTATCAAGGAGAAACAGGCAGGTAGTGCAGGAATCTGCTGAGGCTATCTCACTCTCTAACTGCTTTTCCATTTTGGATACTGGTGAGCGAGATGGTTCCTCAGAGGATGATATCAAGAGCCAGGTTCCTGGCACCAAAGGTGGCTCAGCTGCACAGGAGGGGAGGAGGAAGGGTGGGAGAGCTATAGTCGTAGGGGATTCCATAGTTAGAGGAGCAAACAGGCATTTCTGTGGCCATAGACATGACTTCAGGATGGGACACTGCCTCTCTGGTGCCAGGGTGAAGGATGTCACAGGGTGGCTGCAGAACATGCTTTTGGGGCAGTGTGAACAGTCATTGGTACCAATGACATAGGTAGGAAAAGGGATGAGGTCCTGAAACCAGATTTTAGGGAATTAAGAAGATAATTAAAAAGCAGGACCTCAAGAAGAGTAATGACAGGATTATTCCCAGTGCCACGTGCCGGTGAGCACAAGAAAAGGAAGATCGAGCAGTTCAACACGTGGCTGGAGAAATGGAGGAGAAGGAAGGGCTTTAGTTTTCTGAGGCATTGGGTCAGGTTCTGGGGGAGGTGGGACCTGTACAAGCTGGACAATCTACACCTGGATAGGACTGAGACAAATGTCCTCGCAGGGATCTTTGCTAGTGCTATTGGGGAGGGCTTACACTGGATTGGCAGGGGGATGGGAACCTGAGGGGAAATTCGAAGTGGAGAGGAGAAAAACTGGCAGTGGGAAGTAGGGAAGCATCAACTGATACCAAGGAAAAATCAATGAGATGTATCAAGGTTAATAGAATCTTGGAGAGTTTGTTAGAGCTAGAGTAGGCAACAGTAAGTCATTAGATGGGGCCAGAATGAGGGTGAGAGGATATAAAGCCTAAATCAATGTGCATGTGTGTGAAAGCACCGAGTGTGGTTAATAAGATTGGTGAACTGCAGGCACAGGTTAACAAATGGAATTATGATACTATTGTTTTAACAGAGTCCTGGCACAAAGAAAGGCAGGACTGGGCTAAATATTCCTGGTACAAGGTGTTTAGGAGAGACAGGAAAGGAAGAAAACGTGATGCTGGGGGTTAGGGTGGCAGTGGGAAGTGGCAATTCTGGTTAAAGATGGCATTACAATATTGGAGAGAGAAGATGTTCCAGAGGAGTCAAGGACAGAATCTCTCTGGCTGGAGGTAAGGAATGAAACAGATGCAGTAACATTGATTATATACAACACAGACCACAAACTAGTGGAAGGGATGTGGGCAAACAAATTTGCAGAGAAATTATGAAGAGGTGCAAGATTTATAAAGTAATCAGAATGAGAGACTTCAATTATCTGAATATGGACTAGGATAGGAATAGTACAAAGGGTAAAGTAGGCAAGAGTTCCTGGAATGTGTTCAAGATAATTTTCTGCAGCTGTATGTTTCCAGTCCAACTCGAGGACATGTACTTTTGGACCTGGTTCTGGGTAATGAGTTGGCCCAAATGGATCAAATATCAGTGGGAGAGCCTCTAGGGGACAGTGACCATTGAATCATAAGGTTTAGGTTAATCATGGAAAAGGACAGGGAATAATCCAGAATGAGGCTAAGTAATTGCAGGAAAGCCAAGTTCAATGGGATGAGAAGGCATCTGAGATGAGTGAGTTGGATCAAATGTTGGCAGAAAAGATGGTGGCTGACAATGGGCCACTTTTAAAGAAAAAGTATTGCAGCAAATGTCAAGGGATATACCCTGAAGGGGAAAGGTAGGACAAATAAATGCAGAGAACCCTGGAAGATGAGAGAGATAGAAGATGAAAAGGAGGAAGCGCACACGACAGATGTCAGGTAGAAAATACAATGTAAAATCAGTCTGAATATAGCAGGACCGGGGGGAAATGAAAAAACTAATAAGAAAAGCAAAGAGAGAGCTTGAAAAGTGGCCGGCAGTGAACAGAAAAGGAAATCCCAAGGTCTTCTACAAGCATGTAAATAATAAAAGGGTGGTAAAAGAAAGAGCAGGGCTGATTAGGGACCAAAAAAGGGACTTGCATATGGCGGCTGGAGAAATAGTGCAGGTGTTGTCCGAGTACTCTGCATCTGTCTTTACAAAGGAAGAGGATCCTACCCAGGCCAAGGTGAGAGAGGAGGTAACTGGTACACGAGAAAAACTTACAATCAAGATGAAGGAGGTGTTGGAAAGACTATCTTTACTTAAAATAGATAAGGCGCCAGAACCTGACGAGATGCATCCAAGGGTTCAGAGAGAAGTGAGTGAAAATTGCAGAGGAAATAATGATAATCTTCCAGTCTTCCTTAGACACAGGGAATGTGCCAGAATACTGGAGCATTGCAAATGTTACACCCTTGTTCAAAAAGGGGTGCAAGGATAAACCCGACAACTACAGAACGGCCAGTTTGACCTCAATGGTAGGAAAACTTCTGGAAACTACAGTATGGGGTAAAATCAATAGTCATTGAGACAAGTGTATGATAATGAGGGAAAGCCAGCATGGATTCATTAAGGGAAAATCATGTTTAACTAACTTGCTGGAATTTTTTGAGGAAGTAACAGAGAGGGTTGATAAGGGAAACACTGTTGATGTGGTGTATATAGATTTTTAAAAAGGCATTTGATACAGTACCACACAACAGACTTCTGAGAAAAATTCTAGGTCATGGAATAAAAGGGAAAGTAGGCACATAGATAAGAAATTGGCTGAGTGATGGGAAACAGAGAGTAGCATTAAATGCTGTTTTTTCTGATTGTGGAAGGTTTGTAGTGAAGTCTTCCAGGGTCAGTGTTGGGACACTTGCTCTTCCTGCTATATATTAAGGACCTAGACTGTGGTGTGCAGGGCAGGATTTCCAAATTTGCAGATGATACGAAGATTGGAAATATTGTCAACTGTGATGGGAATAGTTTTGAACTTCAAAAAGATATAGACATGTTGGTGGATTGGGCAGACAAGTGGCAGATGAAGTTCAATGCAGAGAAGTGTGAGGTAATTCACTCTGGCAGGAAAAAGATGGAGAGACAATATAAAACAAAGGGAGAGCATCTAAAGGAGGTGCAGGAACAGAGGGACCTCGCTGTATGCGTACATAGGTCATTGAAGATGGAAGGGCATGTTGAGAGAGCAGTTAATAAAGCTTATAGTATCTTGGGCTTTATTAATAGGGACATTGAGTACAAGAGTAAGATGGTCATGCTGATCTTGCATAAGACACTAGTTAGGCATCATCTGGAGTACTGGGTCCAATTCTGGGCACCATACTTGAGGAAGTTTGTAAAGGCATTGGAAAGAGTACAAAGGAGATTGATGAGAATGATTCTAGGGATGAACAACTGCAGCTATGAGGATAGACTGGAGTGACTGGGACACTTTTCCTTGGAAGAAAGAGGGCTGAGAGGAGACTTGATAGAGGTATTCAAGATCCTGAGGGATATGGACGGGGGAAATAGTGAGAAACTGTTCCCACTCAAGAGAACATCAAGAACCAAAGGGCACAGATTCAAAATAATGGGCAAAAGGCGTAGAAGTGATGTGAGGAAAAGATTTTTCACCCAGAGGGTGGTGGAGGCAGGTTCGATCAAGGTATTCAAAAGGCAATTGGATTGCTAACGGAAAAGAGAGAATGTGCAAGGTTATGTGGATAATGCAGGGGAGTGGGAAGAGGTAGAATGTTCTTTCAGAGAGCCAGTGCAGACTCGATGGGCCGAATGACCTCTTTCTACACTGTAAAGATACTGTGATACTGTGGGTACCCGCATGGTCCCCAGTTAAGCCTGTCTTTTTGTTGGATACGTGGAACATTCCTTGTTCCAGTCCTACTCAGGCCCCCTCCCACATCACTATTTTCGAAGCATTGATGACTGTATTGGTGTCAGTTTGTACTCTGATCAGTTCCTGGAATATTTATCGATTCTGCTTCTAATTTCCACCCCTCTCTCACCTTCACATGGTCCATGCCAACACTTCCCTTCCCTTCCTTGACCTCTCTGTCTCCATTTATGGAGGTAGAATGTCCACCAATATTCATTACAAGCCCACTGACCCCCACAGCTACCTCGATTCCAGCTCCTCACACCCTGACTCCAGTAAAGACTCCATCCCATTCTCTCAGTTCCTTCACCTCCGTCACATCTGTTCCGATGGTGTTACCTTCCAAAACAGTGTATCTGGCATGTCATTCTTTTTCCTTAACCGATTATTCCCTGTCACTGTGGTTGACACGGCCCTCAACCATGTCCGACCCATCTCCCACACCTCTGCCCTCAACGCTTCTTCTCCCTCCCAGAACCCTGTCCTCACTTTTATCCCCAATAGCCTCTGCATTCAATAGCATCCTCCACAATTACTGCCAACTTCAACATGATGTCAACACCAAACATATCTTCCCCTCACCCACCCCCCTATCAGCATTCCATAGGGACCGTTCTCTCCCTACACCCTGATCCACTCCTCCATCCCCTTCCCATGGCACCTTCCCATGCAATCACAGAAGGTGCAACACCTGCCCTTTTACCTCCTCCCTCCTCACCGTCCAAGGGCCCATACACTCCTTTCAGGTGAAACAGTGCTTCACTTGCACCTCCATCAATTTGATTGACAGCATTCACTGCTGCTAACGCAGTCTCCTCCACATTGGGGACAGCAAATGCAGACTGGGTGACCGCTTTGTGGAGCACCTTCAGTCTGTCCGCAAGCATCGGTCAGAGTCAGCATGGATTTACGAAAGGGAAATCATGCTTGACAAATCTACTGCAATTTTTCAAGAATGTAACTAGCAGAGCTGATGAGGGGAAGCCAGTGGATGTGGTTTATTTGGGCTTTCAGAAGGCTTTTGACAAAGTTCCACATAAGAGATTAGCGTGAAAAATGAAAGCGCATGGGATTGGGGGTCGTGTATTGAGATGGATAGAAAACTGGTTGGCAGAAACAAAGAGTAAGAATAAGTGGGTCTTTTTCCGAATGGCAGGCAGTGGCTAGTGGGATACCGCAGGGATCGGTGCTGGGACCCCAGCTATTCACAATATATATTAATGATTTAGATTAGGGAATTAAATGTAATATCTCCAAATTTGCAGACGACACAAAGCTGTGTGGGAGGGTGAACTTTGAGGTGGATGCAGAGATGCTTCAGTGTGATTTGGGCAAGCTGAGTGAGTGGGCAGATGTATGGTAGATGCAGTATCATGTGGATGAATGAGAGGTTATCCACATTGGTAGCAAAAACAGGAAGGAAGATTATTACCTGAATGGATATATATTGACCGGAGGATCAGGAGCGCGATGCACACCGGGCTATTGGAGGACTGGTGGCTAGGAGGTTGTTCACGTGGGAGAATCAGATCCTCTTTCCCTCCCCCTACCTGGATTTTAACCTAACGACAGACTTAAAGATAAATCTGTTGAATGAGTTAATAAATTTTATTTATTATGAGAGGGGAATGTGCAACGAGACAAGCGTGTCCTTGTACACCAGTCGCTGAAGGTAAGCATGCAGGTGCAGCAGGTGATAAAGAAGGCAAATGGTATGTTGGCCTTCATAGTGAGAGGATTCGAATACAGGAGCAGGGATGTCTTGCTGCAATTATACAGGGCCTCAGTGAGACCAGACCTGGAATATTGTGTGCAGTTTTGATCTCTTTATCTGAGGAAGGATATTCTTGCTATAGAGGGAGTGCAGCGAAGGTTTACCAGACTGATTCCTGGGAAGGTGGGACTGAAATATGAGAAGAGATTGAGTCGACTAAGATTATATTCGCTGGGGTTCAGAAGAATGAGGGGGAATCTCATAGAAACCCAGAGGGTGCCTTCACTAAGAGATTAACAATTAATCCTATCTCATTGTTCAACACCAGGTCTAGTACAGCCTGTTCTCTGGTTAGCTCCACAGCATGCTGTTCTAAGAAACTATCCCGAGAACATTCTATGAACTCCTCATCTATGATACCTTTGCCCATTTGACTTTCCCTGTCTATATGTAGATTAAAATGCCCCATGATTATTTTCGTACCTTTCTGACAAGCTCCCATTATCTCTTCCTTTATACTCTGTCCTACTGTGTGGTTACAATTTGGGGGGGGGCATGCAAACCATTCCCACAAGTAACTTCTCACGTTTATCATTCCTCATCTCAATCCAAACTACATCAACATCCTGGTTTCCTAAACTTACGTCATCCCTCTGTAATGTGCTAATATCATCAGCAATTAACAGATCCACCCCTCCACCTTTTCCTAATTTCCTGTCCTTCCTAAATGCCACACACTGTTAAATATTCAGCTCCCAATCTTACGTCATCCTGTATCCATGTTTCTGTAATTGCTATCAGATTGTACTTATTTATTTCTATTTACGCTATCAGTTCATCTGTTTTGTTTTGAATGCTCCGTGCAGTTAGATACAGAGCCTTTAGTTTTATCCATTTATCATTTTTGTTGTGTATAGCCTTATCTACTGATTTACTCTTAGGGTGCACTCTTTGTCCCTTTCTGTCACGGACGGTTTATCATTTCCCATATTAATAGCTTTCCCTCATGTCTTATCTCTACTCTTTGGTTTTCCACATCTTCCCAAATTTGATCCCTTGACCCCGCTATTCAGTTTAAAACCCTCTCTAATTCCATAGTTATGCAGCTCGTGAGGATATCAGCCCCAGCACAGTTCAGTTGTTGACCGTCCCAATGGTACCGATCACACTTTCCCCAATACAGATGCCAGTGCCCCACAAATCTGAACCCACTTCTCACACACCAGTCTTTGTGCCACACATTCATTTCTCTAATCTTACTTGTCCTAGGCCAATTTGCATGTGCTCAGGTAATAATCCAGCGTGTAATAGAGTTGATCTTCCAGACAACTTTTCTTAGTGGACACAGTTAACTTTATTTATAAGACAGCAGCAACTACTTACAGATGTGTATCAAACTCCAGAACTAAAGAAGAACTCTCTCCTAGAGGCTCCCCGTGCAGCTAACACATTGGTTTACACAGATCCTGTGATGTTACAAATCAGGATTATTCTTAAAGCTGCAGACCTACGTTTATCCAAACTTTAACTGCTACATTCCTCCCCCTTTAAAGTTTCTGTACATTTTGCATTTGCAAAGATATTTATCTCATGAACTTACAATACTTACACAGGTCATGATATTACAAGTTCAGTCTTTCAGGTGGTTTTCTGATCCATAGCTACATGACTTCAATTCTTTTGCAGGAAACACATTCTCTGGAACTGCATTAACATCAGGTACCTCTTTAGGCACATGCAGATCAGTGTCTTCCACTCCAACAGAGACATTGGTCATGTCTGTCCTTGGTTGAGCGACTTCAACAGGAACAACTGGTTCAGTAATGGTTACACGTGGAACATCTTTTTGCTGGGGTATCTCTCTTTTTCTTAAATGATCCACATATTTACTTGTGATCCAGCTGACTGTGTTCAAGTCCAGGGCAGAGTCTCGGTTGAGAATTCTTCCAAATGTTCTCTCCGGGGAGCACTGACTGCCCCCCTGTCCTTGGGCCATGTTTCAGTGCCACTTGGTACAATAATGGCCCAGTCACGGAGCTCACTCTACCAGCTATCCACTTCAGTCGTTGACCGAAAGTCCTTACGTACACTGCTTCCCCAACAGTAAATTGTAGCTCACAGTTATGCAAATCATGAGTCTCTTTTTGGTTTCCTTGACTTTTCTCCACCTTCCCCTCCAAAATTGGGAAGTATCAGGCTTAATCTTGTTCGAAGACGATGCCTCATCAGTAATTCTCAGGTGTTGCTCCTGTTGTAGTGGGGGCGGGAGGGGCGGGGGTGGGGAGGGTTTTTCAGTCATGAAATAGGAAATGAGCAAGTCTAGTTTCCAGTGATTCACCTGTTAACTTTGGCATTCCTGCTTTAAAAGTTGGTACTGCCCTTTCTGCCAGTCTGTTAGATGAAGGATGGTCCGGTGCAGTCTTCACAAGGTTGATATCATGGATGTTGATAAATCATTAAAATTCAGCGCTTGTAAATGCAGTACCATTATCTCAGACAATTACCTCAGGCAATCCCCGATGTAATCTCTGCGCAATCGCACCCAGGGTCTAACAGGACACTCCCATGGGCATAATGGGACTGTCACTGGTAACTCTTGCAGCTGTAGACATTGCACACTTTGTTTTACCACCCGTCCAATATCACCGTCTGTCCCCAGCCACCAAAGATAACTTTGCGCTATCGTCTTCATGTGTAAGATTCCTGGATGGGCAGATGTAGCTCTACTAAGAGTGGTTCCCTTCCTTGTGAAGGAACTACCATTCATGCACCCCATAATAGAATACCATCTTCACTGCTCATCTCGTATCTTCGGTTGCAAAATGGCTTCAATTCATCTGAGACTGGTTTCTGGGACCAGCCATGTAACACTTAGTCTCTCACTCGAGACAGAACTGGATCACAATTCGTCCAGTTTCTTATCTGCCTGGCACACACTGGCGAGGAATCTCGGAAATTCATCACTAACATGAGTGCTTGAGGAATTGGGATGTGGTCATTGTTCTCTTGCAAAGGAATGCGACTTAGGGCATCAGAATTTGCTATATGAATCCCTGGTCTATGTACACAGGTTATTCATATGCTGCCAAAATTAGGGCCCATTGTTGTATTCGTGCTGATGCTATGGGTGGTAAAGCCTTTTCCTCACTAAAGACCCAAAAGTGGTTTGTGGTCTAATACTATCGTGAAATGTCGCCTGGGCATGTATTGGTGGAATTTTTTTTTACACCAAAAATAATTAACACACTTTCCTCTTGGACCTGAGAATATCCTTTTTCAGCTGTGATAAGTGTCCTGGATACATAGCCTAACAGCCTCTCGGTGCTGCAATCCATTTTGTGAGATAGGATCGCTCCCACTCCACAGGTTAGCACCAATTCCTTTGGTCATAATGCACTAACAAATTTGAAGAGTATAAGAGCTGTTTTACTTTTGGTGACTCCCAAAACCAACGCAGTTTTTTTCCTAGTAGAGAATGTAGAGGGACTAGAACTGTGGATAAATTTGGTGGATATCGCCTGTAATAATTTACCATCCCTGAAAATGATTTAAGTTCAGAGATGTTCTTAGGTGCAGGTGCCTCTCTTATTGCTTTAACTTTTTCCACAACAGGGTGTAACCCTTGGGCATCTACCCAGAAGCCCAAATAAATGACTTTGTTTGCCTGAAAAGTGCATTTTTCCTTCTTCAGGAACACTCCTGCTTCCATAAATCATTCCCAAACTTCCTCCAGGTCAGCCAAGTGTTCCTTTTCTGTGAACCCAGCTATCAGTACATTGTCCTGGTAGACCATGACTTGAGGTAGGCCCTGTAGTGAGGTCTCAATTGTCCTTTGAAAAATGGCACAGGCCGAGGAGACACCGAAGGGCAGGCATGTACGTTGATACACTTTGTGGGTATTTATGGTCACAAATTCCCAGGAGGCATCTTGCAACTCCCGTTGCTGATATGCATGATTCATGTCAAGCTTTATATACGTTGTACTTCCTGCTGTAGGTCTTCAATCTTGGGAATGGGGTACCTGTCCAGTTTGGCTGCAATGTTGATCGTTAGTTTATAGTCCCCGCCGATCCGAATGGTCTGGTTTGGTTTAAGGACATTGGGTGCTGTCCACTCTGAGAACTGGACCAATTTTATGATACACAGCCTCTCTAGCCGGTTCAGCTCAGCATCAACCTTCTCTCTCAGGGCGTGTGGCACTGGTCTTGCTTTCAAGAAGTGAGGGGTTGCTCCTGGGCCCACGTAAATCCTGGCCTGTAGGCCTTGGATTTTTCCCAGTTCATCCTTGAAGACAGTGTCATACTTTGTTAGCAGCTCTAGTGGTCTCCCTGCTCGTAGCTGGAAGATTTCGGACCAGTATAATTTAATCTATTTGAACCAATCACACCCTAGAAGGCTTGTTCCTTCACCTCTTACCACCATCACTGGTAGTTGTGTCGATTGGTGTCTAGAATGAACAGTTGCTCTAGTGATACCTATTACCTGGATTTCTTCATCTGCATATGTTTTCAACTTGGTAGATGTTTGTTCCATATGTAATTGTTGATCACCTTTATTTAAATATCTGAAAGTATGTTCTCCTATTACAGTGGTAGAAATACCTGTGTCTCCTTCCATTTTTAATTGTTTACCATTCATTTGCACTGTGACGATAATTGGCTCTGTCTTTCCAACTTTCATGTTGAATAACGAATAAATGTCAGAGTTGGTTCTTTCCGGCTCTTCTACACTACAGACTTCATTGAACTTCGATTGTTGTTTGGAGGCCTGTTTAAATCTCACTTTGCAATGTTTCAATATGTGCCCACTCCTGTGACAAAAATAACACTCTACTTTTCTAAATTACCAATCGCTAGAAGAATGATTGTTTCCATGTCGATACAAATTAGTTTTTGATTTTGTTGCTGAGCGGTTTCCTCGCATTTTTTGGTTTGCAGGGGCTGTTTCCCACTTTGTAGCAGAGTTCCGGCTTTTGGTGCCACTTTCGGCTGACTGTTCCTGCCCAACTAGGAGGACAGCGCTATTGTGTGCCCCTTGAATTGCTTGTGAATCCCTTCCGGTGTTTTCCATCACCAGCGCTATTTCTAATACTTTCTTAAAATCAAAATCCACTTCAGCCAGCAATCTTCGCTGAGTAGCATCATCCTGCACGCCACATACCAATTGATCTCTGAGCATGTCATTCTGGGTTTCACCCAAATCACAATATTCCGTTAGTTATTTTAATTTCACCATGTAGATAGCAATGGGACTCCCCGGGACTCCATTCCATCAATTAAACCGGAACCTCTGCATTGTGACTGAGGGCTTGTGTTGAAAATGTCCCTGAACGAGGTCTACTAATTCACTGAAAGTCTTTCAATCTAGGGCACTGGGGGCCTTCATGCTTCAAATTAAACTGTAGGTCTTGCCTCCACAAATACTCAGGAGATTCACTCTCCTCCTTTCCACCTCTGTGATTTTGTTGTCTTGAAAGTAGAATGCAAGGTGGTCTATATATTAAGATCAATCGTTTGTGATTGGTTCAAAGGGATTGGTTCTGCCAAAGTGTGGCATTTCAGATGAGAATATCTTCTTTTCTATTTAATGAACTTTGATACCGACAATCCCTGGGCAAGTTACAGCAGCACATCTGATTTATCCTCATCGCCAGTTTGTTATAGACTTGATCTTCCAGACAACTTTTCTGAGTGGACACAGTGAACTTTATAAGATATCAGTAGCAACTTACATATGTGCATCAAACTCCATAACTAAAGAAGAACTCTTCCCTGCGCTGCTGAGATCTTGATTTATACAAATCATGTGATCTTACAACACAGGATCATTTATAAAGCTACCGCCCTAAGTTTATCCAAACTATAATTACCACAGGAAGATTATTACCTTTAAGGTTCTGCTTCTTAGTTTGGTGACTAGTTCCTCATACTGAATATGCAGAGCCTCGTTCCTCATCCTGCCTATGTCTTGGTATCTACATGGACCATGACCACTGGAACCACCACTCACACTGCAAGTTCCTCTCCAACCCTGAGCAGATGCCCTGAACACTGGCATCGGGTAGGCAACACAACCATCTGCACTCTCACTCTTTGCTACAGAGAACAGTGTCAATCCCCCTCACTATACTGTCCCCTACTAACACTATGTTCACTTTTGCTCCCCCAATTTGAATGGCTTCCTGTACAATGGTGACGTGGTCTGTTTGCTCATCCACACTGCTGTCCCTGCTCTCATCCAAACAAGCTGAGAGAACATCAAACCTGTTGAGAAATTGCCGAGGCTCACACTCCTGCCCTCTGGGTCCCCTTAGCTTCCTCACTCGCAGTCATACCCTCCTGTCCCTGGCCACTGACCAAATCAGAAGACCCTGTCTTAAGAGGTGTGACTGCCTCCTGGTATAAAGCATCCAGGTAACTTTCCCCCTCCCTGATGTGACACAATGTTTGCAGCTCAGCCTCCAGCTCAGTGACTCTGAGCCAAAGTTCCTCAAGTTACAAACACTTACTGCAGACGTGTTTGATCTGGATCACAATGTCATCCAGGAACACCCACATGCTGCAGGCTTGACACATCACCTGTCCTGCCATCCTGAACATGTTTTAAATAATTACTCAATTATATTAATCATTTACCTGTGTTGTTTCCTTGTATATTTCATTAACTTTACCACAAATTTGTGTACCTTTTAAAGCCTTAGGGATAGAATGGAACTTATTCACTAGCCCGATGCTCACCAAACAGCTCACTCCATTCCCTGTACTGGAGCAAGAACCAAATCCTATGGGGTGAGAAAAATAGAAAGAGGAAATTAACACCTCCTTCCCTGCTTCACTGAACTTCCCCTCTCACCAATGTCCAAGTCTCCACTCAGTTAGCTCAGCTGGACTCCATTTGCCTTAGCTGCACTAAAGAATCCTGAATCCATTGTAGACTGAACTGGGGCTTCAGGAACCAGGTTCAGGCAGTTAGCTAGTTAACTACTCAGCTCCAACAGCTGAGAGTGAGTTTACCTTGTCTAAACTGCCAGAATGAAAGAACTTAGCCTGCCTGCACAGTACTTTCCAGTTACTGCTAATTACAGACTAGATTAGATTTTAGGAACAAAATTAACACTTTAACACCCCCGCCCACCCAACCACCAAATTCCAAGTCTTCACTCAGTTGTCTCAGCTGCACTCCATTTGCCTTTGTTTGTAATTTGTTAATTAGGTAGTTAGTCAGAACTGGTTTCCGAGCCATAAGTGGCTGAATCAGCTGACTAGGATTTCAGCTGGCATAAATACAGGAGGTTTCACAGACCCATGAAGTCACACAAAGGTGAAACTTTATCTGAATGGAGTGAGTCTGAGAGCTGAACTCTGGGAAGTGAGGGAGGAGGTGCTTTCTGGTCTTGTACAAGAATAGAATGGTCCAAGAGAAGGAGCTGGAGACAGTGAAACCATGGCAATGTATTTGCCTACTCACTCAAACTGTCTAATTCTGCATCCTGGGAGTGGCTGCCTGTGCAGTTTACAATATTCTAAGAATCAAGGCTTCTGGAACACTGTTGATGCTGGAGAGTCAAAATTCATGACCAAGAGAGAAAGAGAAGGAAAGAAACTGATTTTTCAAAGAGGTTTGGATCAACATTTGAAGGGAAAGATATGCAGGATCGTGGGAAGTTAACAGGGGAATGAAACTAAATAGAGGGGGAAAGGCATGGGGAGGTTTGAACACAGGAATGGGAATATTAAAATTGAGGAGCTGCCAGACCAGGAATCAGTGTAGGTCAGTGAGCACAGGGATGATGAGTGAATGGGATTCGGTGTGAGTTAGGACATGGGAAGCAGAGTTTGGGATGAGCAGTAGTTTATATGGGGTCAGAAATCAGCTCAGTGTCAAATAGAAATCAAAGGTTGCATCAGCCTGGTTCAGCCTCAGACATTGGTCAGGGAAGTGGATGCAGTTCATGGGCAAGGAATGGAGTTTATAGTGGGGACCGATGACACTGACTTCAGTCTTCCCAAGAGTTTAATGAGAAAGAGAGTAACAGAATGAATCATGGTTTACAGAATTATCAGGGACACCAACTGCAACACAAACGAAAGAAAATTACAAAACCAGGAATGCAGTTAGCAATGGGGTATAGAGTTAATAACTGATTTTAGAGTCACCAGCAGCAACAGCAGCAGCAGCAATGAGGGCAGAGTAAATGATGAGAACAGTAATCCAGTTAAACATGGTGGACAGAGGTAATAGAGAGACTTACCAGAGACACCAACAATAGCCAGGATGGGATAGTAAAAGTACTGAACAATGTAAAGTGAATATTTGATCTGAGATTTTAACGATAAACGATCATAATATGTGGAAAGAAAGTAAACATCCCAGGAGAAACTCCTGTCCATTGTTGTAACATTCCAATCCATTGTTCTCAGATTCTGATCCATTGTTGTAACATTCCAATCGATTGTTCTCAGATTCCGATCCATTGTTCTCAGATTCTGATCCCTTGTTGAAACATTCCAGTCCACTGTTCTCAGATTCCGATTCCTCCTTTCCCTCTCTCTGGAGCAGCTGATCTCTGTCAGTGGTGATATTCCCGCTGACATTATGGGATAACACATTGAATGGATTCCCTTATTAACAGAAGAGGGAAACCCTCCAGTGACACAATTAGGATCCATGGAGAGTGAGATTAATTACAGTCACTGAACAAACAAGATCAGTTAACCCCTTCCAATCCAACACTTTTTATACCACAATAAAGTAGAACATTTACCCTGTCTGGATGGGATGTGTGAGGGTCACTGAGGGAAGGAATGGTGGAAATAGTGGACACACTGACCATAACCTTTCAGTCCTCCTTGGATATGGGGAGATGGTGCCAGAGAACTGGAGGGTTGTAAATGTTCCACCTGGTTTAAAAAAGGAGAGGGGGATAAACCCTGTAACTACAAACCAGCCAGTCTCACATCAGTGAAACACTGCGGGAAACTTCTAACTTCTAAAATCTGCAACAATTTAAAATGTGGCTTGGAAAACATGAGTTAATAAATGAGCAGCAGCACAGGTATGTTCATGGGAAATAGCGTCTGACCAACTTCGAGTTCTTTGAGTAAGTAATGGAGAGGGTTGATGAGCTCAGCCTGGTTCATGTTATGTATATGGACTTTCAATTGTCACATGTTAGGAAAGAGAAACCCATAAATTAAAGGGGCAGTGAAATTGTGGATATGATACTGGCTATGGGACAGAAAGCAGACAGAATTGATGAACGGTGACAGTTCAGGATGGAGGGGAGTACGCAGTAATGTTTGCCACGAGTCAGTATTAGGACTACTGCTCCTTCTGATACAGTTAAATTACCTGAACTTATACATAAAGGACATAATTTTGTTGTTTGTAGATAACAGGAATTCAGAATGTAAACAGTGAGGAGAATAGCAATAAGCTTTTGGAAGACATAGATTGGTGAAATGAGGAAGGAATTTGTGGTGCGCAATGATTCAATTGTTCTGCATTTGATTATGTCTGTCTGTTGACTGACCTACGCTCTTAGTGTTTGATTAATTAAGCCTGGGTGTGGGCTCATATTAAAGTAAATAAAGCTGGAGAAAGTACTGGAAGATGGAGCAGAAGCATGGAGCAGACATTTAAAACACTGAATAAAATCTGTTAGACACATAGAAAATCAACATCAATCTGAGATATAAAATATAAAACATATATGAGAAATGAAATTTAATGCAGAGCAATGTGAATGATTCATGTGGGAGGAAGACTGAGGACAGATGATATAAATAATATCAGGTAATTTTAAATGAGGTGCAGGGACAGTGGAGAATATGTACACAAATCCTCGAAGGCTTTTACGCTCGATGGTGGGAATTTACAGCCCCATCCACCACCGGGATCGTCTGCTCCCATCGAAAGTCAATGGGCTTTTGGCTGGGCCACCAAATCTCCCGCAGCAGGTCCCACCATGACGGGGCTGGAAAATCCTGGCCTCTGTCTCTACCTAAACCAAATATCCTGCAGGGGTTTTTAACAATTTGATCAACTTCTCCTGCCACCTTCAAAGATTTGTGCATTCCAGATTGGAACAACTCACTGGATAAAAATGTTCTCTTTCTCTCCCTCTGATTCTTTTGACAATTATTTGAAATCTTGTAACTGAGTGTTGTTCCAGTGGAAACAGTTTCTCCTCACTCTGTCAATACTCCACATTAATTTGAACACCTCCATTCAATTTCCTCTTGTAACTGAGTGTTGTTCCAGTGGAAACAGTTTCTCCTCACTCTGTCAATACTCCACATTAATTTGAACACCTCCATTCAATTTCCTCTTGACTTTATCTGCTCTAAGGACAACAATCCCAGCTTCTCTGATCTCTCCGTATAACTGAATTCCTCATCCCTGGTACCATTCCAGTTAATCTCTGCTGCACTCCCTCCAAGACCCTCACATCCTTTCTCATATGAAACACCCAGAATTTGACACAATCCCTTTTATCCAGTGAGTTGTTCCAATCTGGAATGCACTGTCTGAAGACATGCTGGAAGCAGATTCAATAGTAAGTTTCAAAAGGGAACAGGATAAATACCGATAGGGGGGATTTCCAGGGTCATGGGGAAAGAGCAGGCAGGAGAGACAAAGCAAAATCGCTCTTTCAAAGATGGTACAGACACAATGGAGCAAATGATTTCCATCCAGGCTATATGTTTATAGGAACCTGTGATTACAGAATCCAGTGAGTCCACAGCTCATGTGTACAATTGACATTCAGCTGTTAACTAGTGCACCATCCAGATTCCATCACTCACTCATCAAAATACAAGGCTACGACTGTGACATACGTTACAAACTGGCTTGTTACATGGTCACATCTGATACTTTAAGTTGTTTACCCAAACCATCCAAAACTGCAGATATTTCCTTAGATCTGCAAGTGGATTTCATCGAAACTGAAATTGAAGACATCTTTCATATCGACCGGCTGAATTTCAGGAAGAATAAATGCCAGCAACTACAACAAGAGATGTCCAATGATCCTGTATTGCAACAGTTATGGGAGACCGTGATTGGAGGTTGGCCAGAGTCCTTCCAGGATGTTCCAGAGGCTCTAAGACTATTTTGGCCTCACAGAGATGAGCTTGAGATTCCCCAAGGGCCAGCAAGTCCTTGTTCTCTTAGACCTGACATCCTCCAGCAATTGCACCAAGTGTATATGTGGATAGATCAACCCAGGAGACAGGCTGGAGAAACAGTATGGTGATCAGGGATGAATCTAGACATCGAATGATAAGAACATAAGAATTAGGTACACGGGTAGGCCATTCGGCCCCTTGAGCCTGCTCCACCATTCAATAAAATCATGGCTGATCTTGTGTTTCGATTTCCACATTCCCATCTACTCCCGATAACCTTTGATTCCCTTGCCTAACAAGAATCTATCTACCACTGCCTTAAAAATATTCAATGACCCCACCTCCACCACCTTCTGAGGCTGAGGGCTCCAAAGTCGCACGATCCTCAGAGAAAAAAAAGTTCTCCTCATCTCCATCCTAAAAATGTGAGCCCTAAATTTAAAACATTGCCCCCTAGTTCTGGACTCTCCCACAAGAGGAAACATCCTTTCCACGTCCACCTTGTCAAGGCTGTTCAGGATCTTGTATACTTCAAGCAAATCACCCCTCACTCTTCTAAACTCTTGGAAACAAGCCTAGCCTGTCCAACCTTTCCTCAAAAGACAACCCACTTATACCAGGTATCAACCTAGTAAACCTGTGAGCTGCCTCCAATGCATTTACATCCTTCCTTCCATAAGGAGACCAAAACTGCACAGATCATTCGGGGTGCAGTCTCACCAATGCCCTATATAACTGAAGCAAAACATTCTTACTTTTATGTTCAATTCATCTCGTAATAAAGGATAGCATTCCATCAGCCTTCTTAATTACTTGCAGTTCCTGCACACTAAGTTTTTGTGGCTCATGTACTAGAACACCTAGATCCCTCTGCACCTCAGAATTATGCAGCCATTTTTCATTTAAGTCATACTCTGCTTTTTTGTTCTTCTGCCAGAGTGAACAACTTCACACATCCCACATTAAACTCCATTAGCCAGATCTTTGCCCGCTCACTCAACCTTTCTATATCCATCAAGAACCTCCTTATGTCCTCTTCACAAAATACTTTCCTACCTATCTTTGTGTCGTCTGCAAATTGAGCTACCAGCCTTCACTCCCCTCATCTAAGTCATTGATGTAAATTGTAAAAAGTTGAGGCTTCAGCACAGATCCCTGTGGGTCTCCACTTGTTCACATCCTGCCAGAGGGAATGTGAGGTGTGCCAAGTCAACATGCCCCGACATCAGAAGAATCATTATTACCTCACAAGGTACCCACATATCCAATAAACATTTGATGGTCCAGAACTTGAGTATTGCTGAAAAAAAGAGACATTTTTTGTCAAAGATTTTCATCTTGCACTCATCAGGACAATTTGCAAGAATGGCAATATAAGGGAAACAACAAATTTATACTGTGTGAGCAGAGAGGGCTGATTGCTGGCAAGTAGACTCTGACGGTAGAGATGCTGCCATGGAGAATGCACCAGTTGATGGTGACTTACAGTTAACTGCTAAGCATTGTTCGAAATGTAAAACAGGCAGCTTGACTCTGATTGATCAAGACATCGCCCTGAGGAATGAACGATTGAATGGCTGTCACTTATTTTGTTGAGTTAAACAGGCGCAATGTGTTTACATGTTCTTTCTGTCTGCAATGAACAGGGCCCTGTGTATAAATCTATGTAGCTTCCAGTACACATAAATGGGCCACACTGCGAGGCTGCCTGACAATCTGAAATTGATTAACAGCATAATTCTTAGCACACTGGGGATCGTTTAGCAAGTGTTGTCCAATCGCTAATCATATCTAATGTTGGACATTTTGTTTTGTGTTTTGTCAGCATGGGCTGGTTGGATACAGCCTGTACCTTGCCCGTTGTGAACAGTGGATGGGACATGATGTTTGATATAATCTGCCAGGCTTTGGGACATACGGCCTACATACCTAGCATCACACTGGCACTGAAACTCATATACCACATTACTCATTTGTGTGATAGGCAGAATGTCTTTTTGGCTTGATGGCAGCATCTTGTCAATGGCCAAAAGCACTCGTGTTGCTATTGCATAGTAGCAGTGTGAAACAGCTAGCTTCACCTGCTGCTCGAATTTTGAGATACCTTACCCTTCCAGCGTAATCTGAGGTAGACTGGGCACTTTTCACAGCCAAAGGAGACAGTCTTCGGCCCGTTCATGAGTTTGTGTGATATAAGGCATGAAATAGTCTGATCAGGTAGCCTTTATCCTGCAGGATGTCTTTGATGAGTCCTACTTAATCATCAAGCTTGCATGATCAGCAAATGGCTTGGGCCCTATTTTAAACTTCAAACAATGCTCGGCAGTTAAATGTCAATCACCATCAACTGGTGCATTCTCCATGGCAATGCCCCAACCAATCAGAGTCCACTTGACAAACAATAAGCACTCTGTTCTCATACAGTATAAATTTGTTGTTTCCCTTTCATTGCCATTCTTTCAAATTGACCTGACGAGAGCAAGGCGAAAAGCTTTGACAAAAAAAGGCTCTTTTTTCAGCAATACATCTAATAATTAGAATTTTAACCGATCTCTTCAGTATCCATGGGGTAATTTACTTGGTTGTGACGATTTCACCAAATTCCCCATTATCCATCAGTTCCATGATACATCCAGCGCAGCCACTGCCAACGCATTGGATGGAATTTTATGCCGGCAGCATTTTACAGTCCCGCCAAAACTAAGGGACTTTTGAAAGGCTCCCGGCATTTTACAGCCCCACCCGGGCCATGACAGGGCTGTAAAATTCTGCCCATTGAGTTCAATCTTCAGCCTACTTGAGGCACCGTAAGAAGTGGTTTCGGACAACGGAGCCCAATATTCTGGAAAACCGTTCAAGGTGATGTGTGAAAAGTGGGGAGTTGACCATATTACCTCATCACCCAGACTACCCCAGGCCCAATAACATGGCCGAATGGATGGTCTGCACTGTAAAGTCTTTAATTATAAAATGTTGATCAAGTCTTCCAGCACAGCAAGAGGCCATTCTGCCCATTGCGCTTTTGCTGGCTCTTTGAAAGAGGGACACAATTCATTCCATCCCCTCACTCCTTCCCTGTATCCCTGCAAATTTTTCCTTTTTAAATAAATATCCATGTCCTATTTGAAAGTGAATTATTAAATAATACTGAATCTTTTTCCATCACCCTTTCAGGCAATCATCATAACTCCCTTTGAAAAAGAGACTTTCTCCCCATCTGCCCCCCGGCATTTTTGACAATTGTTTTAAATGGAGTTGAAAGTTGTATTGATGACTTCCTGATTCTGGTTGTGGACCTTGCCTGATGTTTGGGGAAGGACCGTACAGATTAACAATGACAAAAGGCCTACAGCTGGAGACTGAAAGGTCACCTTTAATGGTCAGAATCACAATGTCAGACCACAGAGCAAGATAGGATCAGACAGCACAGGAGGAAGTCATTTGGCCCATTGTGTCTGCGATGGCTCTTTACAACAATGAGCTGCAGTTCCATTACTTTAGAATGAATCAATATAAAAATATCCATATCATTTAGGAGACTGGAGGACCCTCCCTAGCTAATAAAAAATCAAAGCAGCAAGTTTGTACAAAGTGACCTGTAAAAACTCCACTGGACAGAGCTTTGTAACGTAAACTCGGTATCTAATTGTTGGCTTGTATGCAATGCTGAAAAATTATATTCACTTAAAGAATGTAAAACATTAATTTTATTGGATAGTGTTATGATTCCCATAGATACTGATAACTTTAAAAAAAGATATGAACTTCCCAGTAACCAACACAAAGAATCACATGACAAGAGTTCATGTTTGAAAATCTTTGCTGTAACAAAACACCGAAATCAACCCAGACTAAACGCTACTTAATAGGAGACTAATACTCCAAACTAGAGAAAAGGTATTCGCCATTAACATCTTAACACAGCCAAAAACACCACACCACATTTATACATTACATGGCTCTCTCAGCAAAAACATAGTCTTGTTTTTAAAACCCCAAATCCTTCCTGGTTTTAACAAGATATTTCTCCCTGCCCAAGATTTCATTGAAGTCACATTGCTAGGTCTCCAGGCAGATTTCACAGGAGGTCACATTTCTCTCTCCAAATTACTCTATTTTATCTTGAATTAAAGGAGGCAGTTTAAAACATAACCATCTTATAAAGTCCACCATTTGCACAAACTGACATTTATTGTAAGCACTTATCCAATTTCTCATTGTGCACTTTGAGCAGATGTGACTCCTCTCTGGGACAGTTCATCAGTAAAATATGATTGTATATGTGAACAGAAATGCAGTGACTACACATTGAGCAGGGAAATGCCGCACAGACTGTTTCACCACTCCTCCAACTACCTTCCACATGATCCATCAACCACCGGTGTCCAGTGTGAGGAGTGTGTGACATCTGCAACATGCAGTGTTGCCAAACCCCTCGGCTCCCTGTGAATTCACAGCCTCTACCACCGAGAAGACAAAGGCTTCAAGTGTATTGGAGAAACCACACAAACATCCTACCCTGGAACATACACGGCATCTTCACATGTGGGGAATCGTCTTTAGTCAGTGTGTAACAGTCACGTCTGGATGACTGTCTTCAACACAGCACTCATGGTTGAAGTGCACCTTATAAACTCCATCTGATCTTCAAATCTGATCATTGATCCTCGCTTAAAGTCAATCATTGATGGACAAGAAATGCTGCAAGGAGCATCTCAATCTACAAACCTTGGTGTATTACAGCCTTATCTGAAGGTCTGGAGAAGGAAACAGCTTTCCACTGCTGGACATGCATGGGCACACCCTGGCTCCTGATGGTGTCAATGAGAGCTGGATTTCAGAATGCAGTCTTCAGTGCCAATGGTAAGGACCGGATTCAATCTGTTAACCTTCTAACTGAGGTTGCAAAAACAGACCAAAGCATTCTTTGCAATACATATGTGTGTTTACAACTTGTGTAAGTGTGATGTTAATGTGAGGTCATCCATTTTGGAATTGAAAAAATAAATTCCAAAATGTTCTAAATGGTTAGAAAGCAGGAACTGGAAAGGAACAAAGTGGTTTGAGAGTCCAAGGGCACAAATCATTAAAAGCAGGTGGTCAGGTAAAGGTAGCAATAAAAAAAACCATGAATGCAATGTTGACCCTTACCTCACGAAAGCTGGATTGTAAAAGGAATGAATTTCTGCTTCAATTCTATTATATCCAGTTCTGGGCACCCAGCTCAAGAAGTGCTGGGTAGATTCACCAGAATGAAAACGGTGCTTCGAGGGTTAAATTCTGAGGAGAGGTTGTATAAGCCTGGCTTCTATTCCATTGAGTTTAGATGATTGAGCAATGATCTGTTTGAGGTGTTTAGAATGTGAAAAGGATTGAAGAGTTCAATACGGAGAAACTAGTTCCTCTGTTGGGGGAATGAAGAATGAGGGAACATATTGAGCTCGGTCATTTAGGAGGGAAATCAGGAAATACCTTTTCACACACAGAAACCGGGAATTTACCCCCAAAAGGCTGTGGATGCTGGGACAACTGCAGATAAGACTGAGATTGAGAGATTTTTGGTGAGGAATGATTTCAAGGGATCTGGAGCTAAGGCGGGTAAATGGAGGTGAGGGACCAATCAGCTGTGATCGAACTGAATGGTGGGAGGGAAAACCACCTCCTCTTGTTCCAATGTTCCTAATCTTTATCAGTCCCTCCTCAGACAGGGGAAGTATTGCAGCAGAACGAGAGTTTAACTTTGTTTTTCTATTAGTCAGCACTCATCAATTGACATGAAATGTGTCTCGATCACCTTGATCTCCTGAGGTTTTGTGGATAAGCACAGACATTAAAAACAAAATGAGGATTTTGTTTCAGTTCCACAGAGAATGGGATTGAAAAGGTACAAGAGGAGTAAGTAGATGGGATAACTATAGATAATACCAAAGGGAAGAGGCTAACCAGCAAAAGGGTAGGGCCCATAAGGGACCAAGGGGCAATCCATGGGTAGAGACAGAGGACATCGGTACAGTGTTGAACAAATACTTCACATCCGTCTTCACCCAAGAGAATGAGCAAGAAAGTATCGAACTCGGGAAGAGAGACAGTGAGGTTCTAGAGCAAATTGATTGAGGGAGTGACAAGGTGTTGGAGGTGTTGGCAGGCTTAAAAGTGGACAAATCTCCAGCTGCGGATGATCTGTGTCCCAGACTGCTGAGGGAGGCAAGGGAGGAGGTCGCAGGGGCTCTGACCCAAATTTTTAATTCCTCTCTGGCCCCGGGTGAGGTGCCAGAGGATTGGAGAACAGCTATTGTGGTTTTGCTTTTTAAAAAGAGTTGTAGACATAAGCCAGGGAACAACAGATCAGTGAGTCTCACGTCAGTGGTATGGAAACTAGTGGAGAAAATTCTGAAGGAGAGAATCTATCTCCAGTTGGAGAGGCAAGGTTTGATCAGGGATAGTCAACATGGCTTTGTCAGAGGGAGGTCATGCTTAACAAATTTGATTGAATTTTTTGAGATGGTGACCAGGTGTTTAGATGAGGGTTGCAGTTGACATAATTTATATGGATTTCATCAAAGCCTTTGACAAGGTCCCACATGGGAGACTTATAAAGAAGGCAAATGCACATGGGATACAGGGTAATTTGAAAAGGTGGATTCAAAATTGAATTAGTTGTAGGAGGCAGAGGGCGATGACAGAAGGATGCTTTAGTGACTGCAAGCCAGTATCCAGTGGTGTACCACAGGGATCTGAGCTGGGTCCCCTATCATCCGTCATTTATATAAATGACATAGATGACTATGTCGGGGGTAGGATTAGTAAGTTTGTGGATGACACAAAGATTGGCTGGGTGGTTAACAGTGAGATTGAGTGTCTTGGGCTGCAGGAAGATATAGACGGAATGGTCAAATGGGCAGAAAAGTGAAAGTTAGAATTTAACGCTGAAAATTGTGAGGTGATACACTTTGGAAGGAGTAATTTGACAAGGAAGTATTCAATGAACAGCATGACACTAGGAAGTTCTGAGGAACAAAGTGACCTTGGTGTGTGTGTCCATAGAACTCTGAAAGAGGAGGGGTATGTTAGTGGGGTGGTGAAAAAGGCATATGGGACAAGTAGGGAGGTCATGTTGGAGTTGTATAGAACCTTGGTGAGGTCACAGCTGGAGTACTGTGTGCAGTTCTGGTCGCCACATTGTAGGAAGGATGTGATTGCACTGGAGGGGGTGCGGAGGAGATTCACCAGGATGTTGCCTGCGATGAAACATTTAAGCTATGAAGAGAGGTTGGATAGAGTTGAGTTGTTTTTGTTGGAGCAGAGGAGACTGAGGGGCGACCTGATCGAGATGTACAAGATCATGAGGGACGTGGACAGGGTGGATAGGGAGCAGCTGTTCCCCTTATTTGAGGGGTCAGTCATGAGGGGACACAAGTTCAAGGTGAGAGGCAGGAGGTTTCGGGGGGATGTGAGGAAAACCTTTTTTACCCAGAAAGGGTACCTGGATGAACACTTGGCACATCATCACATTCAAGGCTATGGGCCAATTGCTGGTAAATGGGATTAGGTTGGTAGGTCAGGTGTTTCTCACGTGTCGGTGCAGACTCGATGGGCCGAAGGGCTCTTCTGCACTTTGTGATTTTGCGATTCTGTGATAAGGAAGGAATACAGAAAAAGTTAAGAACTTAAAGTGGAAAAGGCTTCAGACAGCGATTTCCTTTACCTCCAATTTAGTATACGGCATTCACTGCTCCCGATGTGGTGTCCTCTACATTGGGGAGCTCAAATGCAGACTGGGTGACCGCTTTGCGGACACCTCCGTTCAGTCCACACAAGTATCACCCTGAGCTTCCTGTTGCTGGTCATTTCAATTCTTCAGCTTGCTCCCACTCTGACCTTTCTGTCCTTGGCCTGCTACAGTTTTCCAATGAAGCTCAACACAAGCTTGAGGAACAGCACGTCATCTTCCGACTGGACACTCGACAGCCTTCTGGACTCAGCACTGAGGACAACACTTTTAGATCAGACCCTCTGTCTTCATTTTGCTTTTTTTTGCTGTTTTGTTTGGGTCTCGTTTCTTTCTTTATTCCTTCATGTTACATTCAGACGGTTGCTATGCAGCCATTCACACCTCATCTGGACACATCTTCTGTTTCTTTCCTTTCCCCATTACCACTGCCTTTGGCTTTTGTATCATGAAACCTTTTATCCTTTAATCTCTCCTGCCCTCCTCCCTATCACACACCTTCCCTTCTGTTCTTCCACACTTCTCCCCGACCACTTGCTCAAACACTATTACATTTCTAAACTTCCTGGGATTTATTACAAGTTGTTGTTGTTGTTGTAGCAGTGTGAGAGTCTCCATTTGCCAAACACCATTTATCAGTCTGAACGCCAGGCTCCCTGGGTCAGTGTGGGCAGTGCCCACCACTCATCCTCATGGATCAATGAACAGAACCATGTGAGATGATTGGATTAATGGTGCCTTCAACATGAGAACTTGTGGAGCTGAATTCAGTCAGGTGACACAACAGCAACTCAGAGTGACTCCTATTGGTCCAAATAAAATCGGCCCTCCTGGTAATAAATCCACCTTTACACTCTGTCCCCCTTGTAATGAAGCCCAGCATTCAACTTGCCTTCCTAATTCCTGCCTGGACTTGCATGCTAACTTTTGGAGTTTCATGTATGAGGGTCAGCCAGTTCCCTCCATACTGCAGCATTCTGCAGTCTCTCTGCATTTCAATAATATTCTGCTATTCTGTTCTTCCTGCCAAAGTGGATAACCTCACATTTCCCCACATTTTTAACCATCTCTGAAATCTTTGCCGACTCCCTTAACCCATCGCTATCCCTTTACCGGGATTTTCCAGCCCCATGTGGCAGTGCCCATCACAGGGGATGCAGCAGGTCAGCCAAAGACATTCATGCACCAAGAATTGTGGATTGAGATGCTCCTTGCAGCATTTCTTGTCCATCAATGCTTACCATGATTGTGGATTTTTGTGAATGGTGGACTTTATGAGATTTTAGAAAATAAACTGGATTAAACTAAACCAAGTATGGTATTTATACAGTTAATAAACATTTTAAATTGCAAAATGCATTTCAGAAAGAGCTGTAACAGCTCAGATTAATATTAAAATAGTGCCTGTTGCGATGTGCAAAGCTTGTTTAGTTTGCTGACATTTTATAATTAAAGACTTTACAGTGCAGACCATCCATTCGGCCATGTTATTGGGCCTGGAATAGTGTGGGTGATGAGGTAATATGGTCAACTCCCCACTTTTCACACATCACCTTGAACAGTTTTCCAGAATATTGGGCTCTGTTGTCCAAAACCACTTCTTACGGTGCCTCAAATAGGCTGAAGAGTGAACTCAATGGGCAGAAAATGTCTGCCCCATCACGGCCATAAAAGTGCCCATCCAGGTACTTTTTAAAGGATGTGAGGCAACCCGCCTCCACCACCCTCCCAGGCAGCACATTCCAGATCATCACCACCCTACAGTGCTCGCTGGGTGATCTTTGTGGTGTCTCCCAATCAGCTGTCCACACTTAGGTCAAGCAGGTTACAGACGCTCTGTTCAGATGGGCATTGACCTTCATCCACTGCCGCTGTGAACAAGCAAGTCAGACACAGTGAGCCAGATGCTTCGCAGCCATTGCTGGCTTCCCCCGCGTCCAGGGTGCTATAGACTGTACACATGTGACCATCAAGGTGCCAGCAGGTGAGCCCGGTGCCTTTGTCAACAGGAAGGGCTTCCACTCCATGAATATGCAGGTAGTGTGTGATCACAGGATGCAGATTTTACAAGTCTGTGCAAGGTACCCAGGCAGCTCCCATGATGCCTACACCCTCAGACACTCCCAGGTGCCAGGGCTCTTCAATGCTCCACTTTGGCCTGATGGATGGCTGCTAGGTGACAAGGGCTATCCGCTATCCAAAAACAGAAGCTGAGCAGCGCTACAATAGGAGCCACGCCTCCACAAGGGCTGTGGTGGAGAGAGCCATCAGTCTTCTCAAGATGCGCTTCTGATGCCTGGACCACTCAGGGGGGCACACTCCAGTACCCAAGTGCAGCTTGGACATGATTCCAGACAGCAGGATGAGGGGCAGCTTGGAGTTAAGAAGGAATCAAGGCAGAAACATAACATCACCCTAAATGCTCGTGCTGACACTGGATGCTCCAGGCTCTGTCACAGCTGGTCCCAAGATATGGAGAACCATCGCCTCACTCAGACTGAGAGGAGGAATGTAAGAAGATGTAAAAAGATGTAACACCTGCCCCTTCACTTCCTCTCTCCTCACCGTCCAAGGGCCCAAACACTCATTTCAAGTGAAGCAGCATTTCACTTGCATTTCCCCCAACTTAGTCTACTGCATTCGTTGCTCCCAATGTGGTCTCCTCTACATTGGAGAGACCAAACGTAAACTGGGCGACCGCTTTGCAGAAAACCTGCGGTCTGTCCGCAAGAATGACCCAAACCTACCTGTCGCTTGCCATTTTAACACTCCACCCTGCTCTCTTGCCTACATGTCTGTCCTTGGCTTACTGCATTGTTCCAGTGAAGCCCAACGCAAACTGGAGGAACAACACCTCATCTTCCGACTAGACACCTTACAGCCTTCCGGTCTGAATATTGAATTCAATAACTTTAGGTCGTGAACTCCCTCCTCCATCCCCACCCCCTTTCTGTTTCTACCCCCTTCCTTTTGTTTTTTTCCAATAAATTATATAGATTTTTCTTTTCCCACCTATTTCCATTATTTTTAAATATTTTAAAATCTTTTATGCTCCCCCCACCCCCACTAGAGCTGTACCTTGAGTGCCCTACCATCCATTCTTAATTAGCACATTCGTTTAGATAATATCACCAACTTTAACACCTCTGTGTTCTTTTGTTCTTTTGTCTGTGACATCTTTTGATCATCTGCTTCTATCACTGCTTGCTTGTCCCTATAACCACACCACCCACCTCCACTTCTCTTCCCCCACCCAATGCCCCCCCCCCAACCCCCAACTTTAACCCAGCTTATATTTCACCCCTTTCTAGGATTCACCTAGTTCTGTTGAAAGGTCATGAGGACTCGAAGCGTCAACTCTTTTCTTCTCCGCCGATGCTGCCAGACCTGCTGAGTTTTTCCAGGTAATTCTGTTTTTGTTTTGGATTTCCAGCATCCGCAGTTTTTTGTTTTTACAGCTGACAGGAGGGATGTTTGTCTGCCCCATCGGTTTTCTCATTCTCCCTTTGATTATGGAATCACCACTTTTATCACTCCATTATTATTGGCTGCCTGGCCATCAAGCTCTGGAATTCCCTCCCTCCACCTCTCCACCTCTCAATCTCACCTTGTTCCCGGAAAGTCACTCCATAAAACCTACCACTTTGACTTAGCGTTTAGTCATTTAATCCAATATCTCCTTATGTGCCTCAGTGTCATATTTTGTTTTATATTGCTCCTTTGAAGAGTATTGAGAGGGAAAGGAGGAAGGGGAGGATCATGATCAGTTTAGTGCTTTGCTTTTGTCATTTGTCTCTCCTGCCTTCACCACATCATAAAATTCCTTGTTTGTTCTTTAAGTTAGAATCATTGCAATAGATCCCTGGACACAGTGCTTCTGAAAATCTCAATTTCCTGAATCAATCTGAAAGCTTTGTTCCCACCCTGAAGAATAATTTTCCTATTTATTCCTCTTCCTCACAGCTAACTCGGTGACGATTGTGATCCTGTCTAAGGGAAAATGTGGTCTCTCTGAATGTGTGACATGCTACCTGGTGGCCATGGCAGCAGCACATCTACTGGTAATTATTCTTGACCTGATATTGACCTGTTATTGGGAACAGTTTTTTTTTCTTGAAGTTCATGCCGATATGTAATATCCATGGCATCCTGCTTTATGCAGCCACTGACTGTTCACCGTCACTTTCACCTTTGATCGCTTCATGGCCATTTGTGGCCAGAAGCTGAAAAGTAAACATTGCACCAGTAAAATGGCAGCTATGGTTCTGGGAACAGTGACTGTTCTGAGCTGTGTAAAGAATATTATCTGGTATTTTATATACACAGGTCAGTATTTGCTCTTCAACTCCCCCTTCTTTTGTTTCGTAGCAGAGTCTGTTCAGTTTTCTACAGTCTGGGTATCAATCGAGTTCCAGATTATAACCCCGTTTATCCCATTTGTTCTGATTTTGTTGCTCAATGTTTTCACTGTCAGACACATTTTAGTGAGCAGCAGAGCCCGCAGGAGACTCCGGGCTGACAGCAGTGGGGAGAGTCCCAGAGACCCAGAGATGGAGAATCGAAGGAAATCCATCATTTTACTGTTTGTTATCTCGGCCAATTTCATCCTGTTATGCACGATGTTAATGGTTTATTCTATATGGTACCGGATGTGGTTGTTACGGTATAGGTCTATATAGTTTCATTCAGTTGTACTGGAATTAGGCTTCATGCTGCAGCTCCTGAGTTGCTGCACAAACACTTGTATTTATGCCATGACCCAGACTAAGTTCAGAGAGCAGTTGAAGAATGTGCTGAAATATCCGTTAAAACTAATTGTTCAATTAATTCAAAGATGAAAAGAACTGAATCACCAGGATTAAAATTGTTCAGTTGAAGGGTCATTGAGCTGAAACGTTTCACAGTATCACAATATCTTTACAGGGCAGAAAGAGGACATTCGGCACATCGAGCATGTACTGGCTATCTGAAAGAGCTTTCCACCTAGTCCCACTCTCCTGCCTTATCCCCGTCACCTTGCACATTCTCTCTTACATTGAACAGAATTTAATGGGGCCATCGAGAGTGGGAATGTGGTGGACGGAGTGACTTAATCAGGCAGGAACCAAAATCTCATCTTCCCGAGGGCGGAAGGTGGTGACATCATGGATTTGTCACCGGACTCGTCATCCCCGAGACCCAGGGTAATGCTCTGGGAAACTGGGTTCAAATCCCACCATGGCAGATGGTGAGATTTGACTTCAATAAAAATCTGGAATTAAAAGTCTGACGCTGACAACAAAACCATTGTCGATTATTGTAAAAACCCATCTGGTTCACTAATGTCCTTCAGGGAAGAAAATCTGCTGTCCTTACCTGGTCAGCCGACATGTGACTCCAGACCCACAGCAACGTGGCTGACTCTTAATGCCCTCTGAACAAGGGCAATTAGGGATGGGCAATAAATGCTGGCCCAGCCAGCGATGCCCACATCCCATGAACGAATGAAAAAAATGAGTTTAATGGGTTGAGTTGGTGACATTTCAGTGGTGGGTCGGCATTCACAGTATCCGATGACGGGAACTTCTTTTCCCTACATGAGCATCCCATGAATACTCATTAAATTACAACTTTTCCACATTAAGTCCAACCATCAAGATTAAGTCAGCGGTGAACGGGAAACTTGTGCCACCTGATTTAGGGTTGGTTAAAGGTGGCATGCACCAGGTGAGATGGTCCATTTGGACAAATGGTGAGTGGTTCTCTTTGCTGAACTCTCAGGCAAAGAGGAAGGGAACAGGAGAATGTTCACAGACATGGACTGTCAGTAGCAGCAAGAGTGGAGAGGGGGTATTGCAGGTGGGGTCGGGGTGTCAACGGGAGAAACAGAAAGACACTGGGGGTTTTGGGCGGTGTGGTGAGGTGAAAAATTGGGAGGGAAGCAAATGTCTGGTTTGGGTCCATCCTGTCAGATGTCATCGGGTCCTGGGGGCAGTTGTAACTCACAGGGAAGATCCACCCTCTGAGAAGGCAGTTGAAGCTTAATGGAGGGCAGGTGCAGCTTGAGGGAGGGCAGGTTAATGGTGTCTGAGTGTGAGTCGAGGGCTGCGCATTGCACAATGTGGCATTGTAGGGAGGAGAGGAATTGCCAGGTGAAGACGTGAGGAGCTGCTCTCTGACTCAGGTGAGGAGGATGTTGAGGATTCTGAGGAAGAGGCCAGGAATGTCGCAGCACCTTTCCAAGATGTGAGGGCCATGGAGGGATGTGCCAGGAATGTCAGAGATATCTTGAGTTTGACTCGTCTTGTGCAGGAATGAGGCACCGAACTGAGCCACATCCCATCACCTGTAAACCATTGCCACCTCAGAATGGTCACCCATCTCTGCCAGCCTCAACCCTCCCACTGTTCCTGGACGGTCTGGAGGAGAACCTGCAGGGAGGCATCACTAAACAATGGAGCCACTCTTTGTCTCATCTCAGACATATGACTGAGCAGGGGTGGGAGTGAGGGGGTTCCAGGAGGTGACTGGGCTGTGGGTGAGTGGGAGTGAGGGGGTCCCAGGAGCTGACTGGGCTGTGGGGGAGGGGAGTGAGGGGGTCCCAGGAGCTGACTGGACTGTTGGGGGGGGGAGTGAGGGGGTCCCAGGAGGTGACTAGGCTGTGGGTGAGTGGGAGTGAGGGGGTCCCAGGAACTGACTGGGCTGTGGGGGAGGGGAGTGAGGGGGTCCCAGGAGGTGACTAGGCTGTGGGGGAGGGGAGTGATGGGGTTTCCAAGGGGATTAAATGAATCTATGAGGGTTTGAATGGTGGGGGGGGGCGGGGGGGGGGCGGTGTGACAGCCCCAAACGGGGGGTGAATTCTTCGCTTGAAAAAGTAAATTATTTTTCTGAAATTTGTGCCCCCAGTTGAGCCTCTCCCAGCTGTGGAACTGGTATGTTTGTCCAGGGGTCTTTATAACCTGCCCCATCCTGCAAATTAATCACCTGACAGTGAGTTTGGGCATTTCCTGCCCACGCCCACCGCACCATCAGACATGCCCCACGTGCCCACCGTGTGATCACACCTGCCCCATGTGCCCACCGTGTGATCACACCTGCCCCACGTGCCCACTGTGTGATCACACCTGCCCCACGTGCCCACTGTGTGATCACACCTGCCCCACCTGCCCATTGTGTGATCACACCTGCCCCACGTGCCCACCGTGTGATCACAACTGCCCCACGTGCCCACCGTGTGATCACAACTGCCCCACGTGCCCACTGTGTGATCACACCTGCCCCAGAGAGAAATTCAGCCCAGGTAGAGAAATAGAGAGAGAGAGAAAGATGGGGGTAAAGAGGGACAGAGACCGATTGAGAGAGAGAGAGCGACATGGAGGAAATGAGGGATAGAGACAGATTTAGAGGGAGAGTGATAGATATGGAGGCAAAGAGGGATAGAGAGAGAGGTTGTCAGGGACAGAGAGATTTAGTGCTCTGTAGACAGATTCAAAGTAAAAGACAGAGAGAGAGACAAAGATTTTGAGAAAGGAACTGAGACAGTGAGTGTGAGACAGACAGAGACAGAGAGAAAAACAGAGACAGAAACAGATCAAGGGAGCAAAAGGGAGACAGAGAGATATGTGTCAGTAAATTGTTGAATTAATGATGTTGCCTTCTTCCTTCCCTTCCCAAATTCCCACTGACTGTTCTCTATAAATATCCAGAGTCTCCGGATGTCCCTTTCACTCCCCTGACTGTTACTGAACCGGTTTAAGAGGTGATGCACTCTTCGCCCTTTTTCCTGGACAGTGATCGTGTCCCAGGCTTCACGTCATACAATCCAGCATAAAAGGATTTGCTGATCCTCAAAATGTCGGACTGCGATGACTTTACTGAGCTGTCATCTTCCTTCAGGCTACTGATCACAGAGCTCTCTCTGTGTACCTTTTGGAAGAAGAAACGTGAGCACGTCTCATCCTGCTCCACGGAGCGGACTCTGGAACAGAAGAAGATGATCTTGGAGGCTTCCCAGGCAAAGAGCGAGGCTTGCTGGCTCTTCACCTTTTGGAGTTCCTCCTTGACATCGACCCCCATCGACTGCAGCCGGAGCAGATTCTGCATGTTTTTCTGGAGTCGGGACATATCCCTCTGTTCCTTTCTAGCTTTCTGGGTGCCTTTGAGGATGAAAAACCTCTTGATGTTTCCCTTGATCGCTTCCCACCAGTGTGTCAGGGACTCAAAGAGGGGTTTCACGCTTCTCCAACCTTTGTAATCTCTCTTCAGTTCTCTGGGGTCAGCAGTTGCAAGTGTAGCTTCCATGCCCCCCTGCCCACCCTCAGGTCTTCCTCTAAGTGGCCCTCAGCCAGTAGGAGGCAGTGGTCAGAGAAGAACACCGGCTTGACGTTGGTGGATCTTGACTGCGAATGCACGGGACACAAACAGGAATCCTATCCTGGAACGGATGAACCCGTTTGGCCATGACCAGGTGTATCAATGCTGCGCTCCGTCTGCAGGGTTGCTGAAGACGTCGTGCAGCTTAGCATCCTTTACTGTTTCCATCAGGGATCTGGACGTATCATCCAATCTGCTGTCGGCCTGCCGGAACATCCAGCCACATCGATGATGCAGTTGAAGTCGCCGCCCAGAATGACCGGCCTGGAGGTCACCAACAGCAATGGGAGCTGCTGAAAATCTGCCAGCCGCTCGGCCTTTTGTGCCGGGACGTACACGTTAAATAACCGGAGTGGAGCATTCTTGTACATTACGTCTGCTTCAAGGAGGCGCCCGCCCACCTCCTCCTTAACCTTGGAGATAGTGAATTTGCCTCCCCGCAGCAGAATACCCAGGCTGGAGGAATGAGAGTCATTTCCACCCGACCAGATCGATGGGCCGTGGGACCACCATCCTGACCATTGCCTGTAGGAGCTGAGGTGCGGAATCGCACACTCCTGCAGGAACAACAGGTCAGCTTTGACCTTGGCAAGGTAGTCCAAGGTCACAACACATCGCATAGTAGATTTAATGCTACGCACATTTATGGATACAATCTTTACACCCATATTAAAGCATTTATTCTCTTACCAAACCTGTTGCCTCTGATAGTCCCAGACCTTTGGCCTGCTCCTGCATACACATGGTGTTCACAAATTGCCTCACTTTGGATGGGCTGAGGAAACTGTCCTGAACCTCCCCATTGGAGATGTTCTGCTCAGGTGGCATCTGGGGGTTCGTGCAGAGACCGGGATTTGAAATGTCCTCTGTTGGAGAAGCTTCTCCAATCCTCTCCCCCTCTGGGGCATTGCTGCTCCCAGCTTCCTGGAGCTGGGGTGCACTGAGCGCCTCACTGCTCCCAGATTCCTGGGGCTGTGGTGCGCTGGCCTCTTCGGGTTGTGGGCAAAGTTGGGGTGCGCTGGTCTACTCATTGTCTCCAATGTTCTGGAGCTCGGGTGTCTCGTCCTCCAACTCCCTAGAGCTTTGCCGCTTCTTCTGTAGGTGCCGCCCTGGCACATCTTCGTCTGAAGAGCAGCTGCCCTTGTCATCCACGTCGGAAGGGAGACGCCTCTTGTCACTTGTCTGGGAAGTGCCTGGTCCCTTCTTAGCCCCTTCTTCCTTTTGGCTCTCTTCACCAGCTGCCACTCCCCCTGCTGATTTTCCGCTGCTTCCTCCTCCTCCATTGATTCACTCTCCAGAGCAGTGGGAGGATCAGTGGACAGTGCTGTTGATTGGCTGTCTGCTGCCTCAATCTTTTCCTCCACCTTGTCTCTCTCTGTGTCCTCCTTTGTCCCGTTGTTCTCACTGGGGGCCATGGTGGTTGGAGTGTTGCAAGTGTCCTTGGTAGTAGTGACATGAAGCTCTTCTTCTGCTTCCCTCTCATTAGTTTTGGCTGCCTGTGCATAAGTGAGGCAGCGTTTGGGGCAGGTCCTGTAGAGCTGAGCTGCCTCCTCACACAGGTTTCAGCCCTTAGTCTGTTTGCAGTCCTTTGTCTGGTGCCCTTCCTGTTTGCAGGTCTTGCAGAGGACGGCACTGCAGTTGGCCGCCACATGACCAGACTTGCCGCATGAACGACAAAGTTTGGGTTGCCCAGCGTAGACAAGGTAGCCAACACTTCCCCTGAAAGCGAAGCTGGAAGGAGGGTGGAAGATGGCTCCATTTACTGTCGGTCTTGCACGTGACCTTAACCTGGCGTTTGCTGTCCAAATCCCAAAGGCATCTCTAACCTCGGTGCAGCTCCCAACCTTGTCGACGTACCTGGCGAGGAAGGTGAGCACGTCGCCGACAGGGACGTGGGGTTGTAGAGATGCACCGTCACCACACGGTCCCGTTGCAACGGCAGAGCAAAGAGTGGCTCCACCGTCAGGATCTTCATCTCCGGCTGGTCTCTCTTCTCTTCAAACACCTTCAGGAACTCGACGAAGGCAGCAACATTCCTGAAGGTCACATCGAAATATTCAGTGCTGGGGAAGTCCTGCAGGGAGTGGATCTCCGCAGCTTCAAATCCACACGACTCCAAAAGGATTTGCTTAAGAAGAAGGCCCATGGGTGCACCTCCTTCACTGTCTGTCACCGCCACCCTAATGGCATTACCTACCCCCTGGTTTGCGGCGTGACTGGTTGCAGCCATCACCTCTTTAAGTTCCCAATGTTCGGCCCTGAAACCCCTTCAAAGGAGAACAAACAGCCACAGAAGAGCCTCCAACACCAAAGAGCAAAAAGGCCAGAGCCTTTACTGAAACCACCTTGTAAAAGAAATGATACACACAAAAACAACCCTTACACACATGCAGAAGCAACCGTGATCATGGTCTCTCCCCTGCCAAGTAAGTGTAGGATTGCTTTCCCTGATTTGGATTGTCCCGGTAACTTTGTGACTTTGATAAGCTGGACTGAGGGTTGTTTCTGCCCCATGTTGTATTCTCTCCCCTTAGGGTTGTCCTGTGTTTCTCATGTGGCTCAGACAGTCTAACTATCCAGATTGCCTTGTCCAGGGTTAGATCATCTTTAGATTGTTGGAGGTCAGAGTGAATCGTCTGCAACACCCACCACGATTCTGTCTCTGATGAGTTCAGACTCCCAATCTCCATATTCACACCCATTTACCTTCCTGTCGAGATCATTGATGCAAGAATCGACAGGCTCCCCAGGCTGTCCCACGCTCTTGTTGAATTTAGCTCTCTGCATTTTTTTTTGGATTGCAAGTGGAAATAAACATCAAAGGATTTTAAAACCTCATCAAATTTGACAACTGACAAATGAATGTTCCGTCTTAAGATGGTGTCATCTACAATTGGCCCTGTAGACTAAAGAAGTGTGTTACTTGCTCTTCCTCTGACTTTTTATTTAAGCCAGAAGCGATGCTGCAGCTTAAAAAAAAATTTCTCCAAATCCCCTAATTCTGTGAATGGCCTGGGCCTTGGGTTAGTCCAAGTGGAGTTGGAAGTGTTGAATTGTGATCCATGTTAAAGATGTTGAAAGTGTGGGTACAGCTTTAAGAGGTTACAGGCTTCCAAGATGGCATCACTGTTCACTGTCATACAAAGGGTTTCCCACGCTTGCTGGGTTTGGTGGGCTATGCAACATGGTGGCAGCGTGCTTCTCAAAGGAAAATATTTAACAATGGCTGCGTGGGTCAGCTATCTGCAGACTTATTTTGTTCAGCGATTTACTGTTGCGAGTAGTGAGGTGTTCAAATTCAATGCAGGCTTGCTGCTTTCTGAATCGGACAGTGGCAGTGTTCCTGAGAGGCTCAGGAATTTAATTTCCTCGAGCAAAGCCAGTGGGTGGAAATCAGCGGGCACACGGGGGAGTCAGAGCAGCGCCCGCCAAAAATTAAAGGGCCAATTGACCGTGATTTAACGTTGTCTGTGCAGTTTTTCACTCGTCACACAGGGCAAAACCAAGTGAGCGGAAATCAAATTTTTATCATTTCCTCATCCTCGGGCAGGATAAAAGGCCCCCGGAGCAGCAGCACTTTCTCTGTCATTGCCAGTCCTTTGCTGTGTGAGTCCAGAGTTGCCCCAGAGTTTCCTGGCATCTCGTTTGATTGTCAAGCCCACATTTCAGCATCGCAGGTCCTCATCTTCCCTGGAAGGTCCCCCTGAGTATTACAGCACAGTTGCTCCGGCATTTTAAAGGCACTGCTCCTCTGCATCCCATCTAATTGGGACAGTGTATTCCACCAGTGGAACCTCCCACGAAGGGAAAGGGAGGGGCAGGAGGGAGAGGAGGCCAGGTGGGCATGGGCTCAGTTGGTGTAGGGCCAGCAGGGAGACCAAGGCAGGAGGGCACGATGAAGACATCACTGCCCAGGTGCGAGAGTCTTCAGGCAGCGATCCAACTACCTCCTGGCAGCCTTCAGGGAGCTGCCTCTTCCATTTTCCAATAGTCCACCGGGTCCCCATTGGACCTGGTGCCTGACGAGTTCCCGCACCACCCCCACCACCGCCCCCTCCACCCCCCCCCACCCCCCTACACAGAAAAAGCATCCGGCGATCCGGTTTCATACTGCAAGGGCCTTAATTGGCCACCAAGCGTAAGAGTGGGTTTTATATCCGGGAGCTGGCTTTACATCCGCTTTGGCTATGCTGACTTCAGGCGCATCCCGAGAGTAAAATTCAGGTCTTATTCTTTCCGCGTTTTAGTTAAGTTGAGGGTTTTTGATCCTGAGCTGCCACCTTGTTGGGATGCTGTTGGTCACACAATCTGTTCAAGAAATCTTCATAGTCTTCTGAATATTAAGAGCAAGTCTTTATTAACTACTTATAACAATATACATATATGCAGTAAAGGGTACAGGCAAGGAGCTAACTCCATGTCAAGGTCTTAAAACATCTTTATTCAACACCACACAGACCCTCGGTCTGGGTCATGTGCCTTCTTACATCATTGTGTGGGTGGTACTGGGCTCAGTCCCACTTTAACCCTGTATGTGCCAAACCTTCTACCACAGGAAGGAATGATTAAACAACAGAATGGATGGTGGTGTGAAGGGATTACCTATTTCAATCAGAGATGAGGGGGAATTTCTTCTCTCGGAGGATTGTGAATCTTTGGAATTCTCTACCCCAAAGAGCAGTGGAGACTGGCTCATTGAATATACTCAAGGCTGAGTTAGACTGAATCTTAAATGACAGGAGCATTAAGGGTTGTGGGGAACAGGATAGTAAGTGGAGTTGAGACCAGGATTTGATGAGTTATGATCTAATTGAATGACAGAGAAGCCTCGAGGGACCATGTGCTCCTATTTCTTCTGATAAATTGAGCAGCAAGATGACAAGTAACACCTGAAAAACACAACTACCAGGAGTGGGGTTTGAACCCACGCAGACACATGTCCATTGGATCTTAAGTCCAACGCCTTAACCACTCGGCCATCCTGGTGCATGAGGAGCATTGAATCAAATGAAATTGAATGTGATCCAGATGCCATCTGACCTTGTACAGTTTCTCATTCTGATTGCTTGTCCTTCCGAAGCTAATGAATTGGAACAGACTGTGAACTGGAAAACAATCTATAAACACTGCAGTGTATTTAACGCCGTGTCCAGCACTGTGAGACAGCTTTCAGTGTTTATAAAGGGTGTAATTTATAGAGTGGTCTCTTGGATCAAACAGGAGAACAGAAGGGGTTCTGTGTACAGAGAATTTGGGGTGAGCTCTGATTCCCAACCCTTTCTGGATTGTAAGGAATAAAGAATGAATGAGAGCGAGAGATGCAATGTGGGAGAAGGGATGATGGAAGAATTTGTTCATGAACCTGATTAAAAGTTGCTCAAACACCAGATAATATTAAGATATCATCAGCGGAACATTAACATAACCTGAGCTCCGAGATGTGGTTGGGTCCCCTTCCCGTGCAGTGAGGAACCAGGCTGTGGGGAAATTCCCCAGGAATTCTAATCCCTGTTAGAAGATTAGCTCACTTCAGGTGCAAATAACTCCACTGGAACTGCGTCAGATTGAAGACCCATTGTTCACTCCCTGGTTTTGAGTGTCTTAATTTTGTTTCTTCTCCATTTTAATTAGAGAGAATCCAAGGAGAGATTTTCCACTCCTGACCCCGTGTCTCCCAGACGAATGGGAATGAAACCACATCCGACCCCAAGCCTGAAAAGGGAGACCTGCTCTCCCCGTGTTTAAAGGGAATGAATCGGATCTTAACCTTGTCTTAATGGAAGGTTGACTGTCTGGAAATTTCTGGTGGAGAATGTTTTCCTCTTATATTAATGGAGCGGATGAGCAGAAAGGAGAGGTTGTTCAACCGAGAGGTATGGAAATGGGTGAAGGGGCAGAGAGACGTTGGGAGTGAGAGGGACAGTGAGTCGGCCGTGGTCAGTAGAACGTCAGGATTGAAGGTCAGAGGAACAGAACAGGCTGGAAAGACAGAAAAAGTGAGGAGCAGAGGCTGTGAGAAAGAGAGAGTAAAGGACAGGCTTGTTCAGTTGGTTGGGGTATGGTGTTTATAATAACCGGTATCTGGGTTCGATCCTCTCCCAGCTCAGAGGGAATTGGACCAACATTCTGTCTGTACAAATATAGAATGATGCAAGGAAGCAGGAGGCCATTTGGCCCATCGTGTCTGTGCTGCCTTTTTGGTGAAACTATACAATCAGTCCTAATTCCTGCTTTTACCCTAAAGCTCTGGACATTTTCTATTCCAGTATTGATCCAAATCTCTTTTGAAAGTTACTATTGAATCTGCTTCCAGCAGCTGATCAGACAGAACATTCCAGATCACTGGAACTCACTGTGTTAAAAATGTTTCCTCATGTCACCTCTGCTTCTGTTGTCAATCACCTTAAATCTGTGTCCTCTGGTTATCGACCTGTCTGCCGTTGGAAACAGTTTCTCCCTATTGACCCGATCAAAACAGTTCAGGATTTTGAACACCTCGGTCAAATTGCCTCTTCTCTGCTCCAAGGAGAACAACCCCAGCTTCTCCTGTCTCCCCACAAAACTGAAGTCCCTCACCCCTGGTATCATTCTAGTAAATCTCTTCTGTTCATTTCCTCCCTCTCGTCAATAATTGGGATGAAATGTTACAGAGGAAAAGCACAAATGAAAATAAAGAGGGAGAGAGAATTAAATGTTGATGAAAATGGGCCTCAATGTTTGGAATGTAAAAAGAGCAAACGATTGAAGTTGAATTATTGATCAGTGAGGGGAATATATCACATTTTCAGGGTTCAGTGGGTGGATTTACAGATCAAGCTGGGAATTGAGGGGAAGCTGGTTCATGGTCTGTGGAACAAACTCCTCTCCATGGGGCAGAGCCAACAGCTGTCTCCATCCAATAACAGGCAGGGAAGAGCCAGTGCCTCAGGATTGGCTCGGTCAGTCCGGAGGGTATTGGAGTTTGAATCTTCGGGTTGTGGATTCTATCTGTAAGTTGGTTGCTTGTTGTGTTCAGTTTTTAGGCTGCTTTCACAAGCGATCTCCAGATCTCACATAATTACAGCATCACAGTGCAGAAGAGGCCCTTCAGCCCATCGAGTCTGCACCAACACATGAAAAACACCTGACCTACCTACCTCATCCCATTTACCAGCACTTGGCCCATAGCCTTGAATGTTATGACCTGTCAAGTGCTCCTCCATGTACTTTTTAAAGTATGTGAGGCAACCCGCCTCCACCACCCTCCCAGGCAGTACATTCCAGACTATCACCAACCTCTGGGTAATAACGTTTTTCCTCACATCCCCCGTAAACCTCCTGCCCCTCACCTTGAACTTATGCCCCCTTGTGACTGACCCTTCAAATAAGGGGAACAACTGCTCCCTATCCACCCTGTCCATGCCTCTCATGATCTTGTACACCTCGATCAGGTCGCCCCTCAGTCTTCTCTGCTCCAACGAAAATAACACAAGTCTATCCAACCTCTCTTCATAGCTTAAATGTGTCATCCCAGGCAACATCCTGGTGAACCTCCTCTGTACCTTCTCCAGTGCATTCACATGCTTCCTATAATGTGGCGACCAGAACTGCACACAGTACTCCAGCTGTGGCCTCACCAAGGTTCTATACAGCTCCAATATTACCTCCCTATTTTTGTAATCTATGTCTCGATTGATAAAGGCAAGTGTCCCATATGCCTTTTTCATGACCCCACTAACATGCCCCTCTGCCTTCAGAGATCTATGGACATACATGCCAAGTCCCTTTGTTCCTCAGAACTTTCTAGTGTCATGCCGTTCATTGAATACTTCCTTGTCAAATTACTCCTTCCAAAGTGTATCACCTCACACTTCCCAGGGTTTAACTCCATCTGCCACTTATCTGCCCATGTGACCATCCTGCCTATAACTTCCTGTAGCCCAAGACACTCAACCTCACTGTTAACCAGCCAGCCAATCTTTGTGTCATCCGCAAACTTACTAATTCTACCCCTCCACATAGTCATCTATATCGTTTATATAAATGACAAATCATAGGGTGAGCACAGATCCCTGTGATACGCCACTGGACACTGGCTTCCAGTCACGAAAGCATCCTCCTGTCGTCACCCTCTGCCTCCTACAACTAAGCCAATTTTGAATCCACCTTATCAAATTACCCTGTATCCCATGTGAATTTGCCTTCTTTATAAGTCTCCCATGTGGGACCTTGTCAAAGGCTTTGCTGAAATCCATATAAACTACATCAACGGCACTACCCTCATCTACACACCTGGTCACCTCCTCAAAAAATTCAATCAAATTTGTTAGGCATGACCTCCCTCTGACAAAGCCATGCTGACTATCCCTGATCAAACCTTGCCTCACCAACTGGAGATAGATACTCTCCTTCAGAACTTTCTACAATAGCTTCCCTACCACTGACGTGAGACTCACTGGCCTGTAGTTCCTTGGCTTACCTCTACAACCCTTCTTAAATAGCGGAACCACATTATCTGTTCTCCAGTCCTCTGGGACCTCCCCTGTGGCCAGAGAGGAATTAAAAATTTGGCTCAGAGACCCTACGATCTCCTTCCTTGCCTCCCTCAGCAGTCTGGGACACAAATCATCAGGACCTGGAGATTTGTCCACTATTAAGTCTGCGAATACCTCCAATACCTTGTCACTCCCATATCAGTTTGCTTAAGAATCTCGCGGTCTCTCTCCCCGAGTTCCATACCTCCATCCTCATTCTCTTGGGTGAAGACGGATGTGAATTATTCATTCAACACTCTAGCAATTTCCTCTGGCTCCACCCATAGAATGCCCCATTGGTCACTTATGGGCCCTACTCTTTCCCTGGTTACCCTCTTCCCATTGATATGCTTATAGACTATCTTGGGATTTTCTCCGGATAGTTGGAGTCCGGATGGATGTACCCCGGAAGATGCACCATGGGACATTATCAGAAGTCCCAAAGCATTGACTCCATGGGAACTGCCAGGGAAGTTTGAACATCTGATGGGCAATTCATCTGCTCCCTGGGACCCTCCACAAAAGTCTCCAACTTCAGACAGTTCCCATGTACTTACCCAGGAAATGTTAGACCGATGAAAACCTTGTCTAACTCCTGGATAACTGCACAGCTGACCGACCAATCACTCACAATGTCCCCACGCTCGACTCCCACTAGACCCCCAACTACCCCCTCACCCCTGACTCACCATTGACCTCCCGACACCTTCAACTCGACCTGACTAGATGCTCCACCCGACTCCCCTGGCACACCCCATTCCCCCAACCCAACCTGACTAGCCTTTGCCCCAGCTACCTGCTTACACACATGCCAACCTACCCAGCTTCCATCTCACACACCTGACACCCTATCCCCTTACCCAGTTACCTCACACACCCTACCCCCTTTCCCAGCCACCCCCTTTACTCACTTACCTTCTCTCTGTAGCTTTCCAAAGAAGCTTTTGGACATTTAAACTCTTTACTTACTGGTCGAAATCCTGGAACTCCCTTCCTAACAGCACTGTGCGTGTACCTACACCATGGACTGCAGAGGTTCAAGAAGCTCACCACCACCCTCTAAAGGGCAACTAGGGATGGGCAATAAATGCTGGCCCAGCCAGTGGAGCCCACATCCCGTGAATGCATAAAAAAAATCCAGCAACTGCTATTGTGAAAAGGGGGCGTGGCCTGTCCTCCCCCAACGATCTGACGCTATGAAGAAGCAGTTCCATTTCAGGCTCGCTCCGCATTTCTGGAGAAGCTGGGATGGGAAGACCTGGTCAGAAACGCGGCGCTCCGGTGTGCTGGAGGAAAGTAGGAGCGGAGTGGCAATCCGACAGAGATTGACATTCCTCGGAAGATTCCGGCCTCATCTTTCAATTCGATACTTTACAGCCTTCTAGACTCAACACTGAATTCAACCATTACAGACTGGAATCTCTGTCTCCATACTGTCTCCATTTCTTTTCATGTTTCACTCTTACTCTTGTTCTCACATTCGGAACGCAGCACAACTGCTCGAGGCACATCTTTTGTTTCTTTACTTGTCCCATTTCCACTCCCTTTGACTCCGCACGACTAACTCTTCTCTCATTTAATCTTTCCCAGTCTTACACCCAATCACAGAGCTTCCCTATTGTCCTTTTTCTCACCCTCCTGTTGCTTCAAGTCGATGACATTTCAAACTTGTCCAGTTCTGATGCCTGAAATGTTAACTCAATTTCTCTCTGTACAGATGCTGTCAGACCTGATGAGTATTTCCAAGGATTTCTGAATGTATTCAGAGGAATTCTCTGTTCCTCCAGCCCGGTATCATGGACACAATGGATGTTATTGAAAACAAGTTCCCTGGGCCATTTTGTTAGAGCTTGTTTGCTTCTAAAATTGTATTTTTACTCTTCTGAAATTGTCTCAAATTAACCATTAAACTTCTGACATGGATCCATGTTTCCATTTAGCATGGGTGGATGATTAGACAATGGAGAAGTAGCAGAGAGTAGGGATAAACGGGACATTTTCGCTTTCTCAGTCGCTAACTAGTGGATTGCTGCAAGGATCAGAGCTGGGGCCTCAACTATTTACAATCCCTGTTAATGATTTAGACAAAGAGATCAATTATGTAGAATAATAATAATACTGTATTAATGTATCCAAGTTTGCTGATGATACAAAACTAGGTAGGAATGTAAGTTGTGAGGAGCACACAAAGAGGCTGCAAAGGGTAACTGACAAGTTCAGTGACTGGGTAACAAGTTGTCAGATGCTGTGTAGCTGCAGATTATTGACTTTAGCAACGAGAATAGAAAAGTAGAATAATTCTTAAAAGGCATGAAACTGACATGTTGTTGTGCAGTGAGACTTGTGTGTAATTGTACAAAGCACATAGAAAGTTAGCATGTCGGTACAGCAAGCAATTGGGAAGGCAAGTGACAGACTGGCTTTTATTGCAAAGAGATTTGGGCACAAGAATAAGGAGGTCTTGTTACAATTGCACAACACTTTGGTGAGACCACACCGGGAGCACGGTGCACAGTTTAGGTCTCCATATTTAAGGAAGGATTTCCTTGTATTGGAGCTGGAACAGCAAAGGTTCAATAGATTGGTCCCTGGAATGAGAGGCTGAGTAAAATTGGGTGATATTCCTCAGAGTTCAGAAGAATGAGAGGTGATCTCATTGAAACGTATAAGATTCTGAAGGGGCTTGACAGGATAGACACTGAGAGGTTGTTTCCCCTGCTGGGGAATCTTGAAAGTCAGGGGCACAGACTCAGGATAAGGGGCTGATTATTTAGAACTGAGATGTGGAAAATTTCCTTCACTCAGAGGGTTTGTGAACCTTTGGAATTCTCTACTCCAGAAGGTAGTGGATGCTCCATCGTTGAATATACTTAAGGCTGAGAAGGAACAGATTTTGGATCTCTCGGGGAATCAAGGGATATGTGGAGTAGGTGTGAAAGTGAAGTTGAGGCACAATATCAGCCATGATCCTATTGAATGTCAGAGCAGGCTCAGGGGGCGTTATGGTCTACTCCTGCTCCTATTGTTTTCTCATGTTAAACCAGGTTTAGAGAAGTGAATCTGTTAGGAGTGGGATTCCTGAGTCTGTGTGTGAGCCTGGATGGGTCCCAGACAGTAAAACGAGACAGGCAGCTCCCAGACACGGCTAAGGCCGGGACCAGCAGCTCCTCACCGGCAGTGTCTGGATGAGAGAGCGGGATCCTGAGCTGTTGTTGATGTGGTCTGACTGCTGCTGGGTCTGTCTGTCACACTCCGAGAGCCCCGGTGACAGTCTGTACCCGTCACCCTCATGTGGTTCCAGCTCCCACTCTTTGCTATAGAGCTCATGGTACAATGGTAATGTGTCTGATTCCAGCTGCAAATGACGTGTTTTCCAATCATGTGAAGGTCACAGCCTCTTGAGACTTCAGATTTTATATCAGGACAGAATTGGATGTTGGCAATGTTCCGGTAATTATAGTTCCCCGAATTAAGTTCTGTTTCCTGACAATTTGGATTTCCATGTTCGGAATCTGCTAGCTTTACCCTCCAGGAAGATACATTTATTCAGACAAACATATTCTGAACTAATAGAGAATTTAAACCATCATCAGAGCTGAAGTCAGTGATGCTAGATATGGATTTGGTCTTAAGATAAAATGTGCTCTGTCCCAGGAGTATTTAGACTAAGCAAAGATATCTCAGCACATTGTTGCCCATCCCTAATTGCCCTTGAACTGACCTTGCTAGGTCACTTCACAGCGCAGTTAAGAGTCAACCACATTGCTGGGAGTCCAGTGTCACATGTAGGCCAGACTGGGTAAGGACAGATTTCCTTTCCTAAAGGACATTAGTGAACCAGATGGGTTTTTACAACAATCGTTGATAGTTACACGTTCAGCATTACTGAGGCTAGCTTTATATTTCAGATTTATTAACTGAATTCAAATTCCACCAGCTGCCGTGGTGGGATTTGAACCCTTCACCCCAGTGCATTAGGCTGGGTCTCTGGATGACGAATCCAGTGACAATATAATACATCTTTACATGTAAATTATAGTAGAAATTACTCTCTTAAAAAGCTTTGGCACTCCCAGGGCTTAGAATTCACTATTTTAGAATTCTAGAAGAATTAGGCTACCTGAACTTTACAGAGTGAATCTACAACTTTTTAAATGGTTACTTAATAATGCCTTAGAAATAGCTCAAAAATTGGATTATATTCTAATAATTTTTTGAATATTGCAGAGTGAAGTGCAAGATAAAATCTTTATCTCTGTGTTTAATTGACTGTCACTCCTCTTCAAGAAATGCCGACCTTGAAGAGGTTTTGCTCCTCTCTGCGACAAGATTTCCGTATCTCTCTTTTGCCTTGTTCACCTTCATTGCTTTCCATTTCTCTCCTGGTGTTTGTCAAGGTGCTAACTAAAACATATCTCCTTTCTCAGTGATTGTCTCCATCTCCAACTTACCCCACGTGGATTTCAACTGAAATTCCATCCCTCTTGTTTCGAACCCACCCAGGATTACAGGTATCTCCGGGACATAAAACTTTTCTTGGACTGCTGTTCCTGTCACATTCTGAAATCCACACAGTGCCATGCGCCGCCATATGAACACACTCGACCTCTCCCTCCAGCAGCACCGCCGTACCCTTTTTGAAAGCTGCGTGTGCCCCCAGTTTCATTTTAATCTTCGTCTCATCTGACGCCTCAACAAGAAACTTTTTCTCTTTCTCTCAACTGCTAAGGAACACAAGCTCCAACAACTCATCGACACCAACACCCATCTAGGACCCTCCACCCCTGCCTGTCCCTCCGTCCCCACCCCATCTTCCAATCCCAGCCCCAGCCGTGTATTCACTATACCCCCTGATCTTCCCTCTCCGACACTGAACGTTCAGTGCTCAGCAAAGGACTTAGTTTCATACACTTACGCCCTCATCTCAATGAATTTCGGGCTCGGCACGATGCTGAACTCTTCTTCCGCCGTCTTCGTCTCCGGGCTCACTTCTTTGGGCAGGAGTCCTCTCCCAGTTCAACAGATCCTTTTACCCACCTCCAATATTCTCCCTCCACCTGGACCCCTCCCTCTGGATTCTTACCTTCTCTTGATCTTTTCATTGAGAACTGTCGGCGTGACATTAGTCATCTCAATTTCTCTGCTCCTCTCACCCATTCTAATCTGTCTCTCTCTCAACTTACTGCATTCCGTTCTCTCAGGTCCAACCCCAACATTGTCATCAAACCCGCTGACAAGGGTGCTGCTGTTGTTGTCTGGCGCACTGACCTCTACCTCGTGGAGGCTGAGAGTCAACTCGCAGACACTTCCTCCTACCTCTCCCTGGAGATGACCCACCACTGAACATCAAGCCATTGTTTCCAGGACTGTCATTGACCTCATCTCCTCTGGAGATCTTCCTCCCACAGCTTCCAACCTGATAGTCGCCCAATCTCGGGCGGCCCGCTTCAACCTCCTACCCAAAATCCACAAACAGAACTGTTCCAGTAGACCGATCGTCTCAGCTTGCTCCTGCCCCACAGAACTCATTTCTCGTTATCTTGACTCCCTTCTCTCTCCCCTTGTCCAGTTCCTTCCCACCTACATCCGTGATTCCTCTGACACCTTACGTCACATCACCAATTTCCAGTTCCCTGGCCCCAACCGCTTCCTCTTCACCATGGACATCCAATCCCTCTACACCTCCATCCCTCACCAGGATGGTCTGAAGGCCCTTAGCTTCTTCCTCGAACAGAGGCCCGAACAATCCCCATCCACCACTACTCTCCTCCGTCTGGCTGAACTTGTTCTCACACTGAACAATTTCTCCTTCAACTCCTCTGACTTCCTCCAAATAAAAGGTGTGGCTATGGGTACCCGCATGGGCCCCAGCTATGCCTGTCTCTTTATGGGGTATGTGGAACATTCCTTGTTCCAGTCCTACTCCGGCCCCCTTCCACAACTCTTTCTCCGGTACATCGATGATTTCTTCCGTGCTGCTTCATGCTCTCGTCGGGACTTGGAAAAATTTTGCTTCCAATCTCCACCCCTCCATCATTTTCACATGGTCCATCTCTGACACTTCCCTTCTTTTCCTTGACCTCTCTGTCTCAATCTCTGGTGATAGACTGTCCATCAATATCCATTACAAACCCACCGACTCCCACAGCTACCTCGACTACAGCTCCTCACACCCCGCTTCCTGGAAGGACTCCATCCCATTCTCTCAGTTCCTTCGCCTCTGTTGCATCTGTTCTGATGATGCTACCTTCAAAAACAGTTCCTCTGACATGTCTTCCTTCTTCCTTAACCGAGGTTTTCCACCCACGGTCGTTGACAGGACCCTCAACCATGTCCGGCCCATCTCCCACGCATCCGCCCTCACACCTTCTCCTCCCTCCCAGAAACATGATAGGGTCCCCCTTGTCCTCACTTATCACCCCACCAGCCTCTGCATTCAAAGGATCATCCTCCGCCATTTCTGGCATTTCCAGCATGATACCACCACCAAACACATCTTCCCTTCACACCCCCAGCGACATTCCATAGGGATCGTTCCCTCCGGGACACCCTGGTCCACTCCTCCATCACCCCCTACTCCTCAACCCCCTCCTATGGCACCACCCCATGCCCACGCAAAAGATGCAATACCTGCCCCTTCACTTCCTCTCTCCTCACCGTCCAAGGACCCAAACACTCCTTTCAAGTGAAGCAACATTTCACTTGCATTTCCCCCAACTTATTCTACTGCATTCGTTGCTCCCAATGTGGTCTCCTCTACATTGGAGAGACCAAACGTAAACTGGGCGACTGCTTTGCAGAACACCTGCGGTCTGTCCACAAGAATGACCCAAACCTCCCTGTCACTTGCCATTTTAACACTCCACCCTGCGGTCTTGACCACACATCTGTCCTTGGCTTGCTACATTGTTCCAATGAAGCCCAGCGCAAACTGGAGGAACAGCACCTCATCTTCTGACTAGGCACCTTACAGCCTTCCGGTCTGAATACTGAATTCAACAACTTTAGATCTTGAGCTCCCTCCTCCATCCCCACCCCCTTTCTGTTTCTTCCCCCTTCCTTTTGTTTTTTCCAATAATTTATATAGATTTTTCTTTTCCCACCTATTTCCATTATTTTTAAATCTTTTATGCCCTGCTAGTCTGTTCACCCCACCCCCACTAGAGCTGTACATTGAGTGCCCTACCATCCATTCTTAATTAGCACATTCGTTTAGGTAATATCACCACCTTCAACACCTCTGTGTTCTTTTGTTCTATTGTCTGTGACATCTTTTGATTATCTGCTCCTTTCACTGCTTGCTTGTCCCTACAACCACACCAGCCGCCCCCCACTTTTTTCCCCTCACCCAACACACCACCCCACACCCCCCCTCCCACCACCACCTTAAACCCCTCTCCTTCTATTTCACCCCTCTATTTCTCCCCTCTCCTTATATTCACTCAGTTCTGTGGAAGGGTCATGAGGACTCAAATCATCAACTCTTTTCTTCTCCGCCAATGCTGTCAGACCTGCTGAGTTTTTCCAGGTAATTCTGTTTTTGTTTTGGATTTCCAGCATCCGCAGTCTTTTGTTTTTATGCAAGATAAAATCATTCATCTATCTATGACTACAAAGTTCAAATGCAATTAAAAGTAAATGCAATCCTCAAATCCACTTGGAAAATAAAAGTAGGATATTCAGACAATTCACAACTGGTTTTTCTACTCATAATCAGAAGTATAAAGTGTAGTTTTCTGCTGCCTTTGTCTCAGGTTGAGCGCAAACAATATCAGCTCTCATCTCTCTAATGGTCGCACAATATCTGACTGGCTAGTTTATCTAAGTTTCTAATTTATAGAAAATCTTTTTACTTTGAATTACATGACTATTGCCTGTTATATTTCTGAGGATCTTTGTTTGAATGAGAGTTCTTGCAAATCAAAACATGTTTATCTGTCCATTGCAGCAGCAATGTCCTCAGCTTCAGCTCCCTGTCTGGAATAGTCTTTCTCAAGGCCCCCATGTCTATATGTGTGTGTGAAATTAATGTCTCTCTCTCTCTGCTCTTTGCCAAATGATTTTTAGCTGTTCTTTTAGCTGAGTTTCAGTTTTTAATCTTTTCATAGACTGAGTCAAATCCTTAATATCCACACTCGGCTTTAATTTCATACATTTCTATATCAGAACAATCTTTCAGCAATGTGGTGTCTATTTTTTGTATAACAGTGCTGTCCCCCAGTGTGAGAAATAAAACACAAACTGTCCAGTGTGTGGCTCAAACAGATAGCCAGCTCCGTCTGTGTGTCTGCTAAGTTCAGTTAGATCGAGCGAAATGTAATAACACCAATGTTACAGGTTTTTCACACAAGATAGAGAGGGAGATAAAAAGGGAGCTGGGGTGGCCATTTCTGTTAGAGAAGCAATTACATCTGTGAGAAGGATTGATATATTAGATGGATCATCAGCTGAGACCAGATTGATTGATTTTAGAGGCAGTCACACTGCTGGGAATGTACTATAGAACTCCAGTCAGAGGAAGATAGGAGAGAAAATATAGAGGCAAATCATTGAACAGTGCAAAAACAGTAGGGCAGTAATTATAGGGGGTTTTATCTACCCCAGTATTAACTGGGATAGTTGAAGTGTGAGAGGAATGGAGGGAACAGAATTCTCGAGATGCATTCAGGAGAACTTTTTTGGCCAGTATGTAGCAAGTCCAAGAAGAGAGGGCACAGTTCTGGACTTAGCTTTAAAAAATGAATCAGGTAGAAGGAGTCACAGTGGGGAGCATTTTGGTAGGAGTGATCATAGTTCAGTTAATTTTAACATCATTGTGGAAAAGGACAGAGATGGAACAGGAATTAAACTTCTCAATTGGGGCACGGCCAATTTTATAAGCTGAGGAGTGATTTAGCAAAAGTGGACTGGAAACAGCTACTTGAAAGTAAATCAGTATCAGGGCAGTGAGAGGCAAAAAATGGGGAGATTCAAGGGGTTCAGAGTAAACATGTTCCCACAAAGAAATGGGTGGGACAGCCAAATCTAGAGCCCTCTGGATATCAAGGAGCTTTCAGGGAAAGAGAAGGCAGAAAAGGAAAGCTTATGTCAGACACTGAGAATTGAATATTACAGAAAGAGGAGAGAAGTAGAGGAAATGGAGGGGTGAAATCAAAAAGGAAATTAGGAAAGGAAAGAGAGGGTATGAAAGAATATTGGCAAGCAAAATCAAGACAAAGATGATTGATCAATACATTTAGAGTAAGAGGATAATGAAGGAAAGAGTGGAGCTCATAAAACACCGAAAAGGTAACCTGTTGTGGAGATGGAGGATGTGGGTATGGGTCTGAATATTTACTTTGCATCTGTCTTAACAAAAGAGGGGGAGACTGCAGACATTGTAGTTCAGGAGGAGGAGTGTGATGTATTTGATGTGATAATCGTAGGGAGAGAGGAAGTATCAAGGGGATTAGCATCGCCAGAAGTGGATAAATCACCAGGGCCGGATTAAATGTACCCCAGGCTCTGTGCCTTCCAGTCAACAAAGATCTGACTACACTAATCCCATTTTCCAGTACTTGGCACATAGCCCTAGAGGCTATGGCAACGCAAGTGAATATCTGAATACTTCTTAAATGTTACAAGAGTTTCTGACTCAATCACCCTTTCAGGCACTGAGTTCAAGACTCCCACTACTGTCTGCATGAAAAACTTTTTCCTCAACACCCCTCTTAGCCTTCTACCTCTTACCTTAAATCTATGCCCCCTGGTTATTGACCCTTCTACTAATGGAAAAAGTGCCTTCCTATCCACCCTATCCATGTGCCTCATAATCTCATACACCTCTATCAGGTCCCCTCTCAACGTTCATTGCTCCAAGGAAAACAACCCCAGCCTATCCAATCCTTCCTCGTGGCTCAGAGACACCAGCCCAGGCAGCATCCTGAAAAATCTCCTCTGCACCCTCTCCAGCGCATTCACATCCTTCCTATAATGTGGTGACCAGAACTGCATACAGTACTCCAGTTGTGTCCTAACCAGTATTTTATACAGTTCCAGCATAACCTCCCTGCTCTTGTATTCTATGCTTCGGCTAATAAAGGCAAGTACCCCACATGCCTTCTTAACCACCTTATCTACCTGCCCTGCTACTTTCAGGGATCTACAGATATGTTCACCAAGGTCCCTCTGATATTTCGTGCTTTTCAGGGTCCTACCATTCATAGTGTATTCCCTTGCCATGTTAGCCATCCCAAAGTGCATTACCTCATATTTTTCGTCGTTGAATTCCATTTGCCACTGCTCTGCCCACCTGACCAGTCCATTGATATCCTCCTGCAGTTTACAGCTATCCTCCTCACTATTTACCACTCTACCAATTTTCGTCTTATCTGCAAACTTCTTGATCATACCCACTACATTTAAATCTAAATAATTTATGTACACCACAAACAGCAAGGACCCCAGCACCGAGCTCTGTGGAACCCCACTAGAAATAGACTTCCAGTCATAGAAACATCCCTGTACCATCACCCTCTGCTTCCTGCCTCTCAACCAATTTTGGATCCAACATGCCACTTTGCCTTGGATCCCATGGGCTCTTACTTTTATGCCCAGTCTGCCATGGGGATCTTTTCAAAAGCCTTGCTCAAGTCAAATGCATTACCCTCATCAACACTCCTGGTTACCTCCTCAAAAAATTCGGACTAATTTTTCAAACACGACCTTCCCTTAACAAACCCATGCTGACTGTCCCCAATTAATCTTTGTCTCTCCAAGGCCAGATATATTCTGCCCCTCAGAATTCTTTCTCGTAACTTCCCTGCCACTCTGGTTAGACTGACTGGCCTGTAATTTCCTGGTCTATCCCTTCCTCCCTTTCTTAATAATGGGACAACGTTAGCAGTCCTCCAGTCCTCTGGCACCGCACCTGTGGCCAGAGAGGATTTGAAAATTATTGCCAGGGCCCCTGAAATCTCTTCCCTTGGCTCCCTCAACAGCTTGGGATACATCTCATTCAGGTCTGTGGATTTATCCATTTTTAAGGCAGCTAGACCTGCAAGTGCCCCTTCTCTCTCTATGTTAATTTCCTCTAATATTTCACAGTCCTCCACCCTGATATCTGTATCTGCATCGTCCTTTTCCATTGTGAAGACTGACGTAAAGGATTCATTGAGGACTGTACCCATGTCTTCTGGGTCCCCACACAGATTACCTCTATTATCCCGAATTGGCCCTACTCTTTCCCTAGTTATTCTCTTCCTCTTTATATATATAAATAATCCCATTGGGTTTTCCTTTATTCCACACACCAATGCTTTCTCATGCACTCTCTTAGCTTTCCAAGTTCCCTTTTTAAGTTCCCCTCTACACTTTTTACACTCCTGTAAGGACTCAGCTATATTGAGCCCTCGGTATCTGCCAGAAGCTTCTCTTGTTTTCTTCATACTAACCTTTATGCCCCTTGACATCCAGGGTTCTCCATGATTGGATCTCCCCACCCGTTGTCTTACGGAAACATATTTGCCCTATGCTCTCGCTATTTCCTCCTTGAAGGCCCTCCACTGCTCTGACACAGTTTAATCTGCAAGTAGCTGCTCCCAGTCCACTTGTGCCAAATCGCATCTCATCTTAGTAAAATTAGCCTTTCCCCAGTTTAGAACTTTTATTCCTGGTCCAACCTTATCATTTTCCATAACTATCCTCAATCTAACTGAGTTATGATCACTATCTCCAAAATGCTCCCCTACTGATATGCATTCCATGTGCCTGGGCTCATTTCAGAATATTAGGTCCAGAACTGCCCCCTCCCTTGCTGGGCTTTCTACGCACTGTCAAAAAAAGTTCTCCTGGATGCAACTTTATAATTTTGCTCCATCCCTTCCTCACACACTAAAACTATCCCAGTTAATATTTGGGTAGCTAAAATCCCCTAACATTACTGCCCTTTTATTCTTACACTTCTCTGAAATTTGACTACATATTTGATCCTCTATCTCTCCCTGACTTTTTGGGGGCCTATAGTACACAGGTCATATCTGACTAATCAGATTGAAGTTTCTGAGGAAGTAACAAGTAGGATTGATGAGGGTGGTGTAGTTGATGTGATACACATTGATTATAACAAGGCTTTCAACAAGATTCCACATGGCAGACTGCTTAAAAAAATAAAAACCCATAGGATCCAGGGGAACGTAGCAAGCTGGATACAAAATTGGCTCAGTGGCAGGAAACAAAGGATGGATGTTTTTGTGACTGGAAGGCTTTTTCCAGTGGGGTTCCGCATGGCTCAGTACTGGTCCCCCTGCTTTTTGTGGTCTATATTAATGATTTGGGCATAAATGTAGAATGGTCAAGAAGTTTGCAGACAGCAGAAGATTGGTTGATAGCGAGGAGAGTTGCTGTGGACTGCAAGAAGACATCAATGGACTGATCAAGTGGGCAGAAAAGTGGCAAAAGGAATTCAACCCAGAGAAGTGTGAGGTGATGCATTTGCAGGTCAAACAAGGCAAAGGATTACACAATAAATGGGAGGAGACTGAGAAGTGTAGAGGAAATGAGGAGTCTTAGAGTGAACGTCCACAGATCCAAGAAGGTAGCAGGACAGGTTGAGAAGGTGGTTAAGAAGGCAGATGGAATCCTTTCATTACTTAGCCGAGGTGTAGAATATAAGAACAGGGAGGTTATGCTGGAACTACATAAAACATTAGTTAGGTCACGACTTGAGTACTGTGTGCTGTTCTGGTCACCTCGTTACAGAAAGGATGTAATTGCATTCGAGAGGGAACAGAGGAGATTTACCAGGGTGTTGCCAGGGCTGGAAAATTACAAATATGAGGAACGATTTGAGAGGCTGGGGCTGTCCTCCTTGGAACAAAGGAGGCTGAGGGGAGATTTGATTGAGATGTACAAAATTGTGAAGGGTCTGGATAGACTGGATGGGAAGGGCCTATATACTTCAGCAGAGAGCTCATTGACAAGGGGATATAGATTTTAGGTGATTGATAGAAAGATTAGAGGGGAGATGAGGAAAACCTTTTCTCACCCAAGGACTGTGTGGGTCTGGAACTCACTGCCTGAAAGGGGAGTAGAGGCCGGAACCCTCAACTCATTGACAAGGTATCTGGATATGCACCTGAACTGCCGGATCCTGCAGGGCTACGGACCAAGTGCTGGAAAGTGGGATCAGGGTTCCTTCTTCAGCTGGGGCAGACACAATGGGCAGAGTGGCCTCCTTCTGTGCTGTAAACTTCTACGATTCTATGTTACATTCAGACGGTTGCTATGCAGCCATTCACACCTCATCTGTACACATCTTTTGTTTCTTTACTTTACCCATTACCACTGCCTTTGGCTTTTGTACCATGAAACCTTTTATCCTTTAATCTCTCCTGCCCTCCACCCTATCACACACCTTCCCTTTTGTTCATCAACATCTTTCCCCACCAGAGCAACTCCTATTGGTCCAAATAAAATTGGCCTTCCTCGTAATAAATCCATGAGTTCTGTCATTGGTGGAGATTGGGGCTGGTTAATTGGTTCAATGCTGCTGCTTCTGGTCTCATTGGTGTCAGGTGAGTGCAACTTGTGTGTATAAAAGGTGGCTGAAGGGATGGTTGAGTTGTTTGGTATCATGGGGGATTTTGTAGTGAGGGCTTTGTTCCCAGTGCTGGTGTTAGTTGGAGCTGTTTGTGGCTCTGATACTTGACAATGGTTTCTAGGCCACAGGTTCCAGTGCAGCAGAGTCAAAGCCACCCCTGTACCTCAGACAGTCCCTCCTCCTGGGCTTCCCTTTGGTTCCCATTTCCGTGTGTCTGAGGGTGGAGGTGTGTCTCCACTGCAGACTGTGATGGTGCAGTGTGGAGAGGACAAGCTGCTGCTCAGGGTCCAGCTGGATTTACTTGGAACCAGGCACCTGATTAAAGCTGCTGACCTGACCCTGGGGACAGCAGGTTGTCAGCCAATCAGGATCTACTCTCAGAACCACACTGTCCTCTTTGACTATGGATTCCATGAGTGTGGCAGCAGGTTGCAGATAATGGGAATCCTCAGCTCTTGCTCTAAGCTTGGGCTGTAGATTGTTCCCCACTCTTCATTCCAACACTGGGTGAGATGTCAATGATATTGAGGAGATATCTGTCTCCTGCTTTATAAAGCTACAAATTAGCTTTCTACTTAGTACTGTACTTTGCTTTAACTGGTTCCTGAGTCTCTCCAACCTATGACATCAGCCCCATTGGTCTTGAACCTTCTCTTTGGATCCTCCAAGCTTTTGCTTTTGTTGTTTTGAGGATTTTCAGCTCTATTCCCCTCATTCAGTCCAAACCAACTGGAGATTTCAGTCCAGTTTAATTGAACAAGTTTTAGAATGAGATGCAATGAAAGTTTGCTTTTTCATATAAATTCAGACAGTGTGAATTTCCATGAGATGGTGGGATGTTACACCCAGCATTCAGAAACTAAGCTGAAGTGTTAACATTTTCATAAGGTTACTTATAAATTAGCAATAAACTTTTATATTATGAAAAGTGAAGTTGCAACAAAATATGGGAACAATGGAATTTGCCTGTAAAGGGGATGTGGCTGAGTCAGTGGTCAAGGCATCCTAACATCTTTCACAAATGCGAAAAGCATCTGCATCAAGTTCCTGTCTAAAGGAACCAAGCATGTGTTATCTCATATTGAATTCTCCTGTCCAGGTGGTGTTGCTTTGCCTGGGTCTGGTCAAATCTGTTTTACTGTTGCCTTAAAGCAGGTGTCACTGGGAGCCAGATTAATCAGAAGATTTTGCGAGTTATTATACTAATTTGGAGACCTAATGTATGTGCTTAATCTCTTCTTTAAATGTTTACATTTTTATCTAAACCTCCTGAATTTGCAGCAGTGTTGTTGTTCCTGAATTCCAGGCACTGATCTCAAAATAAAATACTAATCGCAAAACTGAGTGCATGATCAAGTTTCCCTTGTGGATTTGATCCACCTGACTAGCATCATCTGCCACGTCATAACATTCCCTTCATTCCCCAAAATAAATCCATCTGTCTCAAATGTACTCAGTGACTGAGCATTCACAGCTCTCTGGGATAGAATGCCAGATTTACTACTTGCTGAATGAAGTAATTCCCTGTCACATTAATCTTAAGTGACCCCCTGATCTGAGATGCCTACCCATAATATTCAACTCTCCTCCGGCAGGGGGATGCAGCCTCTTCACACTGACCCTGTCAATCCCCCTCAGAATTGTTTTCAGGTGATGGGATGACTTTATTGTTAACCCCTGTGGAGAACATTCTCATTTCAGATCAGTTCTTCATTCCTTAACCTGATTCTTTCAGATGACTGGAGATTTCCTCATCTACACCACCCACATGAACCACACCCCATAGTATCATGGATCTGTCATTGTGAGAACAAATGGTGCCGTCGTTCCCATTGAGTGTCATTATTTTAGATGAGAATCTTTAATCTTGTTGTCAATAAGATCTACAGCTGCTGGTGGTCTCTGAAGTTGTCCTGAAATGACTTGCCTGCCTTTCCAGGAAGGGCAATGTGAGCAGTGACCCCATCAAGCCCACCTGGATCCCATTCAGCTCCACCAAGTCTGGAGAAGGGCATCTGTCATTCTCACTGCGCCTAATGAATGATATGTGATGGGTGGATGGGGAGTGATTTCCTGTAGTCACTCACTGGGAGTTACAGCCACTGTCTCTAACCCTTGTCCTCTTGTACTTCAGGTGACTGGCTTACAGAGCGCACTTCGACTGTCTACTACCTGGGTGAGCTCATTCACATTGAGGCCTCTGTTTCAATGACCAACCACATGCCCCTGAATCTCTACATTGACCACTGTGTAGCTACATTGAGCCCAGACAAGGACTCCACCCTGAGATACAGCATCATTGACCACAATGGGTAAGGAGCTCTCTGCTTTCTCCAGCTGGTCCCATCTCAATGTCTTCACTTGATTCACTTCCTGTCCCTTTTTAATCTTTCTTCAGTTGCCTCCTGGACAGCAAAGCTGAGGACTCCTTTTCAACCTTTGTGTTGCCAAGAGACGAGCGGGAGCTGGACAAGCTCCGGTTTGACCTGGATGCATTCCGTTTCCTTGGAGTTGACCGTTCCTTGGTAAGAGGAAGCTGATCATTGGGGTCTCCATGTTGGGAGGGAGTCACTGAATCATGACTTGTGTTGAATGTGTCCCTCAGATTTTCATCACCTGTCACCTGAAAGTTGCTCCAGTGGATCAGAGGGATTCCAGGAACAAAGCTTGTACTTTCCAGAAGGTGCAGAATGTGTCAGTTCCCCCTCTCTCCATCAGGGATGTGTTGTGTGGGGATGTGATGCACAACCTGGTTGATGGGCTGCTTTCTTGTTCCTAAAGCTGGTAGGACATTGATCCTCCAGATGTTGGAGATCCCCCTTTCCCCTCTCTAACTGGAGTGTTTGATGTTGCAGAGAGTGAAGCTGGATTGAAGTGGGAGGGTGAGACCTCACTTGGACCCCTGCTCATTCTGGGTACTGATGTGACCAAGCTGGCAACAGAGTCTCTGAATGAGGCTGAGCGAAGGATGCAGGAGAGGTCTCCAGGTGGTGAGTTGGCCGTTTCCATTTTCCCCTCAGTGTTTCCTTCACTAAGGGAGACAGATTTCCTTCAATAAAGGATATTAGTAAAGCAGATGGGTTTTAAACAACATTCGGTAATGATTTCACAGTAATCAGACTTTTAATTCCAGATTTTTTTAATGAATTCAGATTTCACCATCTGCTATAGTGGGATTTGAACGAATCCCCAGAACATTACCCTGGGTCTCTGGAATACTAGCCCAGTGACAATACCACTGCTCCCACACTGCAAACAGGGTGCTAATTTAATAATCATTTGTCAAATGAATGTTTCACTTCTGATCAAATTGTTTAATTGACTGGTCAACCAGATTACACAGGCCTGTCTATTGTGGGGAATAGTGAATCTGCAGCTCAAACTGAAGGTGATCTGAGAGACAGCATGGCTTTAAGCTGATGGGACTAAACTCTCAACTTTCCTTGGAGCTCACTAATGAGGGTGTTGTCCACGTGGACTTCCAGAGGGTAGTCCATCTTTCACAGACATGGAGGGAAAATGAAGTGACTGGGGACACGGAGAACATTGTCTGTCAGGAATTAACATGTGCTGGTTGCCAGGGATCTGATCTGGTGCCTGAACTTCCTTTGACTTGGATATCCAACTGTCTATTTGGCTAAGTTTGCAGGTGACGTTAGTCACGCAGAAAGGAGCAAAAGGGGTTGAGAGATTTGAGTGAGTGACCAAACGATGGTAAATTCTCTGAAGGAGAGTGAGGTCATGCACCTTGAACAAAAACAAGAAAAATCATGCTGTTATCTGAATGTTGAAGGAACAAATTTGAGTCTGATACTCAATAAAAAAAAAGTAATTGGGGTTAATGAGATGTTGGCCTCTCTCTGATGTGATGCTTCAGTTATCAGAAGTCTGGGAACCCACACATCTGGATTTCTGAGGTTTGGACATCAAACAGCAAAGAAGCCATTGTGTTCTGGTGAGTCTGGATGCTGATTGGCCAGAATAAAGACTGGGGTGAGGAGCAGTTTAACTCCTTGGTGGAAGGTTGAGGCTGATCTGAGGTGTTTAAACTGTTGGGAGGATTTGGTAGGGTGGGTTTGGGGAATAATTTCTCCTGTCGGGAATTGAGAACAAGGAACCTGAACTGAAATTGAAGCAGGGCCATTGAGAGTGAAATTGAAGGAGGGTGTGGGAGAGAGTACCATGAAGTTACAGCACAGAAGGAGGCCATTTGGCCCATCTTGTCCATGCCAGCCTGAGGACACCTAGGTACCCTTTCTAATCCCACCTTCCTGCACCTGGCCCATAGCCCTGCAGCTTACAGCACTTAAGATGCAGATTCAGGTACTTTTTAAAAGAGTTTAGAGTTTCTGCCTCTACAACCAATTGGGCAGTGAATTCCAGATACCCACTACCCTCTGCGTAAAAAAAAAAAAGTTCTTCCTCATGTCCCCCCTACACCTTCTGCCACTTATCTTGATTCTATGTCCCCTGGTTCTAGAATTCTCCACCAAGGGAAACAATTTTATCCTGTCCACTCTAGCTATTCCTCTCAATTTTATACACCTCAATTAAGTCACCTTTCAGCCTTCTTTGTTCTAAGGAAAATAACCCCAACCTATCCAATCTCTCCTTGTAGCTACACTTTTCTAACCCTGGCAACATTCTTGTAAACCTCCTGTGCACTCTCTCTCCAGAGCTATTACGTCCTTCCTGTAATATGGTGACCAGAACTGCGCACAATACTCCAGTTATGGCCTCACCAGTGTTTTATAGAATTCCAACATTATATCCTTACTTTTCTATTCTACACCTCTGCCAATGAAGGAGAGCATTCCAAATGCCTGCTTTACAACCTTGTCTACTTGAACTGCTTCCTTCAGGGACCTGCATACTTGTACGCCAAGATCTCTCACTTCATCTACCCCTCTTAGTATATTCCCATTTATTGTGTAATCTATTGTGTAATTTATTGCGTAACTGTATGACCTCCCTAAATGTATGACCCCACACTTCTCTGTTAAAATCAATCTGCCACTTTACCACCCATTCCACCAACCCATCTATACCGTTTTGGAGATTATGGCTATCCACTGCACTAACCACTACTCGGCCAGTCTTTGTGTCATCTGGAAATTTCCCAATCGTGCCCCCCATGTTCACGTCCAAATCATTAATATATAACACAAACAGCAAGGGTCCCAACACCGAGCCCTGTGGAGTACCACTTGAGACAACTTTCCATTCGCAAGGGCATTCATCAACCATTACCCTTTGTTTCCTGTTACAAAGCCAACCTTTTATTCAGTTTTCCACATACCCTGAATCCCATGGGCTTTTACTTTCCTGACCAATCTGCCATGTGGGACCTTGTCAAATGCCTTGCTAAAATCCATGTACACAACATCCACCGCACTACCTTCATCAACCCTTGTCACTTCCTCAAAGAATTCAATCAAATTTGAGGCAAGACCTTCCTTTAACAAATCCATGCTGACCATCCCTGACTAGTCCATGCCTTTGCACATGACATTTAATCCTATCTCTCAGGATTGATTCTACTAATTTGCTCACCACTGATGTAAGAGTAACCAGCCTATAATTGTTTGGCATTTCCATTGATCCCTTTTTAAACAATGGAACTATGTTTGCATTTCTCCAGTCCTACGCTGTATCTAGTGAAGAGTGGAAAATCATCCTCAGAGCATCTGTTATCTCCTCCCTGACTTCCTTCAGCAGCCTTGGAAACAATCCATCTGGCCCTAGTGACATATCAACTTTTGAGGATTTCAACCCTTCGAGTACTTCCTCTCTCTTTATGACTAACCCATCCAATAACTCGCAGCGTTCCTCCTGGACTACAATATCTACATTCTCCCTTTCCTTTGTAAACACAGACAAAATATTCATTAAAAATCCTTCCCACAGCCTCTGCATCTACACAAGTTTCCATTTTCATCTGAGGTCCCACTTTTTCCTTAACTAACCATTTTAGCATTAATGTATTTGTAAAACATCATTGAGTTATCTTTACCTTGCTAATCTTTTTTCATGCCCTCTCTTTGACTTCCTTATTTCCTTTTTTTACTTCGTCCATGCACTTCCTATATTCGTCAAGGCTATCTGCAGTGCTTAGTTCTTTGTGCCTATCATATGCTTCTTTTATGTTTGATCTTCCCCTGTATTCCTCTAGACAACTGGGGGTGGGGGTCTAGATTTGGCAGTACCACTCTTATTTTTGTAGGGGGACATGTCTACTTTGTACAGTTAGGATCTTGCTTCTTAGTGCTTCCCACTGGTTTTCCAGAGTACCTGAGGAGAGGAAAGTATTAACATTAGCTAATGTCAGACCAGAAAGAGAAATTTGGGTGGTCAACAGTTTAGTGGGAATAAGGTTAAGGGAGCAAGAGGTTTGGTGTCGGGGACAAGATGAGGTTGGAGTGGGCCTGAGGGGAGATGGGGAAAGATGAGTTTAGGGGAGGGAGGAGCCAGAGAGGAAGTTTGTCCTGATGGGCGAGGGGAAGTGGCAGAGGCAGCTGATCTGAAAATTGTCACTAAGTCCATGAGTTGTTTGCTGTTGTTGGTGATGGGAAAGGGGTTTACAAAGATGTTTTGAAATACATAAGATGGACGATTCCTAACATTGCAGCATGATCCTGGAATAGTGATGAGTTTTGGCATAGGACAGCAAGACACTGGTTCATGTGGTCCAGCCAGCTCTGGTGGTGATCACTAACCTGGGTGTTCAAGTCTGAATTTCAGCAGAGATGTGGGTTGGAGCAGGGAGAATGGTCTCTCTCTCGTGAGAGACCCATGGTTTCATTGGGCACTGGGGGATCCAAGGTGACGGTGCATTTTTATTTATTCACAGGATGTTGGTATTGCTGGCAAGGCCAGCAGTAATGACCCTTGAGAAGGTGGTGGTGAGCTGCTGCACTCCATGTAGTTTCAAGGTACAAGTGCTATTGAGGAGACAATTCCAAGATTTTTAACCCAGTGACAATGAAGGAACGGTGGTTATAGTTCCACATCAAGATGGTGTGTGGGGTTTGGAGGAGAACTTGCAGGTGGTAGTGTTCCCATGTAGCTGCTGCCCTTCTGGATTGTAGAGGTTGTGGGTTTGGAAGTTGCTGTCAAAGGAGCCTTGAGTTAGCACAGTGCATGTTGTAGATGGTACACAGTTACCATCCTTGAGGATGTCCTGTTCCACTGGCAGGGCAGGCCTACCAGAGGTGGCAGCCACGTGGTGTACAGGAGGGAGGGAGTTTCTATGGGAGTTCTCAACATTGACTCTGGACCCCAGGAAGTCTCATGGCATCAAGTCAAACATGGACAAGGAAACCACCTGCTGATTGCCACCTACTGCCCCCACTTCAGCTGATGAATCAATACTCCTCCTCCATGATAAGCACCACATGGAAGGAGCACTGAGGGTGAGAAGGGCACAAATGTACTCTGGGTGGGGGGCTTAAATGTTCATCACCTAGAGGCTCAGTAGCATCACAGCTGCTGAGTCCTCAAGGACATAACTGCGAGACTGGGTCTGCAGCAGGTGGTGAGGGAGAAACCTACCTGACCTTGTCTTCACCAATCTACATGTTGCAGATGCCTCTGTCCATGACAGTGTTGGTACGTGAATCAATTGCATGGTATTGTGGAGGCAAAGTCCCTTCACATTGAGGATACCTTCTGTCGTCCTGTGTGGCATGACCACTGTACGAAAGTGTATGGATTTAGAACAATCTAGCAACTCAAAACTGGGCATCTATGAGGCACTGTGGGCCATCAGCAGCAGCATAATTGTATTCAGCCACAATCAGTAATCTTGTGGCCCAGCATATCCCCCACTCTACCATTACCATCAAGCTGGGGTACCAACCCTGGTTCAATAAATAGTGCAGGAGGGCATGCCAGGAGCAGTGCGAGACAAATGTAAAAATGAGGTGTCAACCTGGTTGAACTATAACACAGGATGACTTGAATGTCAAACAATGGAAGCAGCAGCAACAGATCAGACCAAAGCTCTGCAGCCTTGCCACATCCAGTTATGGATGGTGGTGGACAATTAAACAATTCATTGGAGAAGGGGACTCCCCAAATATCCCCCATGCACAATGATGGGGGAGCCCAGCATATCAGTGCAAAAAGACAAGGCTGAAGCATTAGCATCAATCTTCAGCCAGAAATGCCAAGTGGGTGATCCATCTCAGTCTCATCCTGAGGTCTCCAGCACCACAGATGCCAGTCTTCAGCCAATTTGATTCACTCCAGATGATGTCAAGAAATGGCTGAAGGTCCTGGATCTGCATCTGCACTGGCCCTTACAATATTCCAGCAATAGTACTGAACGCTTGTGCTCCTGAACTTGCCGTTCCACTGTTCAAGCTGTTCCAGTGTGGCTACAACACTGGCATCACCCAGCAAAGTGGAAAATTGCCCAGATGTGACCTACCCCCACAAAAAGCAGGACAAATCCAACCCGGCCAATTCCTGCCTCATCAGTCGACTCTCAATCATCAGTAAAGTGACGGAAGGCGTCGTTGACAGTGCTATCAAGCAGCGCCTCAGCAGCAATAACCTCACTACCACTCAGTTTGGGTTCCGCTAAGCTCACTCAGCTCCAGGCCTCAATACAACATTCCTCCAAACGTGGACAAAAGAGCTGAACCCAAAAGGGACAGTGAGAGTGACTGCCCTTGACATCAAGGCACTGTTTGACCGACTGTGGGAGCAAGGAGCCCTGCAAAACAGAAGTCTCTGGGAATCAGGGGAAAAACTCTACTGGTTGGCGACATACTGAGCACAAAGGAAGATGCTTGTGGTTGTTGGAGGCCAATCATTTTAGTCCAGGGCATGACGGCAGGAGTCCCTCAGGGTGGTGTCCAAACCCCAACCATCTTCAGCTGCTTCCTCAATGACCTTTCCTCCATCAGAAGATCCCAAGTGAGGAACTTCACTATTGACTGAACTATGTTCACCATTTGCGCTCCTGAGATACAGAAGCCATCTGTGTCCATATGCAGCAAGATCTGGGCAATATCTAGGCTTGCGCTGCTAAGTAGCAAGTGACATTTGTGTCAGGCAATGACAATCTCCAGTATAAGAGAATCTAACTATCTCCCTATGGCATTCAATGGCCTTACCATCTCTGAATCCCCCACTATCAACATGCTGGAGTTAGCATTGACCAGGAACTGAACTGGACTAACCATATAAATACGGTAGCTACAAGAGTAATTCAAAAACACACATCTCTGTGGCAAGTAACTCACCTCCTGACTCCCCAAAGCTTGTCCACCATCTACAAGGGACAGGTCAGGAGTGTGTCAGAATACTCTCCACTTGCCCAGATGAATTAAGCTAAATTAAATGTTGGTTGCTTAATGAACGAGACAGGAGAATCAATACTGGCAAACAAGATAATTGCAGAGACTTTGAACAAATACTAACCTGCTCACTGACTCTCTGACAAGATGCACTGCAGGAACTCACCAAGGCTCCTTCATCAACACCTTCCAAACCCACAACCACTACCATTTAGAAGGGCAAGGGCAGCAGATACATGGGAACACCACCAAATGGAAGTTCCCCTCCAAGCCACTCACTATCCTGACTTAGAAATATATCGCCGTTCCTTCACTGTCGCTGGGTCAAAATCCTGAAACTCCCTCCCTAACAGCACTGTGGGTGTACCTACACCACATGGACTGCAGCGGTTCAAGAAGGCAGCTCACCACCACCTTCTCAAGGGGTATTAGGGATGGGCCATAAATGCTGGCTGAGCCCGAATCCCATGAATGAACAAAATAATTTTGTATCTGTTTTCATGGTAGAAGACACGAACAACATCCCAATAATAGTGGAAGGTCAAGAGGCGACAGGGATCGTAAAACAACCACTATTACGAGAGAAAGAGTAATGGAAATACTAATGCGACTTAAAGCTGACAAGTCCCCTGGACCTGATGGCCTGTATTCTAGGGGCCTATAAGGAGTGGCTGCAGAGAGTTTATGCATGGGCTGTCATCTTACAAAATTCTCCAAGTTCTGGAGATGTGCCAGCGGATTGGAAAACGGCAAACGTAGCACTCCTATTCTAGAAAGAGAGACAGAAATCAGGAACCCTTCAGCCAGTTAGTCTAACTTCTGCCATTGGGGAAAATTCTGCAGCCCCCATGATTAAGGAAGTTGCAACAGAAAATTGAGAAGCAGAATACAAACAGGCAGGATTTGTGAAAAGGAAATTGTGTTTGACAAGTTTATGTGAGTTGTGTGAGGAAGTAACAAGCAGGGTGGATAAAGAGGAACCAGTAGATGTAGTGCATTTGGATTTCCAAAAGACATTGATAAGATGCCTTATAAAAGGTTATTATCCAAGACAAGAGTTCCTGATGTTGGCAGTAATATATTTGCATGGATAGAGGTTTGGGTAACTAAAGGAAACAGAGTCAGGAGAATTAGCTCATTTTCAAGTTGGCAAACAGTCACTAGAGGAGTGTCACAGGTACCTGTGCTGGAATCTCAACTACTTACAATCCATATGAATGACTTGGATGAAGGGACTGAGTGCAGCTCACCACCTTCTCAAGGGCAATTTGGATTGGACAATAAATGCTGCCAATGACATCCTTGAATAGAAATAAGAGAAATTGCAGCATTTGCTTCCAATGCAAAGATTGGTGGGAAAGCAATTTGAGGACACAGTCAGCAAAGGGACATCGACAGGGTTAAGTGAATGAACTAAAATTTGACCGATGGAGTAAAATGTGGGAAAATGTGATGTGATCCAGGCAGGAAGAACAGAATAGCAGAATATTATTGAAATGCAGGGAGACTGCAGAATGCTGCAGTATGGAGGGAACTGGCTGTCCCTCATTCATGAAACTCCAAAAGTTAGCATGCAAGTCCAGGCAGGAATTAGGAAGCAAGTTGAATGCTGGGCTTCATTACAAGGGGGACAGAGTGTAAAAGTAGGGACGTCTTGTTACAGTTGTACAGGGCATTGGTGAGACCACTCCGACAGCACCGCAGACAGATTCAGGCACCTTACTCGATGACAAATACACTTACATTGGAGCCAATTCAGAGAAGGTTCACTACTTTGACCCCTGGGGTGAAGGAGATTGTTTATAAGAAAAGTTTGGGCAGATTGAGGGTATAAACATTGAAGTTTTGAAGAATGTGAACTGATCTCATTGAAACATATAAGATACTGAGGAAGATTGACAGGTTAAATATTGAGCGGTTGTCTCCCCTGGCTGGGGAATCTTGAAACATGGGGGCACTGACTCAGGATAAGGGGCCCATCATTTAGAACTGAAATATGGAGAAATTTCTTCACTGAGAGTTGTGAATCTGTGGAATTCTCTAGCCCAGAGGGGGAGGGGATGCTCCATCATAGAATATAGTCAATGCTGAGAAAGAACAGATTTTGGATCTCAGGGAATCGGGGGATATGTGGAGTGAGAGCAGCAGAGAGCTCTCAGAATGAGAGCTGCTGAAACATAGGATTGAACCGGGAGCTTCAGATCTTCAATCTAACACTGTCCCAACTGAGCTATTTCAGCCACCATTTTGCTGTGTTTTTGTGCCATTCTTTTAGAGAAAATATAACCCTGCCTGCTGGAATTCTCCCTCCTGCTCATTCCTCATTTCATGGCACTGCAACCTGACCAGGTTTCATTTCTCCTCTCTTCCACCCAATCACACACCTTCCCTTTTCTTCATTTTATCACCCTCCCCTGACCTAAAGCCCATCACATTTCAAACTTTTCCCACTCCTCATCAAAACTTATCCACCTGAAACTGCAACGCTCTTTCTCTCTACACACCCGCTGTCACACCCACTGAGCATTTCCAACATTTTCTCTTTATTAAAAACAATTCTCTTACTCCATATCAGATACACAATGGACATTATGCAAAATAAGTTCCTTTCACATTCCCTCTCAACTTGTTTGCATCAAAACTTTGCAATTTTATTCTTCTGAAATTGTCTCAAATTAAACAATAAACTTCGGTTATGGACCCATGCATCCATTTAGCACGGATGGACGATCAGTTCACAGACATTTCACTATTAATCTGCTGCTGTTAACTGTTGCCATGGGCCTTTAAATTAGGCAGCGGGTGATGACATCATACAGACACACTTGGCCACCATATGAGAAAACTCCCAGAGTCCAATCTCCGATCTGGCACTTTGAAAGGTTTACTAGATTGATACCTGAAATGAGCAGATTGTGTTATGAGGATAGGTTGGACAGACTGGGCTTGTTTCCACTGGAGTTTAGAGGAGTGAGGGGTGACCTGATTGAAGTCTATAAGACCCTGAATGGTCTTGACAAGATGGACTTAGAAAGGAAGTTTCCTCTTGTGGTTGAGTCCAGAACTCGGGGTCACTATTTTAAAATCAGGGGTCACCCTTATTAGACAGAGATGAGGAGAGTTGTGGAACTTTGGAACCCTGCCTCAAAGTGGTGGAAGTGGGGTGATTGAATATATTTAAGAAAGATTCTTGTCAGGCAACAGAATCCAAGATTATCAGCGGTAGGTGGGAACGTGGAAGTCAAAACACAAACAGATCAGCCCTGATGTTATTGAACGGCAGAGCAGACTCGAGGGGCTGAATGGCCTACATCTGCTCTTATTTTGTATGTTCCTAAGTCAGCAATGGAAAAGAAAGCTAGACAGCACATGAACATCAGTTATAGTGTTGTAAGTGATGAAGATGAACAATGGGTACACCATACTGAGCCAGTAGTGTAGACAATGTCCTGCCTCATTGGACGAACAATGGAAGAACTCAGGGGAATTTTACACCACAGAGACAAAGACACTTTTATACATCCCGAGGCGTCCCACTCAAACCAGACCCAAGTCCTGTCTCCAGTTCCGGTAGCTAAGAAACAACAGAACGATTCAGCTGCTGGAGACGGTAACAGAGAAAAGAAACCAGTTACCAGATCGGTGGAACTTGGACCGAACACCAAGGTTGGCACAAAAAACTAACCCAGCTGGCGGCTGTGAAGAAGAAGGTGAGAGGGAGGTGAAGGGTGAACTGAGGGTCACAGTGTCAGGAGAAGGTGGTCACTCAGTGGGATCGGAGGTCAAGATCCAGTGTATAGACCATCCACTCTCTTTCACTCCTCAAACTCTTCCACTCAGTATTAGTTCTGGATCAGCATTCATAGAAACCTTGAGAACAAGCCACTTGTCGTCATAACCAGGATTTGCCATTTGATCATTGTCCAGACTGCCATTGACACTCACTCCTTAAGAAATGCACACTTAACCCGTTCACACTCTCTCTGCAGCTGCTGCCCAATCCCTAGATGTTTCTCCAATGTTGGAAGATATTGTTGTCTCTCAGCTGTGCTGTCACCCCTCCCACTGATCCTTATTTGAAACCCTCTAATGTATCTCCCACCCTGTCTCTCACAGCACCGGGACCCCATTCATCAAAGTCACAGAGAACAGCTGGTGTGACAGCAACAGTTACTGACATCAGAATCTGGATGTGTGAGAACTTTCTCCAAACCGTCCTCGGTTAAATTAAAGACAGTCTGTTTGGCTTGTGCCAGGACTCGTGTTTCTGGTTTTGACTCATTAGCCTCTCTGCCTGCTTGGCCTGACTGCTCGGAATTACACAGCTCCTTAAAGCAGAGCTCTGTTTCCTGTTGTGTATCCACAGTTACTTTTAATAATGAAATGTGTCCGTCCGTAGGAACGACTGGATCAGTTAAGAGAGAAAAACCGAAGGCTGAAGACAGCGATCACCAGAACAACTGAAGAACTGAACCAGATCAGGACAAAGCTTCGTTCAAAAGCTGCTTCATTAACTTTGTCTCCAGTTTGTTTCGAAATTCTAAATTGTATATTCACCAAGACTCGGGAACTCCAACCAAGTCACAGCCCGAGCCCCCTCTGTTTGATTTCACTGAGTAATGAGGTTTATAGTGTGTCATTGGTGAATGAATTTGTTTTGTAATTTCAAATATCTCACTCTCATAAGATTGTTCTGGAGTAAATGTTCCAGAGAACGCATTTCAAGACAAGAAGCACAAAGAAATTCTGGTGTTAGCTATGTCATGACTTTTAGTTTAAATGATTTTCACACAGCAACAGGAACATGGAGCTGCCCAGCTCTTTCCATCTGAAATACAGGCGAAGAAGGAGGTGTCTCAGAAGGTGGGCGATTTGCAGGGGGACGTGGCTGACTTGAAAGAAAAGGTATAAATTCCACCCAAAGTGCAACAATGTCCAGTGATTTCCAATGGCCTGACATTGTGTGCTTCTTAACCTCGTTGTAGTTTCATTTGAGGGATCATCATCCCAAATGGCTGCTGTAAGCAGGGAGCTTGTATTAATATTACACTCTGCCCCTATTCCTTTTATTCAGGAGTCTTGTCCATTTCTTCAGGTGTCCTCAGTCTTTGCACCTTGGAGTGTATGTGCTACAATGGAGTATGTTAGACTCAGTCCCATAAAGGGTTAACTGTAATAGTCTGTGATGTCAGACAAGGAAGTGACTTTCTCATGTGATGTGAGACTCTGGGACAATCTAAAGTGAAAGGAAAGCAAGTATGGTCAGAAGCTTCTAAGAATGTTCTCCATAATCTGTAAATATGTGAAAATAAACATTAGCGTGTTTATAGCTAGCAGTCTTCAGAAATCTTTGAAACTGCTCCAACCCAACAGCACAATCATATAGTGCACAGTTTGTCTTTGACGATGTGGAACTGGAGCATGTTCTTTGTAACAAGCGGAACATTCCCTGTAACGTCAGACTGGCTGGTTAATGTACATGGTACAGCTGAATGTTCCCTGTAATGTCAGACTGGCTGGTTAATGTACACTGTGCAGCTGAACACTCCCTGTAATGTCGGAGTGGCTGGTTAATGTACACAGTACAGCTGAATGTTCCCTGTAACATCAGACTGGCTGGTTAATGTACACAGTACAGCTGAATGTTCCCTGTAACGTCAGACTGGCTGGTTAATGTACACAGTACAGCTGAATGTTCCCTGTAATGTCAGACTGGCTGGTTAATGTACACTGTGCAGCTGAATGTTCCCTGTAACGTCAGACTGGCTGGTTAATGTACACAGTACAGCTGAATGTTCCCTGTAACGTCAGACTGGCTGGTTAATGTACACTGTGCAGCTGAACATTCCCTGTAACGTCAGTCTGGCTGGTTAATGTACACTGTGCAGCTGAATGTTCCCTGTAATGTCAGACTGGCTGGTTAATGTACACTGAGCAGCTGTACGTTCCCTGTAATGTCAGACTGGCTGGTTAATGTACACTGTGCAGCTGTACATTCCCTGTAATGTCAGACTGGCTGGTTAATGTACACTGTGCAGCTGTACGTTCCCTGTAATGTCAGACTGGCTGGTTAATGTACACAGTACAGCTGAACATTCCCTGTAACGTCAGACTGGCTGGTTAATGTACACAGTACAGCTGAACATTCCCTGTAACGTCAGTCTGGCTGGTTAATGTACACAGTACAGCTGAACATTCCCTGTAACGTCAGTCTGGCTGGTTAATGTACACTGTGCAGCTGAATGTTCCCTGTAATGTCAGACTGGCTGGTTAATGTACACTGTGCAGCTGAATGTTCCCTGTAATGTCAGACTGGCTGGTTAATGTACACTGTGCAGCTGTACGTTCCCTGTAATGTCAGACTGGCTGGTTAATGTACACTGTGCAGCTGTACGTTCCCTGTAATGTCAGACTGGCTGGTTAATGTACACTGTGCAGCTGTACGTTCCCTGTAATGTCAGACTGGCTGGTTAATGTACACTGTGCAGCTGTACATTCCCTGTAATGTCAGACTGGCTGGTTAATGTACACTGTGCAGTTGTACATTCCCTGTAATGTCAGACTGGCTGGTTAATGTACACAGTACAGCTGAACATTCCCTGTAACGTCAGTCTGGCTGGTTAATGTACACTGTGCAGCTGAATGTTCCCTGTAATGTCAGACTGGCTGGTTAATGTACACAGTACAGCTGAACGTTCCCTGTAACGTCAGTCTGGCTGGTTAATGTACACAGTACAGCTGAATGTTCCCTGTAATGTCAGACTGGCTGGTTAATGTACACTGTGCAGCTGTACGTTCCCTGTAATGTCAGACTGGCTGGTTAATGTACACAGTACAGCTGAATGTTCCCTGTAATGTCAGACTGGCTGGTTAATGTACACTGTGCAGCTGTATGTTCCCTGTAATGTTTTTGCCCATGATCCACACACGGTTCACTGGTGAGATCAGCAAATGTTTGTTCTGGGAGACAGACAAGCAGTTGGTGTCACCATTGAAACCTTTTCAGACGCAGCTAAATACAACAGCTTGGCAGAGATATTGGTGTAAAGAGTTAATCATTATTAGATAAGTTTAGTAGTGGGGCCAGTGGGGGTGGAGGGAGGGGGAGGGGGAGTGTGGGGGGTGCAGTAGTCGGGTCGGTGGGGGGAGGGGGAGTGTAGTAGTTGGGTTGTTGGGGGTTTGACCCTCTTCCAGGGAGTTGGGTGGGGGGGTACTTGGGTGTTGGACACAATCGTTATCCTGTTGGGAAATAAGCAGAACCAGGAGGCCAGAGAAGCAGCCAGAAGTGGCTGGTTTTCACAACCAAAGTCCAGTTGGTTATTTTGCTGAATGGATACTGTGTTAATCAGACCCGCCTGTTTGAAACTCCGCTTTTCACTCACATTCTGATGCCCAGAGTTTGAACTTGCCGGGAGACACTAAAACTGACACCTGCAGCTTGAAAACTCCAGATCTGGTTTGAAGCAATTCTCCTGGAGCAGTGTATGTGGGCTCCACACAGCCACTTCCACTGAAGGTGTGGCGTGTGCTGTCTGACACACAGTGACATGTTTCAGGATCACTCAGGGACTGAGTGAGAGGGGGCCCAGGTTCTCCTCCCATCCCTCCTGCAGACAGAGCAAAATGTCAATGACCAATCATTCTCTTCCTCCTGGTAACTCCTATAAGGTGTCCAATAAGGTGGAGGAACACTGCACTTACTCTTTCTAGGTGAACTCCTCCGAGAATTTCCAGAATAAATGCTGAGTGTGTTGGTGAAATGTTGACAAATTCTCTGAGTCTCCTGATGTGTTTTAAAATTCCTCTTCAAATCTCCAGCAAGAATTGGACAGTAAAAGGTGATTTCCCTTTAAATAACACTCCAAATCCTCAGCAATGGTTTGTTTACTCCTGATCAGTGTTGGGAGAGGGAGTTTCACCCTCTCCTTTCCCCTCAGGGCCTCTAAGACGTTACGTGCCGACCACTGCCTGATGGACTTGTGGTCAAAGGTGTTTCTCTGCATAAATTTTTCCACAAGGGACAGGTGGTATGGCACGGTCTGATACCTGGAGCATTAAGCGGCAGCGTGGGCAGACCCATCCTCCACAACACCGGGGACAGGTAGAACCTCAGCACGTAGTGACACTTGGTGTTTGCGTACTGAGAGACTACGCACCGCTTGATGCAGCCACACACAAAGGTGGCCATCAGTATGAGGGCGATTTTGGGCATGTTTTTCCCCCTTTATCTAGAGGCTTGTACATCGCGTCCCTGCGGACACGATCCATTTTCCACCTCCAGATAAAGCGGAAGATGGCTCGAGTGATCGCCATCACACAGGAGTGTGGAATTGCCCAGACCTGCGCCATGTACAGCAACAGCGAGAGTGCCTCACACCTGATGACCACGTTCTTGCCCACAATGGAGAGGGAGCATCGCTCCCACATGCCCAGTTTTCTTTTCACCATAGATACTCACTCCTTCCAGTTTCTAACATGTGCCCCGGTCCCTCCGATTGTTGGTGGATGTTGTTGCGGATGGGGAGAGGCCCGAACAATCCCCATCCACCATTACTCTCCTCCGTCTGGCTGAACAAATTCTCCTTTAACTCGTCTCACTTCCTCCAAATAAAAGGTGTGGCTTATGGGTACCCACATGGGCCCCAGCTATGCCTGTCTCTTAATGGGGTATGAGGAACATTCCTTGTTCCAGTCCTACTCCAGCCCCCTTCCACAACTCTTTCTCTGGTATATCGATGATTACTTCCGTGCTGCTTCATGCTCTGGATCTGGATCTGGAAAATTTTATTAATTTTGCTTCCAATTCCCACCCCTCCATCATTTTCACATGGTCCATCTCAGACACTTCCCTTCCTTGACCTCTCTGTCTCAAGTTCTGGTAATAAACTGTCCACCAATATCCATTAGAAGCCTACCGACTCCCACAGCTACCTCGACTACAGCTCCTCACACCCCGCTTCCTGTAAGGACTCCATCCCATTCTCTCAGTTCCTTCGCCCCCATCGCATCTGTTCCGCTGATGCTACCTTCAAAAACGGTTCCTCTGACATGTCCTCCTTCTTCCTTAACCGAGGTTTTCCACCCACGGTCGTTGACAGGGCCCTCAACCGTGTCTGGCCCATCTCCCGCACATCCACCCTCATGCCTTCTCCTCCCTCTCAGAAACAGGATAGGGTCCCCCTTGTCCTCACTTATCACCCCACCAGCCTCCACATTCAAAGGATCATCCTCCGCCATTTCCGCCAACTCCAGCATAATGCCACCACCAAACACATCTTCCCATCACCCCCCACCGGAGGCATTCCGTAGGAATCGTTCCCTCCGTGACACCCTGGTCCACTCCTCCATCCCCTCAACCCCCTCCCATGGCACCTTCCCATGCAACCACAGAAGATGCAACACTTGCCCCTTCACTTCCCTTCTCCTCACCCAAGGGCCCAAACACTTTTCAAGTGAAGCAGCATTTCACTTTTACTTCCCTCAACTTAGTCTACTGCATTTGTTGCTCCCAATGCGGTTTCCTCTACATTGGAGAGACCAAATACAGACTGGGTGACCACTTTGCAGAACACCTTCGGTCTGTCCGCAAGCATTACCCAGATCTCCCTGTCGCTTGCCATTTTAACACTCCACCCTGCTCTCTTGCCCACATGTCTGTCCTTGGCTTGCTGCATTGTTCCAGTGAAGCTCAACGCAAACTGGAGGAACAGCACCTCATCTTCCATCTAGGCACTTTGCAGCCTTCCGGACTGAATATTGTGTTCAACAATTTTAGAGCATGAACTCTCTCCTCCATCCCCACCCCCTTTCTGTTTTTACCCCCTCCTTTTTGTTTTTTCCAATAATTTATATAGATTTTTCTATTTCTACTTATTTCCATTATTTTTAAATGTATTTCCATCCGTTGTTTTATCTCTATCATTTAGCTTTCTTTTTAAATTCCTGCTTGCATCCCACCCCCACTAGAGCTATCTGTACCTTGCCTGTCCTACTGTCTACCCTTAATTAGCACATGCCTTTATATATCACCACCTTCAACACCTCTTTGTCCTTTTGTCTGTGACATATTTTGGTTATCTCCACCTGTCACCTGCCCTCTAGCTAGCTCTTCTTGTCCCAACCATTTTCCATAAGCAGCATTCCTTGAATTATTTAATAGAGGCAGCACTGATGTTGATTCTATTGCCACCGCTGAAAATACTGTAACTCCTTCTGCTGACAGGAAAGGCGTCAACAACAGTTGCGCCTGCACACTCGGGCCTCACTGTTGAATAGAACAGGAGAGAGCTGATGCTTCACTGATTCAGGGCATTGGTGTGACCCCATCTGGAGCACTGTGTACACTATTGGTCTCCTTATTTGAGGAAGAATGTCAATGCGTTGGAAGCCATTCAGATACGCTTTACCCAGCTAGTACCTGGATTGGGTGGATTGCCTTATGAGGAAGGATTGGACAGGCTAGGCCTGTATCCGCTGTAGTTCAGAAGAGTAAGAGGTGACTTGATTGAAACATACAAGAATCTGAGGGGCCTTGAGAGGGTGGATGTGGAGAGCATGTTTCCTCTTGTGGGAGAATCTTGTATTCGGGGCCACTGTTTAACACAGAGGTGAGGGGAAATTCTTTTCTCTCAGAGGGTCGTGAGACTTTGGAATTCTCTTCCTCAACAAGCGATGGAAGCAGAATCATTGAATGTTTTTAATTATTGATAAGTAAGTGGGTGAAAGGTTGTCGAGGGTAGGGGGTAATGTGGAAATGAGGTTACGATTAGATCAGCCGGGAGCTTATTGAGTGGTGAAGTGGGCTTGAAGGGCTGAGGGGCCGACTCCTGTTGCTAATCCATATGTTCATTTGTTTTTGTGAGTAACATGAAGAGGTCTTCACCCTCAAAGGTATTCAGAAGGCGAGAGAGAGAGAGGCGGGGGGAAGTTTCGTGTCTCCAGCAAAACCTGAACAAAAACAAAAATACCTGGAAAAACACAGCAGGTCTGGCAGAATTTGCGGAGAGGGACACAGTTAACGTTTCGAGTCCGAATGACCCAACAGAACTTCTCTGTTGAAGGGTCATTCGGACTTGAAACGTTAACTGTGCCCCTCTCTGCAGATGCTGCCAGAACTGCTGAGTTTTTCCAGGTGTTTTTGTTTTTGTTTTGGATTCCCAGCATCCGCAGTTTTTTTGCTTTTATCCAGAAAAACCTGCTCTGGCTGCAGTTGATGGGGGTCGATGTCAAGGAGGAACTGCAAGAGGGGAAGAAACAGCAAGCCTCACTCTTTGCCTCGGAGGCCTCTCAAGCTGATCTTCCAGTCCAGAGTCCACTCTGAGGAACAGGATGAGACGTGCTCACGTTTCTTCTTCCAAAAGGTACACAGAGAGAGCTCTGTGATCAGTAGCCTGAAGGAAGAAGACAGCTCAGTAAAGTCATCACAGTCCGACATTTTGAGGATCAGCAAATCTTTTTATGTCGGATTATATGATGTGAAGCCCACAGACAGTACGGCCTCCCAGGCCTTCCTGTCCTCCATTACAAATAGCTTTGATGACAGTACATGGGAGAGTCTGGACAAACAGGGTGGATGTGCTCTCCAAAATGGGATTTAGGGAGGGAATCTGCAACACGCCAGGAGTATCACCCCCTCTGCACGTTGCCCTCGAGGTGGCTGTGGTGGGGACAAGACTGTTGTTCACCTCCTTGTAGATTGTGCCTTTGCAAAGAAGGTCTGGAAAGAGGTGCAGTGGTTTCTGTCAAGGTTCATCCCGAGCAGCTCTGTGACACAGGACTCTGTGCTCTACGGGCTGTTCCCAGGGACACACACTGAGACAGACATCAACTATAATTGGAAGATCGTCAACTGACTGAGTGTTGCAGACTGGCACATTCCAAGGTCCAGGACCACGTGTTGAGGGTCGCACTAAAGCTTGAGGCAGCCACCTCAGAGGGGAAAGGTCACTGTGTAAGACCTTTCTGCCAAAGAGCACTGAAGGGCAGGCAACTGCTTAGACCCCTCCGGCTGTACAGCTCAAAATGAATGTCTGCATTGAATACTCATTGTATTATAATTGTACTGAAGCACCTCAGAGCACAACATGATGTATGTTGATAAATCCAATACCTTTGATTGTCTGTAATGACCAGATTGAAATGATTGTAATATTCATTGATTGTATTGAAGCACCTTGTGATTCATGTGTGCAAGTTGAATCCAATTGTACTTTTGTGAGGGTGATTTTGAAATGTTTGTAATATTCTTTCAGATATTTTATGAATAAAGCATATTTTTCAAAAAAAATGTTATCAGTTTAATGTCTGATACGTCCGATATCTGGGGGCCCATATCTTAAATTGATTTTTGGAGCAGGCAGATGGAACAGGATCTTGCTTCATCCACTCCACACATCGGCCTGGTATTGCAGCATCTTCAGGAATGGTGCAGTTTTGCCCTCTGCAGGGTGAAAGGGAAACTGAAAAGAAGAAAAAGTCACTCAGAGCATTGTCCTGCTTTCCAGCATTGATTTGGTTGAAGTGAACTTGTGCTGAGTGGCAGGACAGGGTCATTAATGCTAGACTGAGTGATGCCCCCTGTTGGATTTTGGTGTAACTGCAGGGCTGCTGCTGGTATACACTTGTGCTGCTTGTCAGGATGGAGCCCGGGACTGGACGATGCCCCCTGTTGGGTTTAGGTGTAACTGCAGGGCTGCTGCTGGTATGCACTTGTGCTGCTTGTCAGGGTGGTGCCCAGGACTGGATGATGCCCCCTGTTGGGTTTTGAGGCTGTTGCAGGCACTGCGTCAGGGAGGCAGCATCAAGCAAGAAACGTCCTGATGTTCAATACTGGCTGTCAGGTCTTCAGCCCGGGTTCGGTCACACGCAGCAAAACGGACAGTGAAACCGGAGGCCGAGGAAGACAGGACGGGCGCATGGGTTTCTGGCTTATCACTTCTCGGCCTTTTGGCTAAGATCAGTTGTAGTGAAGTGATGGCTAAAACCAAAGGAGCCCCAAATCACAGGTTCCGTAACACCGTTTGGGTGATGGTGAAGGAAAGCGAAGGAGGAGCACCCATGGATCGTGCTTTTGTCATCAAGTGGATCCTTTTGGAGCCGTGTGGATTTGAAGCTGCGGAGATCTACTCCCTGTAGGATTACCCCAGCACTGGATATTTCGACGTGACCTTCAGGAATGTTTCTGCCTGCGTCGAGTTCCTGAAGGTGTTTGAGAAGAGAGACCAGCTGGAGATGAAGATCCTGACGGTGGAGCCGCTCTTTGCTCTGTCATTGCAACAGGACCGTGTGGTGACGGTGGATCTCTACAACCCCTACGTCCCTGTCGCCGACGTGCTCACCTTCCTCGCCAGGTACGTCGACAAGGTTGGGAGCTGCACCGAGGTTAGAGATGCCTTTGGGATTTGGACATGCAAATGCCAGGTTAAGGTCACGCTCAAGACCAACGGTAATGGAGCCATCTTCCACCCTCCTTCCAGCTTTGCTGTCGGGGGAAGCCGTGGCTACTTTGTCTACGCTGGGCAACCCAAACCTTGTCGCTCATGCGGCAAGTCTGGTCATGTGGCGGCCAACTGCAGCACCGCCCTCTGCAAGACCTGCAAACAGGAAGGGCACCAGACAAAGGACTGCAAACAGACTAAGTGCTGTAACCTGTGTGGCGAGGCAGCTCACCTCTACAGGACCTGCCCCAAACGCTGCCTCACTTATGCACAGGCAGCCAAATCTAATGAGAGGGAAGCAGACGAAGAGCTTCGAGTCACTACTACCAAGGACACTTGCAACACTCCAACCACCATGGCCCCCAGTGAGAACAACGGGACAAAGGAGGACACAGAGAGAGACAAGGTGGAGGAAAAGATTGAGGCAGCAGACAGCCAATCAACTGCACTGCCCCCTAAACAACCCGCTCCTCAAGAGAGCGAATCAATGGAGGAGGAAGCACTGGAAAATCAGCAGGGGGAGTGGCAGCTGGTGAAGAGAGCCAAAAGGAAAAAGGGGGCTAAGAAGGGACCAGGCACTTCCCAGACAAGTAACAAGAGGCGTCTCCCATCCAACATGGATGTCAAGGGCAACTGCTCTTCGGACGAAGATGTGCCAGGGTGGCATCTACAGAAGAAGCGGCAAAGCTCTAGGGAGTTGGACGACGAGACACCCAATCTCCAGAATATTGGAGACGTTGAGGAGACCAGCGAAGCCTAACTTTGCCCACAACCTGAAGAGGCCAGCACACCCCAGCCCAGGAATCTGGGAGCAGTGAAGTGCTCAGCGCAGCCCAGCTCCGGGAAGCCAGGAGCAGCAACGCCCGAGAGGGGGAGAGGATTGGAGAAGCTTCTCCAACGAAGGACATTTCAAATCCCGGTCTCTGCACGAACACCCAGATGCCACCTGAGCGGGACATCTCCAATGGGGAGGTTCAGGACAGTTTCCTCAGCCCATCCAAAGTGAGGCAATTGGGTATGAAGGAGCAGACCAAAGGTCTGGGACTCTCAGACACAACAGATTTTGTACGGAATTAAATGCTTTAAAATGGGTGTAAAGATTGTATCCAAAAATGTGCGTTGCATTTAATCTACTACGCGATGTGTTGTGACCTTGGACTACCTTGTCAAAGCTGACCTGTTGTTTCTGCAGGAGTGTGCGATTCCGCACCTCAGCTCCTGCAGGCAATGGTCAGGATGGTGGTCCCATAGGCCATTGATCTGGTCGGGAGGAAACGACTCTCGTTCCTCGAGCCTGGGTATTCTGCTGCAGGGAGGTAACTTCACTGTCTCTGAGGTTAAGGAGGTGGTGGGCGGGCGCCTCCTTATAGCAGACGTAATGTACAAGAATGCTCCACTCCGGTTAATTAACGTGTACACCCCGGCACAAAAGGCCAATCGGCTGGCGGTTTTTCAGCAGTTCCCACTGCTGCTGGTGACCTCCAGGCCGGTCATTCTGGGCGGCGACTTCAACTGCATCATCGATGCAGCTGGACGATCCGGCAGGGCCGACAGCAGATTGGATGCTACATCCAGATCCCTGATGGAAACAGTAGGATGGCAAGCTGCATGACATCTTCAGCAACCCTGCAGACGGAGCGCAGCGTTGATACACCTGGTCACGGCCAAACGGGTCCATCTGTTCCAGGATAGACTTCCTGTTTGTGTACTGTGCATTGGCATTCAGATGCACTGAAATCAAGCCGGTGTTCTTCTCTGACCACTGCCTCCTACTGGCTGACTGCCACTAAAAGGAAGACCAGAGGGGGGACAGGGCAGCATGGAAGCTAAACGTGCAACTGCTGACCCCAGAGATCATTGAGGAGCTCAAGAGAGATTACAAAGGTTGGAGAACCATGAAACCCCTCTTTGAGTCCATGACACACTGGTGGGAAGTGATCAAGGGAAACATCAAGAGGTTTTTCATCCTCAAAGCCATCCAGAAAGATAGAAAGCAACAGAGGGAAACGTCCCGACTACAGAAAAACATGCAGAATCTGCTCCGGCTTCTTACCCCGAGATTCCATTTCCTCTCCGGGTCCCTGGTTCCTGTTGGACTGTGGGCCTGGAGTTTCAAAAAGATAATCCTGGGGTTAAAGTAGCCCGGCCTTGCAATCTAAATCTTACATGTTAGCCTCCGGTGTGTGAGGAACAGGACCCCCACAAGAGGAAATGAAAAGTCCTAATGTGAAGCTGCCTAAAATCTTGTTATAATTCAGGGATAATGCGCGTATTTTGGGCTGTGCGATCATTCTGACGGTTAAACGGGATTCCTGGAGGTCATTTTACTGAGGGTTTAGATTTCTATCTGCCTTTCTGCAGTTTTCTTTGTTTATTTCTGCGCTGTGCGCTATTTAAGTCTTCAAGGAATAATCACAGGTGAATTGATGGACCCACAGCAGGGGAAGTGAGCTGCAGAAGGGGCAGGGAAAGACTTTACACATGGGGAGAGGGGGCAGGAGTCACAGAGGGGGCTGATCAAGGGGGAGATTATACAGAGGGGGGGGTGGGAGGCTGCTGTTCGTTTCGGAGAGGGGCAATTAGAATGAAGATGGGGACAGGGTGCTTGTTCATGTTTGAAATAGTGAGGGGTCACTGCTACATGTTCTAAATGGTGAATGCATGAGTTAATAGCTGACTGATATGAGTTTGTATTTATACAGAAGTTCAGAGAGTTAGGGGGTGGGGTGGTGCTGGGAGTGCCGGGGACTGTTGCGATGGTGGGTTGGGTGTTACATGGGGGTTTGAGAGAGATTTTTGAGTGGGCAAATGCAGGGTTAAAAATGGTACGAATAATTTGGCGGCCACAAAACAAATGGTCGGGCGAAAATGATGTGGAGATGGAATAATTAATTGCCGGCTGATAATGACGGGGAGGAAAAGAATGGGGGTTGGATCATATTTGTGAGGAGGAAAGAAATAAAATAAATAACCATTTCTGTTTTTCAGAAAGGGTCACTAAAAGGAAATAGAAGACAAAACCAAAGATACCATGAAGTCTATTTTTTGAATTCTGAATCAGGGGAGAGCGCGAACGCAGTCCCCCACTACCACAAATTTTGCAGTCGAGTATCCCGCATTTGGGGACATCGCAGGCGTCAGCACACCCGAAGTGCAATGGGCTAGCCTCGTCCTGGGAGAACCTTTTTTTTGCAAAAATATACTTTATTCATAAATCTTCAAAAACATTTTGAACCATTGGAAAATCACCATTACAAAAATACAATCAGGTTCAACTTTGACAACATGAATCACAAGGTGTATCAGTACAAACAATGAATATTACAATCATTGGCAGACATTCATTTTAAGCTGTACAGCCTGAGGGGCTCTAAACAGTTCCCAGCCCCACAGTGCACTGTGGCAGAAAGGTCTTAGACAGCGACCCTTCCCCATTGCACATTTGTGGCGGCTGCCCCAAGCTTTAGTGTGTCCCTCAGCATGTAGTCCTGGACCTTGGAATGTTTCAGTCTGCAACACTCGGTCGGGGACAACTCTTTGTGCTGGAAAACCAACAAGTTTCGGGCAGACCAAAAAGCGTCTTTCACCGAGCTGATGATCTTCCAGCTGCAGTTGATGTCTGTCTCGGTGTGTGTCCCTGGGAACAGCTCGTAGAGCACAGAGTCCTGTGTCACAGAACTGCTCGGGATGAACCTCGACAGAAACCACTGCATCTCTCTCCAGACCTTCTTCGCAAAGACACAATCTACAAGGAGGCGAACTACGGTCTCTTCTCCACCACAGCCACCTCGAGGGCAACGTGCAGAGGGGGTGAGACTCCTGGCACGTAGGAAGGATCTTACAGGGAGGGCCTTTCTCACCACCAGCCAAGCTACGTCTTGGTGCTTGTTGGAAAGTTCTGGCGATGAGGCATTCTGCCAAATGACTTTGTCAGACTGCTCAGGGAACCATCCCACGGGATCCACCCTCTCCTTTTCCCTCAGGGCCTTTAATACGTTACGTGCCGACCACTGCCTGATGGACTTGTGGTCAAAGGTGTTTCTCTGCATAAATCATCCCACGAGGGACAGGTGGTACGGCACGGTCCAACTAATTGTAGCGTTCCACGGCAGCGTGGCCAGACCCATCCTTCGTAACACGGGACAGGTAGAACCTGAGCATGTAGTGACACTTGGTGTTTGCATACTGAGGGTCTACGCACCGCTTGATGAAGCCGCACACAAAGGTGGCCATCAGTATGAGGGTGATGTTGGGCACGTTTTATCCCCCTTAATCTAGAGGCTTGTACATCGTGTCCCTGCAGACACAATCCATTTTTGACCTCCAGATAAAGCGGAAGATGGATCGGGTGATCGCCACCACACAGGAGTGTGGAATGGGCCAGACCCGCCCCACGTACAGCAACAGCGAGAGTGCCTCACACCTGATGACCAGGTTCTTACCCGCAATGGAGAGGAAGCGTAGCTCCCACATGCCCAGTTTCCTTTTTACCATAGTCACTCGCTCCTTCCAGTTTCTAACGTGTGCCCTGGTCCCTCCGAACCATATCCCCAGCACCTTCAGGCCGTCAGCCCTGACAGTGAAGGGGGCAAAGGATCGGTCAGCCCAGTTCCCAGAGAACATGGCGTCGCTCTTCCCACGATTTACCTTGGCTCCCGAGGGTGAAGTGGGGAAGTTAATAATCACACAGTCAAATAAGAAACTAGGCTCATCAATACTCTCACTGGAAAAAGGCTAACTGAGAATGATGGAAGCAACTCTATAATGTACAAGAAAACCGGAGAGTTTGCCCCAGACGAAGACATTTTAGTCAACACATCTTCCATCATGGATGATGCTTCCAATGAAGCTTCCTCGTGTGGTGTTTGAGTCACGCCTTAAATCAAAATTATGTCCCTTGTGACAGCAAATGTCTCCTAGGGACCGTGGCATTTACCTTTGTAAACAACGGCATGGTCTCCAATAAATATAGAAGTACGAGCGTGGGGGTCACTTCTCCGAACCTCAGGTGCCCATGTCTCACATCAAGTCCAGTTCACCCATCGCCCCTGCGCTCACTGACCGACCTTGGCTCCTGGCTTGGGCAGCACCAAGATTTTAACATGCCCATCCTTGTGTTTGAATTCCTCCATGGTGTCACTCCTCTCTACCTGTGCAACCTCCGTCATCTCACTCCTCACCGAGGTTACTGTGCTCCTCCAGTTCTGGCCTCTTGAGCATTGCTATTTAAAAAGTCCTTGTCTTTTATTCATTGCTTCAAGCAGCTCTAGATGGACATCTGTACGTCCTTTCTGAAATGTGGTGCCCATAATTGAACACAATCCTCCAGGTGGGATCTAACCAGTGAATCTTTAGCATCATTTCCGGGCTTTTGAACTGTTCCTTTATTAACAAAAAGGTCCAGCATCGCAGGTGCTTTAAGTCGCCCCGCTTAACGTTGTTTTGTTTTAAAGTAGTTCATTCTTTAGGGGCCTGTTTCTTCAATTAACATCCAAATTTCTGTTTTTACGTTGTTGCTTTGTGCGTCAGCTCGTTGTTTAACATTGGTCTGATGTCTCATGTCGGGTCCCATGAAAGTGAGATGTCCGTCTGCAATCGAGGGAAATTCAGGTATTTTTAAGAATACTTTGACGCAATGTCCTGAATAAAGAATGTCCAAACTAAGAGGTCACTTTAATTTGCAAGAAAAATGTTGAAGCCTGGGCAGCTCTTTCCTGTGAAAAATGGCCCATTTCTTGACTTCTGCAAGCGAATTTCAATTTTGGAGCCTCAGGATTGCCTGCTGTGGGTGAGGCACAGAAACCATCTTGAAGTCTGCAAGAGAGAGAGAGAGAGAGATGTTTGCCATTGTACACGGGCAAAATTGCTTTCCTTGACTCAGGGCTTGTTTTGGTCAAAAATACAGGTTGCAGTACTTGTCCTTCAGGAGGCCAGCTCAGTGAGATTTCCCCCACTTGGTCCCAGTTTTACCTATTTGACCGTAGCCAGAAAAATAATTTCCGTCCCCCCCCCCATCCCCCCTCCCCCGCCCCCCCTCCGTACATGCGGATTCTCTTCCCCCCCCTGTAATTGCGGATTCTCTTCCCCCCCTGTACATGTGGTTTCCCTTCTCCACTGTACATGGAGTTTCCTTTCCCACTCCAGTACATGCCGTTTCTCTTCCCACCCCTGTGCATGTCGCTTCCACATGTATATTGATTGATTGAGATCACCCTGCTCTACCTTCTCTACCCCACACACACACACACACACACACACACAGACACACACACACACACACACACACCAAATATAGTCACACTGCGCCCAGACACATTCTGCTTGGGATGAACCGCGACAAAAACCACGGCAACTCTCTGCAGACCTTCTTTGCAAAGGCGCATTCCACAAGGAGGTGAACAACGGTCTCACCCCCACCACAGCCACTCGAGGGCAACGTGCAGAGACGGTGAGACTCCAGGAAGGATCATACGGGGAGAGCATTTCTCACCACCAGCAAAGCTACGTCTTGGTGCTTGTTGGAAAGTTCTGGCGACGAGGCATTCTGCCAAATGACTTTTGACAGTCTGCTCGGGGAACCATCCCACAGGATCCACCCTCTCCTCTTCCCGCAAGGTAGCCACGGCTTCCCCCGAAAGTGAAGCTGGAAGGAGGTTGGAAGGTGGCTCCCTTACCGTCGGTCTTGAGCGTGACCTTAACCTGGCATTTGCACGTCCAAACCCCGAAGGCGTCTCTAACCTCGGTGCAGCTCCCAACCTTGTCGACGTACCTGACAAGGAAGGTGAACACGTCGGCGACAGGGAAGTTAGGGGTTGTAGAGATCCACCGGCACCACACGATCCCATTGCAATGGCAGAGCAAAGAGCGGCTCCACCTTCAGGATCTTCATCTCTGGCTGGTGTCTCTTCTCCTTGAACACCTTCAGGAACTTGACACAAGCTGCCACATGCTTGAAAGTCGTGTCGAAACATCCAGTGCTGGGGAAGTCTTGCAGGGAGTAGATCTCCTCCACTTCTAATCCACACGCCTTCAACAGAAACCACTTGATGAAGAAGGCCCAATCCATGGGTGCTCCTCCTTCGCTGACCTTCACCGTCACCCAAACGGTGTTACGGAACCTGTGATTTGGGGCTCCTTTGGTTTTAGCCATCACTTCACAAAATGAATAACCCGAATGGTGTTACGTACCCCATCATGTGGGATGGTTCACCGAGCAGACTGTCAAAGTCATATGGCAGAATGCCTCATCACCAGAACTTTCCAACAAGCACCAAGACCTGGCTTGGCTGGTAGTGAGAAAGCCCCTCCCCGTCAGATCCTTCCTACATGCCAGAAGTCTCATCCACTCTACACGTTGCCCTCGAGGCGGCTGTGGTGGGGACGAGACCGTTGTTCACCTTGTGGTCTGTGCCTTTGCAAAGAAGGTGTAGCGAGAGGTGCTGTGGTTTCTGTTGAGGTTCATCCTGAGCAGTTCTGGGACACAGGACTCTGTGCTCTATGGGCTGTTCCCAGGGAACAGGATGAGATGTGCTCATGCTTCTTCCAAAAGGTACACAGAGAGAGCTCTGTGATTAGTAGCCTGAAGGAAGAAGACGGCTCAGTAAAGTCATCGCAGTCCGACATTTTGAGGATCAGCAAATCCTTTTATTCCGGATTGTATGACGTGAAGCCCACAGACAGCACGGCCTCCCAGTCCTTCCTGTCCTCTATCACGGAGGTCTTAGACGACAGTACAAGGGAGAGCCTTGTCAAACCGCTAACTCATGATGACCTGACTAAGGCCCTTGAGTCCTTTGAGAAGAGTAAAACTCCCGGAAGCGACAGCTTGCCGGCGGAGTTGTATTTGGCTCTGTGGGACTGGATCGGCCCAGACCTGCTAGAAGTGTACGAGAGTATGCTCCCGGCCGGCAGTATGTCAGAATCCATGAGGAAAGGCATCATCACGCTCATCTACAAGCACAAGGGGGGAAGGGAGGAAATTAGAAATAGGCGACCCATTTCACTGTTGAATGTGGACGATAAGATTCTACCCAAGGTCATTGCCATTTGGGTCAAATCCGCTCTGGAATTGGTGATCCACCCTGACCAGACCTGCACTGTGCCGGGCAGGAAGATTTCTGTCAGCGTCATGCTGTTCAGGGATACGATTGTCTATGTACAGTACAGGGGTGTGGATACCTGCCTTATCAGCCTGGATCAGGAGAAGGCCTTTGACAGAATATCGCACACCGACATGGTGGATGTGCTGTCCACAATGGGGTTTGGGGAGGGAATTCGCAATTGGATCCAACTGCTCTACAGTGACATCAGTAGTGCAGTCTCAATTAATGGGTGGGAATCAGATAGCTTAACGATTAAATCTGGAGTCAGGCAGGGCTGTTCTCTCTCACCTGTTCTTTTTGTGTGTTGCATAGATCCCTTTGCTGAGTCCATCAGGAAGGATCAGGGCATGAGGAGTGACAATCCCAGACAGTGGAGGCAATCAGATCAAAGCCTCCCTGCACATGGACGATGTCACCGTCTTCTGCTCGGATCCGCTATCGGTGCGCAGACTAATCCACATCTGCGACCAGTTTGAACTGACCTCGGGAGCCAAGGAAAATCGTGGGAAGAGTGAGGCCATGTTCTTCGGGAACTGGGCTGACAAAACCTTTGTTTCCTTCACTGTCAGGGCTGACGGCCTGAATGTGCTGGGGATATGGTTCGGAGGGATTGGGGCATGCTTTAGAAACTGGAAGGAGCGAGTGTCTATGGTGGAATGGAAACTGGGCATGTGGGAGCGATGCTCCCTCTCCATTGCGTGCAAGAACCTGGTCACCAGGTGTGAGGCACTCCCGCTGTTGCTGTACGTGGCGCAGGTCTGGCCCATTCCAGATTCCTGCGCTGTGGCGATCACCCAAGCCATCTTTCGCTTTATCTGGAGGTCGAAAATGGATTGTGTCCACAGGGACGCGATGTACAAGCCTCTAGATTAAGGGGGAAAAAACGTGCCCAACATTGCCCTCATACTGATGCCCACCTTTGTGTGTGGCTGCATGAAGCTGTGCGTAGACCCTCGGTACGCAAACACCAAGTGTCACTACGTGCTGAGGTTCTTCCTGTCCCCGGTGTTGCGAAGGATGGGCCTGGCCACGTTGCCGCGGAATGCTCTAAGTAGTTGGACCATGCCGTACCACCTGTCCCTCGTGGAAAAATGTATGCAGATAAACACCTTTGACCACAAGTCCATCAGGCAGTGGTCGGCATGTAACGTCTTATAGGCCCTGCGGGGAAAGGAGAGGGTGGATCCTGTGGGATGGTTCCCCGAGCAGACTGTTAAAGTCATTTGGCAGAATGCCTCGTCGCCAGAATTTTCCAACAAGCACCAAGACGTAGCTTGGCTGGTGGTGAGAAATGCTCTCCCCGTCAGATCCTTCCTGGAGTCTCACCTTCTCTGCACATTGCCCTCGAGGTAGCTGTGGTGGGGACGAGACCGTTGTTCACCTCCTTGTGGAATGTGCCTTTCCAAAGAAGGTCTGCAGAGAGTTGCCGTGGTTTTTGTCGCGGTTCATCCCAAGCAGTTCTGTGATACAGGACACTGTGCTGTCCGTGCTGATCCCAGGGACAGGGACGCACATCGAGACAGGCATCAACTGCAGCTAGAGGATCGTTTACTCGGTGAAAGACGCTCTTTGGTCTGCCCGAAACTTGTCGGTCTTCCAGCGCAAAGAGTTGTCCCTCGCCGAGTGTTGCAGACTGGCATATTCTAAGGCTGAGGACTACGTGCTGAGGGACACACTAAAGCTTGGGGCAGCCACCACAAATGCGCAATAGGGAAAGGTGGCTGTCTAAGACCTTTCAGCCGTAGTGCACCCCTTGGCCTGAAAGACTCACATTGAATGTATACAATGAATATTACATTTATCACAATTGTATTGAAGCACCTCAGAGTGCAACATGATGTAGATAACTTGAATACCATTGCACTGTCTGACTGCCTGTAATGAGCATGTTGAAATGTCTGTAATGTTCATTGATTGTATTGGAGCGCCGCAGGGTGCGACATGATCTATTTGAAAAACTTGAATTTGATTGCACTTTTTGTGATGGCCATTTTGAAATGTTTTGTAATGTTCTTTCAGATATTTTATGGATAAGGTATATTTTTGCACAAAAAACGACAACAGTTATAAAGAAAACCAACAGCAGCAACAACAGCTCTTCTCCACAGTCTGAATTAGAATTTCAGAGTCAGAAAACAGAGCAAAAAAACACGCAGCATCCTGAAATGACAAACCTGAAATGAACTTGTACTTCGTGTATGAAGCCTTTAAGTTGCATTGCTGAAAACTCCTTCCTGCCTGCTAGTGCAACAAGATGCTGCATAGTATATTACACAGCGAATCAGGCCTTCGGTCGTCTTGACTTGTGCAGCTCCAGTGACTTCAGGCCTCCAAAAGCAGGCCAGTATTTGAAAGGGCTCCTCTTGACAAGTGTAAGACCCTGATCAAACTAAATATTTTAATTTTCTGAACCAGTGAGACTGAATGAACTGTGATGCATGTCCAAGACAAAATAGAATATAAAGCAATGGTCAGTAAATGAATAACGAATTGAGAAAGTAATTATGGAACACAAAATATTTTAAAACTAGGGCACAGGTTAAAAACATGATCCTAATTTCTGTTGAACTGAATGAGGCGAGTCATTACAGTGCGTGACCGATTTGTTTAAGTGTGCGGGCCCATTAAATTTTTTGCACAGTCGCGCAAATTTAAAGGGGCTTATGTAGCGGTGTGTCTGTGAGGAAAGGTTGACTGTGACCTCTCCTCATATCTTGTATCCCACTGTGAAACCATCTTCAGCTCCCAAATTGCACTCAGACAATGTGCTACATTTGCATATTGTGCAGGAGTCGGGGGAGGGGTCATGGGGCTGCCCCTTGTCTCTGTACTTGAAAACTGTCTCTAATGGCAGCCAGGCAGCATCTGTAGTGCTTACTCAAAGCCAACCTGAAGAAAAGGCAAGACATGTTGGGTGCTGCACCACCCTTGTCAGCGGGTTTGATGACAATGTCATCCCCCTACTCCTCAACCCCCTCCTATGGCACCACCCCATGCCCACGCAAAAGATGCAACACCTGCCCCTTCACTTCCTCTCTCCTCACCGTCCAAGGGCCCAAACACTCATTTCAAGTGAAGCAGCATTTCACTTGCATTTCCCCCAACTTAGTCTACTGCATTCGTTGCTCCCAATGTGGTCTCCTCTACATTGGAGAGACCAAACGTAAACTGGGCGACCGCTTTGCAGAACACCTGCGGTCTGTCCGCAAGTATGACCCAAACCTCCCTGTCGCTTGCCATTTTAACACTCCACCCTGCTCTCTTGCCCACATGTCTGTCCTTGGCTTGCTGCATTGTTCCAGTGAAGCCCAACGCAAACTGGAGGAACAACACCTCATCTTCCGACTAGGCACCTTACAGCCATCCGGACTGAATATTGAATTCAACAACTTTAGGTCGTGAGCTCCCTCCCCCATCCCCACCCCCTTTCTGTTTCCCCCTTTTTCCCTTTTTTTTCCCCTATAAATTATATAGATTTTTCTTTTCCCACCTATTTCCATTATTTTTAAATATTTTAAAATCTTTTATGCTCTCCCCACCCCCACTAGAGCTGTACCTTGAGTGCCCTACCATCCATTCTTAATTAGCACATTCGTTTAGATAATATCACCAACTTTAACTTTAACACCTATGTGTTCTTTTGTACCATTGTCACTGACATCTTTTGATGATCTGCTTCTATCACTGCTTGTTTGTCTACACAAGCACCTCTGTCTCTCTCTCTATCTCTCCGCCCCCCCCCCCCCCACCCCCACCCCCCCCCCCCCCCCCCCCCCCCCACACACACACACACACACCTTAAACCAGCTTATATTTCAACTCTTTCTTGGACTCGAAATCAAGTTCTGTCGAAGGGTCATGAGGACTCGAAACGTCAACTCTTTTCTTCTCCGCCGATGCTGCCAGACCTGCTGAGTTTTTCCAGGTAATTCTGTTTTTGTTTTGGATTTCCAGCATCCGCAGTGTTTTTTGTTTTTATTTTAAAACAGCTCTCTGCTGCTGCTGATACAGCAACAATCAAAACTCACACCTCAAAGCTCACACACTTTACACAGCTACTCGGAAACGTCTACATCCACATTCACACAATCCTTATACTGCACAAGGAGCCCATTCCGCCCTCCATGCCCACACCAGCTCTCCCAATGAACATTTCACCTCGCGCCATTCTCCTGCCTTCTCCACATAACCCGGATGATGCTTTCTATTCAAATAATCATCTCATTCCCTCTTCAATGGAACCTGCCTCTGCCATGCTATCAGGCAGTGCATTCCAGAACCTTACCACTCGCTGCTCCTATCACTTGTGCTTCTTTTGCCACTTACTTTAAACCGGTGCCCTCTCCTTCTCGATCATTTCACTGGTGTAAACACTTTCAGATCTGTAATCAGATTGGCCAGCAGCAGAAGTTCAAATTCAAAAACAACCTCAACATTGAAAAACACCAACAAATTCAACAACAAACTCAACATTGAAAAAAACCAACAAATTCAACAACAACCGCAACATTGAAAAACACCAACAAATTCAACAACATCAACATTGAAAACACCAACAAATTCAAAAACAAACTCAACATTGAAAAGAAACAACAACCACAACATTGAAAAACACCAACAAATTCAACAACAATCTCAACATTGAAAACACCAACAAATTCAACAACCTCAACATTGAAAACACCAACAAATTCAACAACAACCTCAACGTTGAAAACCAACAGCAACCTCAACATTTAGAAACACCACAAATTCAACAACATCCTCAACATTGAAAAAGAACAACAAATTCAACAACAACCTCAGCATTAAAAAACAACAACCTCAACATTGAAAAACACCAACAAATTCAACAACAACCTCAACATTGAAAAACACCAGCAAATTCAACAACAACCTCAACATTGAAAAACAACAACAACCTCAACATTGAAAAAGACCAACAAATTCAACAACAACCTCAGCATTGAAAAACAACAACAAATTCAACAACAACCTCAACATTGAAAAAAACCAACAAATTCAACAACAACCTCAACATTGAAAAACAAAAACAACCTCAACATTGAACAACACCACAAACTCAACAGCAACCTCAACATTGAAAAACACGAACAAATTCAACAACAACCTCAACATTGAGAAACACCAACAAATTCAACAACAACCTCAAAATTGAAAAACAACAACAACCTCAACATTGAAAAACACCAACAAATTCAACAACAACCTCAACATTGAAAAAACCCAGCAATTTCAACAACCTCAACATTGAAAAACATCAACAAATTCAACAACAACTTCAATACTGAAAAACAACAACAACCTCAACATTGAAAAACAGCAACAAACTCAACAGCAACCTCAACATTGAAAACACCAACAAATTCAACAACAACCTCAATATTGAAAAAGATCAACAGCCTCAACATTGAAAAACACCAACAAATTGAACAACAACCTCAACTTTGAAAAACACCAACAAATGCAACAACAACCTCAACATTGAAAACACCAACAAATTCAACAACAACCTCAACATTGAAAAACAACAACAACCTCAACATTGAAAAACACCACCAAATTCAACAACAACCTCAACATTGAAAAAGAACAACAAATTCAACAACAACCTCAACAGTGAAAAACAACAACAACCTCAACATTGAAAAAAACCAACAAATTGAACAATAACCTCAACATTGAAAAACAACAACAACCACAACATTGAAAAACACCAACAAATTCAACAACAATCTCAACACTGAAAACGCCAACAAATTCAACAACAACCTCAGCATTGAAAAACAACAACAACGTCAACATTGAAAAACAACACAAACTCAACGGCAACCTCAACATTGAAAACACCAACAAATTCAACAACAACCTCAACATTGAAAAACAACAACAACCTCAACATTGAAAAACACCAACAAATTCAACAACAACCTCAACATTGAAAAACAACAGCAAATTCAACAACAACCTCAACATTGAAAAACAACAACAACCTCAACACTGAAAAAGACCAACAAATTCAACAACAACCTAACATTGAAAAAAACCAAAAAATTCAACAACAACCTAAACATTGAGAAACACCAACAAATTCAACAACAACCACAAAATTGAAAAACAACAACAACCTCAACATTGAAAAACACCAACAAAGTCAACAACAACCTCAACATTGAAGAAACCCAACAATTTCAACAACAACCTCAACATTGAAAAACATCAACAAATTCAACAACAACCTCAATATTGAAAAGCAACAACAACTTCAACAGTGAAAAACAACAACAAATTCAACAACAACCTCGGCATTGAAAAACAGCAACAAGTTCAACAATAACCTCAACATTGAAAAACAACAACAACCACAACATTGAAAAACACCAACAAATTCAACAACAACCTCAATATTGAAAAAAACAACAAATTCAACAACAACCTCAACATTGAAAAACACCAACAAATTCAACAACAAACTCAACATTGAAAAAAACCAACAAATTCAATAACAACCGCAACATTGAAAAACACCAACAAATTCAACAACAACCTCAACATTGAAAAACACCAGCAAATTCAACAACAACCTCACCATTGAAAAACAACAACAACCTCAACATTGAAAAAGACCAACAAATTCAACAACAACCTCAGCATTGAAAAACACCAACAAATTCAACAACAACCTCAACATTGAAAAACACCAGCAAATTCAACAACAACCTCACCATTGAAAAACAACAACAACCTCAACATTGAAAAAGACCAACAAATTCAACAACAACCTCAGCATTGAAAAACAACAACAAATTCAACAACAACCTCAACATTGAAAAAAACCAACAAATTCAACAACAACCTCAACATTGAAAACACCAACAAATTCAACAACAACCTCAACATTGATAAACAACAACAACCTCAACATTGAACAACACCACAAACTCAACGGCAACCTCAACATTGAAAGACACGAACAAATTCAACAACAAACTCAACATTGAGAAACACCAACAAATTCAACAACAACCTCAAAATTGAAAAACAACAACAACCTCAATATTGAAAAACACCAACAAATTCAACAACAACCTCAACATTGAAAAAACCCAGCAATTTCAACAACCTCAACATTGAAAAACATCAACAAATTCAACAACAACTTCAATATTGAAAAACAACAACAACCTCAACATTGAAAAACACCACAAACTCAACAGCAACCTCAACATTGAAAACACCAACAAATTCAACAACAACCCGAACATTGAAAAACACCAACAAATTCAACAACAACCTCAATATTGAAAAACAACAACCTCAACATTGAAAAACAGCAACAAATTCAACAACAACCTCAACTTTGAAAAACACCAACAAATGCAACAACAACCTCAACATTGAAAGCACGAACAAATTCAACAACAACCTCAACATTGAAAAACAACAACAACCTCAACATTGAAAAACACCACCAAATTCAACAACAACCTCAACATTGAAAAAGAACAACAAATTCAACAACAACCTCAACATTGAAAAACAACAACAACCTCAATATTGAAAAAGACCAGCAAATTCAACAACAACCTCAGCATTGAAAAACAACAACAAATTCAACAACAACCTCAACATTGAAAAAAACCAACAAATTCAACAGCAACCTCAACATTGAAAAACACGAACAAATTCAACAACAACCACAACATTGAGAAACACCAACAAATTCAACAACAACCTCAAAATTGAAAAACAACAACAACCTCAACATTGAAAAACACCAACAAATTCAACAACAACCTCAACATTGAAAAAACCCAGCAATTTCAACAACAACCTCAACATTGAAAAAAATCAACAAATTCAACATCAACTTCAATATTGAAAAACAACAACAACCTCAACAGTGAAGAACACCAACAAATTCAACAACAACCTCAACATTGAAAAACAACAACAACCTCAACATTGAAAAACACCAACAAATTCAACAACGACCTCAACATTGAAAAAAACCAACAAATTGAACAACAACCTCAACATTGAAAAACAACAGCAAATTCAACAACAACCTCAACATTGAAAAACAACAACAACCTCAACATTGAAAAAGACGAACAAATTCAACAACAACCTCAACATTGAAAAAAACCAAAAAATTCAACAACAACCTCAACATTGAGAAACACCAACAAATTCAACAACAACCTCAAAATTGATAAACAACAACAACCTCAACATTGAAAAACACCAACAAAGTCAACAACAACCTCAACATTGAAAAAACCCAACAATTTCAACAACAACCTCAACATTGAAAAACATCAACAAATTCAACAACAACCTCAATATTGAAAAACAACAACAACTTCAACAGTGAAAAACAACAACAAATTCAACAACAACCTCGGCATTGAAAAACAGCAACAAGTTCAACAATAACCTCAACATTGAAAAACAACAACAACCACAACATTGAAAAACACCAACAAATTCAACAACAACCTCAATATTGAAAAAAACAACAAATTCAACAACAACCTCAACATTGAAAAACACCAACAAATTCAACAACAAACTCAACATTGAAAAAAACCAACAAATTCAATAACAACCGCAACATTGAAAAACACCAACAAATTCAACAACAACCTCAACATTGAAAAACACCAGCAAATTCAACAACAACCTCACCATTGAAAAACAACAACAACCTCAACATTGAAAAAGACCAACAAATTCAACAACAACCTCAGCATTGAAAAACACCAACAAATTCAACAACAACCTCAACATTGAAAAACACCAGCAAATTCAACAACAACCTCACCATTGAAAAACAACAACAACCTCAACATTGAAAAAGACCAACAAATTCAACAACAACCTCAGCATTGAAAAACAACAACAAATTCAACAACAACCTCAACATTGAAAAAAACCAACAAATTCAACAACAACCTCAACATTGAAAACACCAACAAATTCAACAACAACCTCAACATTGATAAACAACAACAACCTCAACATTGAACAACACCACAAACTCAACGGCAACCTCAACATTGAAAGACACGAACAAATTCAACAACAAACTCAAGATTGAGAAACACCAACAAATTCAACAACAACCTCAAAATTGAAAAACAACAACAACCTCAACATTGAAAAACACCAACAAATTCAACAACAACCTCAACATTGAAAAAACCCAGCAATTTCAACAACCTCAACATTGAAAAACATCAACAAATTCAACAACAACTTCAATATTGAAAAACAACAACAACCTCAACATTGAAAAACACCACAAACTCAACAGCAACCTCAAATTGAAAACACCAACAAATTCAACAACAACCCGAACATTGAAAAACACCAACAAATTCAACAACAACCTCAATATTGAAAAACAACAACCTCAACATTGAAAAACAGCAACAAATTCAACAACAACCTCAACTTTGAAAAACACCAACAAATGCAACAACAACCTCAACATTGAAAGCACGAACAAATTCAACAACAACCTCAACATTGAAAAACAACAACAACCTCAACATTGAAAAACACCACCAAATTCAACAACAACCTCAACATTGAAAAAGAACAACAAATTCAACAACAACCTCAACATTGAAAAACAACAACAACCTCAACATTGAAAAAGACCAGCAAATTCAACAACAACCTCAGCATTGAAAAACAACAACAAATTCAACAACAACCTCAACATTGAAAAAAACCAACAAATTCAACAGCAACCTCAACATTGAAAAACACGAACAAATTCAACAACAACCACAACATTGAGAAACACCAACAAATTCAACAACAACCTCAAAATTGAAAAACAACAACAACCTCAACATTGAAAAACACCAACAAATTCAACAACAACCTCAACATTGAAAAAACCCAGCAATTTCAACAACAACCTCAACATTGAAAAAAATCAACAAATTCAACATCAACTTCAATATTGAAAAACAACAACAACCTCAACAGTGAAGAACACCAACAAATTCAACAACAACCTCAACATTGAAAAACAACAACAACCTCAACATTGAAAAACACCAACAAATTCAACAACGACCTCAACATTGAAAAAAACCAACAAATTGAACAACAACCTCAACATTGAAAAACAACAGCAAATTCAACAACAACCTCAACATTGAAAAACAACAACAACCTCAACATTGAAAAAGACGAACAAATTCAACAACAACCTCAACGTTGAAAAAAACCAAAAAATTCAACAACAACCTCAACATTGAGAAACACCAACAAATTCAACAACAACCTCAAAATTGATAAACAACAACAACCTCAACATTGAAAAACACCAACAAAGTCAACAACAACCTCAACATTGAAAAAACCCAACAATTTCAACAACAACCTCAACATTGAAAAACATCAACAAATTCAACAACAACCTCAATATTGAAAAACAACAACAACTTCAACAGTGAAAAACAACAACAAATTCAACAACAACCTCGGCATTGAAAAACAGCAACAAGTTCAACAATAACCTCAACATTGAAAAACAACAACAACCACAACATTGAAAAACACCAACAAATTCAACAACAACCTCAATATTGAAAAACAACAACAAATTCAACAACAACCTCAACGTTGAAAAAAATCAACAAGTTCAACAACAACATCAACGTTGAAAAAAACAACAAATTCAAAAACAACCTCAACATTGAAAAACACCAACAAATTCAACAACAAACTCAACATTGAAAAAAACCAACAAATTCAACAACAACCGCAACATTGAAAAACACCAACAAATTCAACAACAACATCAACATTGAAAACACCAACAAATTCAAAAACAAACTCAACATTGAAAAGAAACAACAACCACAACATTGAAAAACACCAACAAATTCAACAACAATCTCAAAATTGAAAACACCAACAAATTCAACAACAACCTCAACATTGAAAACACCAACAAATTCAACAACAACCTCAACGTTGAAAACCAACAGCAACCTCAACATTTAGAAACACCACAAATTCAACAACAACCTCAACATTGAAAAACACCAACAAATTCAACAACAACCTCAACATTGAAAAACACCAGCAAATTCAACAACAACCATAACATTGAAAAACAACAACAACCTCAACATTGAAAAAGACCAACAAATTCAACAACAACCTCAGCATTGAAAAACAACAACAAATTCAACAACAACCTCAACATTGAAAAAAACCAAGAAATTCAACAACAACCTCAACATTGAAAACACCAACAAATTCAACAACAACCTCAACATTGAAAAACAAAAACAACCTCAACATTGAACAACACCACAAACTCAACAGCAACCTCAACATTGAAAAACACGAAGAAATTCAACAACAACCTCAACATTGAGAAACACCAACAAATTCAACAACAACCTCAAAATTGAAAAACAGCAACAACCTCAACATTGAAAAACACCAACAAATGCAACAACAACCTCAACATTGAAAAAACCCAGCAATTTCAACAACCTCAACATTGAAAAACATCAACAAATTCAACAACAACTTCAATACTGAAAAACAACAACAACCTCAACATTGAAAAACAGCAACAAACTCAACAGCAACCTCATCATTGAAAACACCAACAAATTCAACAACAACCTCAATATTGAAAAAGATCAACAGCCTCAACATTGAAAAACACCAACAAATTGAACAACAACCTCAACTTTGAAAAACACCAACAAATGCAACAACAACCTCAACATTGAAAACACCAACAAATTCAACAACAACCTCAACATTGAAAAACAACAACAACCTCAACATTGAAAAACACCACCAAATTCAACAACAACCTCAACATTGTAAAAGAACAACAAATTCAACAACAACCTCAACATTGAAAAACAACAACAACCTCAACATTGAAAAACACCAACAAATTCAACAACAACCTCAACATTGAAAAACAACAGCAAATTCAACAACAACCTCAACATTGAAAAACAACAACAACCTCAACATTGAAAAAGACCAACAAATTCAACAACAACCTCAACATTGAAAAACATCAACAAATTCAACAACAACCTCAATATTGAAAAACAACAACAACTTCAACAGTGAAAAACAACAACAAATTCAACAACAACCTCGGCATTGAAAAACAGCAACAAGTTCAACAATAACCTCAACATTGAAAAACAACAACAACCACAACATTGAAAAACACCAACAAATTCAACAACAACCTCAATATTGAAAAACAACAACAAATTCAACAACAACCTCAATGTTGAAAAACAACAACAACCTCAACATTGAAAAAGACCAAGAAATTCAACAACAACCTCAGCATTGAAAAACAACAACAAATTCAACAACAACCTCAACATTGAAAAAAAAGAAGAAATTCAACAACAACCTCAACATTGAAAACACCAACAAATTCAACAACAACCTGAACATTGAAAAACAAAAACAACCTCAACATTGAACAACACCACAAACTCAACAGCAACCTCAACATTGAAAAACACGAAGAAATTCAACAACAACCTCAACATTGAGAAACACCAACAAATTCAACAACAACCTCAAAATTGAAAAACAGCAACAACCTCAACATTGAAAAACACCAACAAATTCAACAACAACCTCAACATTGAAAAAACCCAGCAATTTCAACAACCTCAACATTGAAAAACATCAACAAATTCAACAACAACTTCAATACTGAAAAACAACAACAACCTCAACATTGAAAAACACCAACAAAATCAACAACAACCTCAACATTGAAAAACAACAGCAAATTGAACAACAACCTCAACATTGAAAAACAACAACAACCTCAACATTGAAAAACACCAACAAATTCAACAACAACCTCAACATTGAAAAACAACAGCAAATTCAACAACAACCTCAACATTGAAAAACAACAACAACCTCAACATTGAAAAAGACCAACAAATTCAACAACAACCTCAACATTGAAAAAAACCAAAAAATTCAACAACAACCTCAACATTGAGAAACACCAACAAATTCAACAACAACCTCAAAATTGAAAAACAACAACAACCTCAACATTGAAAAACACCAACAAAGTAAACAACAACCTCAACATTGAAAAAAGCCAACAATTTCAACAAAAACCTCAACATTGAAAAACATCAACAAATTCAACAACAACCTCAATATTGAAAAACAACAACAACTTCAACAGTGAAAAACAACAACAAATTCAACAACAACCTCGGCATTGAAAAACAGCAACAAGTTCAACAATAACCTCAACATTGAAAAACAACAACAACCACAACATTGAAAAACACCAACAAATTCAACAACAACCTCAATATTGAAAAACAACAACAAATTCAACAACAACCTCAACGTTGAAAAAAATCAACAAGTTCAACAACAACCTCAACGTTGAAAAAAACAACAAATTCAAAAACAACCTCAACATTGAAAAACACCAACAAATTCAACAACAAACTCAACATTGAAAAAAACGAACAAATTCAACAACAACCGAAACATTGAAAAACACCAACAAATTCAACAACAACATCAACTTTGAAAACACCAACAAATTCAAAAACAAACTCAACATTGAAAAGAAACAACAACCACAACATTGAAAAACACCAACAAATTCAACAACAATCTCAACATTGAAAACACCAACAAATTCAACAACAACTTCAACATTGAAAACACCAACAAATTCAAGAACAACCTCAACGTTGAAAACCAACAGCAACCTCAACATTTAGAAACACCACAAATTCAGAACAACCTCAACATTGAAAAAGAACAACAAATTCAACAACAACCTCAACATTGAAAAACAACAAAAACCTCAACATTGAAAAACACCAACAAATTCAACAACAACCTCAACATTGAAAAACACCAGCAAATTCAACAACAACCTCAACATTGAAAAACAACAACAACCTCAACATTGAAAAAGACCAACAAATTCAACAACAACCTCAGCATTGAAAAACAACAACAAATTCAACAACAACCTCAACATTGAAAAAAACCAACAAATTCAACAACAACCTCAACATTGAAAACACCAACAAATTCAACAACAACCTCAACATTGAAAAACAACAACAACCTCAACATTGAACAACACCACAAACTCAACAGCAACCTCAACATTGAAAAACACGAACAAATTCAACAACAACCTCAACATTGAGAAACACCAACAAATTCAACAACAACCTCAAAATTGAAAAACAACAACAACCTCAACATTGAAAAACACCAACAAATTCAACAACAACCTCAACATTGAAAAAACCCAGCAATTTCAACAACCTCAACATTGAAAAACATCAACAAATTCAACAGCAACTTCAATATTGAAAAACAACAACAACCTCAACATTGAAAAACAGCAACAAACTCAACAGCAACCTCAACATTGAAAACACCAACAAATTCAACGACAAACTCAATATTGAAAAAGATCAACAGCCTCAACATTGAAAAACACCAACAAATTCAACAACAAGCTCAACTTTGAAAAACACCAACAAATGCAACAACAACCTCAACATTGAAAACACCAACAAATTCAACAACAACCTCAACATTGAAAAACAACAACAACCTCAACATTGAAAAACACCAACAAATTCAACAACAACCTCAACATTGAAAAAGAACAACAAATTCAACAACAACCTCAACATTGAAAAACAACAACAACCTCAACATTGAAAAAAACCAACAAATTCAACAACAACCTCAACATTGAAAAACAACAACAACCTCAACATTGAAAAACACCAACAAATTCAACAACAACCTCAACATTGAAAAACAACAACAACCTCAACATTGAAAAACACCAACAAATTCCACAACAACTTCAACATTGAAAAACGCCAACAAATTCAACAACAACCTCAACATTGAAAAACACCAACAAATTCAACAACAACCTCAACATTTAAAAACACCAACAAATTCAACAACAACCTCAACATTGAAAAACTACAACAACCTGAACATTGAAAAACACCAACAAATTCAACAACAACCTCAACATTGAAAAACTACAACAACCTGAACATTGAAAAACACCAACAAATTCAACAACAACCTCAAAATTGAAAAACAACAACAACCTCAACATTGAAAAACACCAACAATTTCAACAACAACCTCTACAATGAAAAACAACAACAACCTCAACATTGAAAAACACCAACAAATTCAACAACAACCTCAACATTAAAAAACACCAACAAATTCAACAACAACATCAACATTGAAAAACAACAACAACCTCAACATTGAAAAACACCAACAAATTCAACAACAACATCAACATTGAAAAACAATAACAACCTCAACATTGAAAAACACCAACAAATTCAACAACAACTTCAACATTGAAAAACGCCAACAAATTCAACAACAACCTCGACATTGAAAAACACCAACAAATTCAACAACAACCTCAACATTGAAAAACAACAACAACCTCAACATTGAAAAACACCAACAAATTCAACAACAACCTCAACATTGAAAAACAACAACAACCTCAACATTGAAGAACACCAACAAATTCAACAACAACCTCAACATTTAAAAACACCAACAAATTCAACAACAACCTCAACATTGAAAAACAACAACAACCTCAACATGAAAAACACCAACAAATTCAACAACAACCTCAACATTGAAAAACAACAACAACCTCAACATTGAAAAACACCAACACATTCAACAACAACCTCAACATTGAAAAACAACAACAACCTCAACATTGAAGAACACCAACAAATTCAACAACAACCTCAACATTTAAAAACACCAACAAATTCAACAACAACCTCAACATTGAAAAACAACAACAACCTCAACATGAAAAACACCAACAAATTCAACAACAACCTCAACATTGAAAAACAACAACAACCTCAACATTGAAAAACACCAACAAATTCAACAACAACCTCAACATTGAAAAACAACAACAACCTCAACATGAAAAACACCAACAAATTCAACAACAACCTCAACATTGAAAAACAAGAACAACCTCAACATTGAAAAACACCAACAAATTCAACAACAACCTCAACATTAAAAAACACCAACAAATTCAACAACAACCTCAACATTGAAAAACTCCAACAAATTCAACAACAACCTCAACATTGAAAAACAACAACAACCTCAACATTGAAAAACACCAACAAATTCAACAACAACCTCAACATTGAAAAACAAGAACAACCTCAACATTCAAAAGCACCAACAAATTCAACAACAACTTCAACATTGAAATACACCAACAAATTCAACAACAACCTCGACATTGAAAAACACCAACAAATTCAACAACAACCTCAACATTGAAAAACTACAACAACCTCAACATTGAAAAACGCCAACAAATTCAACAATAACCTCAACATTGAAAAATAACAACAAAATCAACATTGAAAAACATGAACAAAGTCAACAACAACCTCAACATTGAAAAACACCAACAAATTCAACAACAGCCTCAACATTGAAAAACAACAACAACCTCAACATTGAAAAACACCAGCAAATTCAACCACAACCTCAACATTGAAAAACAACAACAACCTCAAAATTGAAAAACACCATCAAATTCAACAACAATCTCAACATTGAAAAACACCAACATATTCAACAACAAACTCAAAATTGAAAAACAACAACAACCTCAACATTGAAAAACACCAACAAATTCAACAACAACCTCAACATTTAAAAACACCAACAAATTCAACAACAAGCTCAACATTGAAAAACACCAGCAAATTCAACAACAACCTCAGCATTTAAAAACACCAACAAATTCAACAACAACCTCAACATTGAAAAACAACAAAAACCTCAACTTTGAAAAACAGCAACAAATTCAACAACAACCTCAACATTGAAAAACAAGAACAACCTCAACATGGAAAAACACCAACAAATTCAACAACAACCTCAACATTAAAAAACACCAACAAATTCAACAACAACCTCAAAATTGAAAAACACCAACAAATTCAACAACAAGCTCAACATTGAAAAACACCAACAAATTCAACAACAACCTCAACATTTAAAAACACCAACAAATTCAACAACATCCTCAACATTGAAAAACAACAACAACCACAACATTGAAAAACACCAGCAAATTCAAGAACAACCTCAAAATTGAAAAATAACAACATCCTCAACATTGAAAAACACCAACAAATTCAAAAACAACCTCAACATTGAAAAACACCAACAAATTCAACAACAACCTCAACATTGAAAAACAACAACAACCCAAACATTGAAAAACAACAACAAATTCAACAACAACCTCAACATTGAAAAACACCAACAAATTCAACAACAACCTCAACATTGAAAAACAACAACAACCTCAACATTGAAAAACACCAAAAAATTCCACAACAATCTCAACATTGAAAAATAACAACAACCTCAACATTGAAAAACACCTACAAATTCAACAACAACCTCAACATTGAAAAACAACAACAATCTCAACATTGAAAAACACCAACAAATTCAACAACAACCTCAAAATTGAAAAACAACAACAACCTCAAAATTGAAAAACACCAACAAATTCAACAACAAGCTCAACATTGAAAAACAGCAACAAATTCAACAACAACCTCAACATATAAAAACACCAACAAATTCAACAACAACCTCAACATTGAAAAACAACAACAACCTCAACATTGAAAATCAGCAACAAATTCAACAACAACCTCAACATTGAAAAACAACAACAACCTCAACATTGAAAAACACCAACATATTCAACAACAACCTCAACATTAAAAAGCACCAACAAATTCAACAAAAACCTCAACATTGAAAAACAACAACAACCTCAACATTGAAAAACACCAACAAGTTCAACAACAACCTCAACATTGAAAAACTCCAACAAATTCAACAACAACCTCAAAATTGAAAAACAACAACAACCTCAAAATTGAAAAACACCAACAAATTCAAAAACAACCTCAACATTGAAAAACACCAACAAATTCAACAAGAACCTCAAGATTGAAAAACAACAACAACCTCATCATTGAAAAACACCAACAAATTCAACAACAACCTGAACATTGAAAAACACCAACAAATTCAACAACAACCTCAACATTGAAAAACAACAACAACCTCAACATTGAAAAACAGCAACAAATTCAACAATAACCTCAACATTGAAAAACAACAACAACCTCAACATTGAAAAACACCAACAAATTCAACAACAACCTCAACATTGAAAAACACCAACAATTCAACAACAACCTCAACATTGAAAAACACCAACAAATTCAACAACAATCTGAACATTGAAAAACAACAACAACCTCAACATTGAAAAACACCAACAAATTCAACAACAACCTCAACATTGAAAAACACCAACAAATTCAACAACAACTTCAACATTGAAAGACACCAACAAATTCAACAACAACCTCGACATTGAAAAAAACCAACAAATTCAACAACAACCTCAACATTGAAAAACAACAACAACCTCAACATTGAAAAACACCAACAAATTCAACAACAACCTCAACATTGAAAAACAACAACAACCTCAACATTGAAAAACACGAACAAATTCAACAACAACCTCAACATTTAAAAACACCAACAAATTCAACAACAACCTCAACATTGAAAAACAACAACAACCTCAACATTTAAAAACACAAACAAATTCAACAACAACCTCAACATTGAAAAACAACAACATCCTCAACATTGAATAACACCAACAAATTCAACAACAACCTCAACATTAAAAAACACCAACAAATTCAACAACAACCTCAACATTGAAAAACAACAACAACCTCAACATTGAAAAACACCAACAAATTCAACAACAACCTCAACATTGAAAAACTCCAACAAAATCAACAAAAACCTCAACATTGAAAAACAACAACAACCTCAACATTGAAAAACACTAACAAATTCAACAACAACCTCAACATTGAAAAACAACAGCAACCTCAACATTGAAAAACACCAACAAATTCAACAACAACTTCAACATTGAAATACACGAACAAATTCAACAACAACCTCGACATTGAAAAAACACCAACAAATTCAACAACAACCTCAACATTGAAAAACTACAACAACCTCAACATTGAAAAACACCAACAAATTCAACAACATCCTCAACATTGAAAAACAACAACAACCAAAACATTGAAAAACATCAGCAAATTCAACAACAACCTCAAAATTGAAAAATAACAACATCCTCAACATTGAAAAACACCAACAAATTCAAAAACAACCTCAACATTGAAAAACACCAACAAATTCAACAACAACCTCAACATTGAAAAACAACAACAACCTCAACATTGAAAAACAACAACAAATTCAACAACAACCTCAACATTGAAAAACACCAACAAATTCAACAACAACCTCAACATTGAAAAACAACAACAACCTCAACATTGAAAAACACCAAAAAATTCCACAACAATCTCAACATTGAAAAATAACAACAACCTCAACATTGAAAAACACCTACAAATTCAACAACAACCTCAACATTGAAAAACAACAACAATCTCAACATTGAAAAACACCAACAAATTCAACAACAACCTCAAAATTGAAAAACAACAACAACCTCAAAATTGAAAAACACCAACAAATTCAACAACAAGCTCAACATTGAAAAACAGCAACAAATTCAACAACAACCTCAACATTTAAAAACACCAACAAATTCAACAACAACCTCAACATTGAAAAACAACAACAACCTCAACATTGAAAAACAGCAACAAATTCAACAACAACCTCAACATTGAAAAACAACAACAACCTCAACATTGAAAAACACCAACATATTCAACAACAACCTCAACATTAAAAAACACCAAAAAATTCAACAACAACCTCAACATTGAAAAACAACCACAAGCTCAACATTGAACAACACCAACAAATTCAACAACAACCTCAACATTGAAAAACAACAACAACCTCCACATTGAAAAACACCAACAAGTTCAACAACAACCTCAACATTGAAAAACACCAACAAATTCAACAACAACCTCAACATTGAAAAACAACAACAACCTCAACATTGAAAAACACCAACAAATTCAACAACAACCTCAACGTTGAAAAACAACAACAACCTCAACATTGAAAAAGGCCAACAAATTCAACAACAACCTCAACATTGAAAAACACCAACAACTTCAACAACAACCTCAAAATTGAAAAACAACAACAACCTCAACATTGAAAAACACCAACAAATTCAACAACAACCTCAACATTGAAAGACTACATCAACCTCAACATTGAAAAACACGAACAAATTCAACAACAACCTGAAAATTGAAAAACAACAACAACCTCAAAATTGAAAAACACCAACAAATTCAACAACAACCTCAACATTGAAAAACACCAACAAATTCAACAACAACCTGAACATTGAAGAACAACAACAACCTCAACATTGAAAAACACCAACAAATTCAACAACAACCTCAACATTGAAAAACAACAACAACCTCATCATTGAAAAACACCAACAAATTCAACAACTACCTCAACATTGAAAAACACCAACAAATTCAACAACAACCTCAACATTGAAAAACAACAACAACATCAACATTGAAAAACAGCAACAAATTCAACAATAACCTCAACATTGAAAAACAACAACAACCTCAACATTGAAAAACAGCAACAAATTCAACAACAACCTCAACATTGAAAAACACCAACAAATTCAACAACAATCTGAACATTGAAAAACAACAACAACCTCAACATTGAAAAACACCAACAAATTCAACAACAACCTCAACATTGAAAAACACCAACAAATTCAAAAACAATCTGAACATTGAAAGACACCAACAATTCAACAACAACCTCGACATTGAAAAAAACCAAAAAATTCAACAACAACCTCAACATTGAAAAACAACAACAACCTCAACATGAAAAAACACCAACAAATTCAACAACAACCTCAACATTGAAAAACAATAACAAACCTCAACATTGAAAAACACCAACAAATTCTACAACAACCTCAACATTTAAAAACACGAACAAATTCAACAACAACCTCAACATTGAAAAACAACAACAACCTCAACATTTAAAAACACCAACAAATTCAACAACAACCTCAACATTGAAAACAACAACAACCTCAACATTGAATAACACCAACAAATTCAACAACAACCTCAACATTAAAAAACACCAACAAATTCAACAACAACCTCAACATTGAAAAACAACAACAACCTCAACATTGAAAAACACCAACAAATTCACAACAACCTCAACATTGAAAAACTCCAACAAATTCAACAACAACCTCAAAATTGAAAACAACAACAACCTCAAAATTGAAAAACACCAACAAATTCAACAACAAGCTCAACATTGAAAAACAGCAACAAACTCAACAACAACCTCAACATTTAAAAACACCAACAAATTCAACAACAACCTCAACATTGAAAAACAACAACAACCTCAACATTGAAAAACAGCAACAAATTCAACAACAACCTCAACATTGAAAAACAACAACAACCTCAACATTGAAAAACACCAACATATTCAACAACAACCTCAACATTAAAAAACACCAAAAAATTCAACAACAACCTCAACATTGAAAAACAACCACAACCTCAACATTGAACAACACCAACAAATTCAACAACAACCTCAACATTGAAAAACTCCAACAAATTCAACAACAACCTCAACATTGAAAAACAACAACAACCTCCACATTGAAAAACACCAACAAGTTCAACAACAACCTCAACATGAAAAACACCAACAAATTCAACAACAACCTCAACATTGAAAAACAACAACAACCTCAACATTGAAAAACACCAACAAATTCAACAACAACCTCAACGTTGAAAAACAACAACAACCTCAACATTGAAAAACACAACAAATTCAAAAACAACCTCAACATTGGAAAACACAACAAATTCAACAACAACCTCAAAATTGAAAAACAACAACAACCTCAACATTGAAAAACACCAACAAATTCAACAACAACCTCAACATTGAAAGACTACATCAACCTCAACATTGAAAAACACGAACAAATTCAACAACAACCTGAAAATTGAAAAACAACAACAACCTCAAAATTGAAAAAACACCAACAAATTCAACAACAACCTCAACATTGAAAAACACCAACAAATTCAACAACAACCTGAACATTGAAGAACAACAACAACCTCAACATTGAAAAACACCAACAAATTCAACAACAACCTCAACATTGAAAAACAACAACAACCTCATCATTGAAAAACACCAACAAATTCAACAACAACCTCAACATTGAAAAAACACCAACAAATTCAACAACAACCTCAACATTGAAAAACAACAACAACCTCAACATTGAAAAACAGCAACAAATTCAACAATAACCTCAACATTGAAAAACAACAACAACCTCAACATTGAAAAACACCAACAAATTCAACAACAACCTCAACATTGAAAAACACCAACAATTCAACAACAACCTCAACATTGAAAAACACCAACAAATTCAACAACAATCTGAACATTGAAAAACAACAACAACCTCAACATTGAAAAACACCAACAAATTCAACAACAACCTCAACATTGAAAAACACCAACAAATTCAACAACAACTTCAACATTGAAAGACACCAACAAATTCAACAACAACCTCGACATTGAAAAAAACCAACAAATTCAACAACAACCTCAACATTGAAAAACAACAACAACCTCAACATTGAAAAACACCAACAAATTCAACAACAACCTCAACATTGAAAAACAACAACAACCACAACATTGAAAAACACCAACAAATTCAACAACAACCTCAACATTTAAAAACACCAATAAATTCAACAACAACCTCAACATTGAAAAACAACAACAACCTCAACATTTAAAAACACCAACAAATTCAACAACAACCTCAACATTGAAAAACAACAACAACCTCAACATTGAATAACACCTACAAATTCAACAACAACCTCAACATTAAAAAACACCAACAAATTCAACAACAACCTCAACATTGAAAAACAACAACAACCTCAACATTGAAAAACACCAACAAATTCAACAACAACCTCAACATTGAAAAACTCCAACAAAATCAACAAAAACCTCAACATTGAAAAACAACAACAACCTCAACATTGAAAAACACTGACAAATTCAACAACAACCTCAACATTGAAAAACAACAGCAACCTCATCATTGAAAAACACCAACCATTTCAACAACAACTTCAACATTGAAATACACGAACAAATTCAACAACAACCTCGACATTGAAAAACACCAACAAATTCAACAACAACCTCAACATTGAAAAACTACAACAACCTCAACATTGAAAAACACCAACAAATTCAACAACATCCTCAACATTGAAAAACAACAACAACCACAACATTGAAAAACACCAGCAAATTCAACAACAACCTCAAAATTGAAAAATAACAACATCCTCAACATTGAAAAACACCAAAAAATTCAACAACAACCTCAACATTGAAAAACAACAACAACCTCAACATTGAAAAACACCAAAAAATTCAACAACAAGCTCAACATTGAAAAACAGCAACAAATTCAACAACAACCTCAACATTTAAAAACACCAACAAATTCAACAACAACCTCAACATTGAAAAACAACAACAACCTCAACATTGAAAAACAGCAACAAATTCAACAACAACCTCAACATTGAAAAACAACAACAACCTCAACATTGAAAAACACCAACATATTCAACAACAACCTCAACATTGAAAAACAGCAACAAATTCAACAACAACCTCAACATTGAAAAACACCAACAATTCAACAACTACCTCAACATTGAAAAACACCAACAAATCAACAACAATCTGAACATTGAAAAACAACAACAACCTCAACATTGAAAAACACCAACAAATTCAACAACAACCTCAACATTGAAAAACACCAACAAATTCAACAACAACTTCAACATTGAAAGACACCAACAAATTCAACAACAACCTCGACATTGAAAAAAACCAACAAATTCAACAACAACCTCAACATTGAAAAACAACAACAACCTCAACATTGAAAAACACCAACAAATTCAACAACAACCTCAACATTGAAAAACAATAACCACCTCAACATTGAAAAACACGAACAAATTCAACAACAACCTCAACATTTAAAAACACCAACAAATTCAACAACAACCTCAACATTGAAAAACAACAACAACCTCAACATTTAAAAACACCAACAAATTCAACAACAACCTCAACATTGAAAAACAACAACAACCTCAACATTGAATAAAACCAACAAATTCAACAACAACCTCAACATTAAAAAACACCAACAAATTCAACAACAACCTCAACATTGAAAAACAACAACAACCTCAACATTGAAAAACACCAACAAATTCAACAACAACCTCAACATTGAAAAACTCCAACAAATTCAACAACAACCTCAAAATTGAAAAACAACAACAACCTCAAAATTGAAAAACAACAACAAATTCAACAACAAGCTCAACATTGAAAAACAGCAACAAATTCAACAACAACCTCAACATTCAAAAACACCAACAAATTCAACAACAACCTCAACATTGAAAACAACAACAACCTCAACATTGAAAAACAGCAACAAATTCAACAACAACCTCAACATTGAAAAACAACAACAACCTCAACATTGAAAAACACCAACATATTCAACAACAACCTCAACATTAAAAAACACCAAAAAATTCAACAACAACCTCAACATTGAAAAACAACCACAAGCTCAACATTGAACAACACCAACAAATTCAACAACAACCTCAACATTGAAAAACAACAACAACCTCCACATTGAAAAACACCAACAAGTTCAACAACAACCTCAACATTGAAAAACACCAACAAATTCAACAACAACCTCAACATTGAAAAACAACAACAACCTCAACATTGAAAAACACCAACAAATTCAACAACAACCTCAACGTTGAAAAACAACAACAACCTCAACATTGAAAAAGGCCAACAAATTCAACAACAACCTCAACATTGAAAAACACCAACAACTTCAACAACAACCTCAAAATTGAAAAACAACAACAACCTCAACATTGAAAAACACCAACAAATTCAACAACAACCTCAACATTGAAAGACTACATCAACCTCAACATTGAAAAACACGAACAAATTCAACAACAACCTGAAAATTGAAAAACAACAACAACCTCAAAATTGAAAAACACCAACAAATTCAACAACAACCTCAACATTGAAAAACACCAACAAATTCAACAACAACCTGAACATTGAAGAACAACAACAACCTCAACATTGAAAAACACCAACAAATTCAACAACAACCTCAACATTGAAAAACAACAACAACCTCATCATTGAAAAACACCAACAAATTCAACAACTACCTCAACATTGAAAAACACCAACAAATTCAACAACAACCTCAACATTGAAAAACAACAACAACATCAACATTGAAAAACAGCAACAAATTCAACAATAACCTCAACATTGAAAAACAACAACAACCTCAACATTGAAAAACAGCAACAAATTCAACAACAACCTCAACATTGAAAAACACCAACAAATTCAACAACAATCTGAACATTGAAAAACAACAACAACCTCAACATTGAAAAACACCAACAAATTCAACAACAACCTCAACATTGAAAAACACCAACAAATTCAACAACAACTTCAACATTGAAAGACACCAACAATTCAACAACAACCTCGACATTGAAAAAAACCAAAAAATTCAACAACAACCTCAACATTGAAAAACAACAACAACCTCAACATTGAAAAACACCAACAAATTCAACAACAACCTCAACATTGAAAAACAATAACAACCTCAACATTGAAAAACACCAACAAATTCAACAACAACCTCAACATTTAAAAACACGAACAAATTCAACAACAACCTCAACATTGAAAAACAACAACAACCTCAACATTTAAAAACACCAACAAATTCAACAACAACCTCAACATTGAAAAACAACAACAACCTCAACATTGAATAACACCAACAAATTCAACAACAACCTCAACATTAAAAAACACCAACAAATTCAACAACAACCTCAACATTGAAAAACAACAACAACCTCAACATTGAAAAACACCAACAAATTCAACAACAACCTCAACATTGAAAAACACCAACAAATTCAACAACAACCTCAAAATTGAAAAACAACAACAACCTCAAAATTGAAAAACACCAACAAATTCAACAACAAGCTCAACATTGAAAAACAGCAACAAACTCAACAACAACCTCAACATTTAAAAACACCAACAAATTCAACAACAACCTCAACATTGAAAAACAACAACAACCTCAACATTGAAAAACAGCAACAAATTCAACAACAACCTCAACATTGAAAAACAACAACAACCTCAACATTGAAAAACACCAACATATTCAACAACAACCTCAACATTAAAAAACACCAAAAAATTCAACAACAACCTCAACATTGAAAAACAACCACAACCTCAACATTGAACAACACCAACAAATTCAACAACAACCTCAACATTGAAAAACTCCAACAAATTCAACAACAACCTCAACATTGAAAAACAACAACAACCTCCACATTGAAAAACTCCAACAAGTTCAACAACAACCTCAACATTGAAAAACACCAACAAATTCAACAACAACCTCAACATTGAAAAACAACAACAACCTCAACATTGAAAAACACCAACAAATTCAACAACAACCTCAACGTTGAAAAACAACAACAACCTCAACATTGAAAAACACCAACAAATTCAAAAACAACCTCAACATTGAAAAACACCAACAAATTCAACAACAACCTCAAAATTGAAAAACAACAACAACCTCAACATTGAAAAACACCAACAAATTCAACAACAACCTCAACATTGAAAGACTACATCAACCTCAACATTGAAAAACACGAACAAATTCAACAACAACCTGAAAATTGAAAAAAAACAACAACCTCAAAATTGAAAAACACCAACAAATTCAACAACAACCTCAACATTGAAAAACACCAACAAATTCAACAACAACCTGAACATTGAAGAACAACAACAACCTCAACATTGAAAAACACCAACAAATTCAACAACAACCTCAACATTGAAAAACAACAACAACCTCATCATTGAAAAACACCAACAAATTCAACAACAACCTCAACATTGAAAAACACCAACAATTTCAACTACAACCTCAACATTGAAAAACAACAACAACCTCAACATTGAAAAACAGCAACAAATTCAACAATAACCTCAACATTGAAAAACAACAACAACCTCAACATTGAAAAACACCAACAAATTCAACAACAACCTCAACATTGAAAAACAACAACAACCTCAACATTGAAAAACACCAACATATTCAACAACAACCTCAACATTGAAAAACAATAACAACCTCAACATTGAAAAACACCAACAAATTCAACAACAACCTCAACATTTAAAAACACGAACAAATTCAACAACAACCTCAACATTGAAAAACAACAACAACCTCAACATTTAAAAACACCAACAAATTCAACAACAACCTCAACATTGAAAAACAACAACAACCTCAACATTGAATAACACCAACAAATTCAACAACAACCTCAACATTAAAAAACACCAACAAATTCAACAACAACCTCAACATTGAAAAACAACAACAACCTCAACATTGAAAAACACCAACAAATTCAACAACAACCTCAACATTGAAAAACACCAACAAATTCAACAACAACCTCAAAATTGAAAAACAACAACAACCTCAAAATTGAAAAACACCAACAAATTCAACAACAAGCTCAACATTGAAAAACAGCAACAAACTCAACAACAACCTCAACATTTAAAAACACCAACAAATTCAACAACAACCTCAACATTGAAAAACAACAACAACCTCAACATTGAAAAACAGCAACAAATTCAACAACAACCTCAACATTGAAAAACAACAACAACCTCAACATTGAAAAACACCAACATATTCAACAACAACCTCAACATTAAAAAACACCAAAAAATTCAACAACAACCTCAACATTGAAAAACAACCACAACCTCAACATTGAACAACACCAACAAATTCAACAACAACCTCAACATTGAAAAACTCCAACAAATTCAACAACAACCTCAACATTGAAAAACAACAACAACCTCCACATTGAAAAACTCCAACAAGTTCAACAACAACCTCAACATTGAAAAACACCAACAAATTCAACAACAACCTCAACATTGAAAAACAACAACAACCTCAACATTGAAAAACACCAACAAATTCAACAACAACCTCAACGTTGAAAAACAACAACAACCTCAACATTGAAAAACACCAACAAATTCAAAAACAACCTCAACATTGAAAAACACCAACAAATTCAACAACAACCTCAAAATTGAAAAACAACAACAACCTCAACATTGAAAAACACCAACAAATTCAACAACAACCTCAACATTGAAAGACTACATCAACCTCAACATTGAAAAACACGAACAAATTCAACAACAACCTGAAAATTGAAAAAAAACAACAACCTCAAAATTGAAAAACACCAACAAATTCAACAACAACCTCAACATTGAAAAACACCAACAAATTCAACAACAACCTGAACATTGAAGAACAACAACAACCTCAACATTGAAAAACACCAACAAATTCAACAACAACCTCAACATTGAAAAACAACAACAACCTCATCATTGAAAAACACCAACAAATTCAACAACAACCTCAACATTGAAAAACACCAACAATTTCAACTACAACCTCAACATTGAAAAACAACAACAACCTCAACATTGAAAAACAGCAACAAATTCAACAATAACCTCAACATTGAAAAACAACAACAACCTCAACATTTAAAAACACCAACAAATTCAACAACAACCTCAACATTGAAAAACACCAACAATTCAACAACAACCTCAACATTGAAAAACACCAACAAATTCAACAACAATCTGAACATTGAAAAACAACAACAACCTCAACATTGAAAAACACCAACAAATTCAACAACAACCTCAACATTGAAAAACACCAACAAATTCAACAACAACTTCAACATTGAAAGACACCAACAAATTCAACAACAACCTCGACATTGAAAAAAACCAACAAATTCAACAACAACCTCAACATTGAAAAACAACAACAACCTCAACATTGAAAAACACCAACAAATTCAACAACAACCTCAACATTGAAAAACAACAACAACCTCAACATTGAAAAACACCAACAAATTCAACAACAACCTCAACATTTAAAAACACCAATAAATTCAACAACAACCTCAACATTGAAAAACAACAACAACCTCAACATTTAAAAACACCAACAAATTCAACAACAACCTCAACATTGAAAAACAACAACAACCTCAACATTGAATAACACCTACAAATTCAACAACAACCTCAACATTAAAAAACACCAACAAATTCAACAACAACCTCAACATTGAAAAACAACAACAACCTCAACATTGAAAAACACCAACAAATTCAACAACAACCTCAACATTGAAAAACTCCAACAAAATCAACAAAAACCTCAACATTGAAAAACAACAACAACCTCAACATTGAAAAACACTAACAAATTCAACAACAACCTCAACATTGAAAAACAACAGCAACCTCATCATTGAAAAACACCAACCATTTCAACAACAACTTCAACATTGAAATACACGAACAAATTCAACAACAACCTCGACATTGAAAAACACCAACAAATTCAACAACAACCTCAACATTGAAAAACTACAACAACCTCAACATTGAAAAACACCAACAAATTCAACAACATCCTCAACATTGAAAAACAACAACAACCACAACATTGAAAAACACCAGCAAATTCAACAACAACCTCAAAATTGAAAAATAACAACATCCTCAACATTGAAAAACACCAACAAATTCAACAACAACCTCAACATTGAAAAACACCAACAAATTCAACAACAACCTCAACATTGAAAAACAACAACAACCTCAACATTGAAAAACAACAACAAATTCAACAACAACCTCAACATTGAAAAACACCAACAAATTCAACAACAACCTCAACATTGAAAAACAACAACAACCTCAACATTGAAAAACACCAAAAAATTCAACAACAAGCTCAACATTGAAAAACAGCAACAAATTCAACAACAACCTCAACATTTAAAAACACCAACAAATTCAACAACAACCTCAACATTGAAAAACAACAACAACCTCAACATTGAAAAACAGCAACAAATTCAACAACAACCTCAACATTGAAAAACAACAACAACCTCAACATTGAAAAACACCAACATATTCAACAACAACCTCAACATTGAAAAACAGCAACAAATTCAACAACAACCTCAACATTGAAAAACACCAACAATTCAACAACTACCTCAACATTGAAAAACACCAACAAATCAACAACAATCTGAACATTGAAAAACAACAACAACCTCAACATTGAAAAACACCAACAAATTCAACAACAACCTCAACATTGAAAAACACCAACAAATTCAACAACAACTTCAACATTGAAAGACACCAACAAATTCAACAACAACCTCGACATTGAAAAAAACCAACAAATTCAACAACAACCTCAACATTGAAAAACAACAACAACCTCAACATTGAAAAACACCAACAAATTCAACAACAACCTCAACATTGAAAAACAATAACCACCTCAACATTGAAAAACACGAACAAATTCAACAACAACCTCAACATTTAAAAACACCAACAAATTCAACAACAACCTCAACATTGAAAAACAACAACAACCTCAACATTTAAAAACACCAACAAATTCAACAACAACCTCAACATTGAAAAACAACAACAACCTCAACATTGAATAACACCAACAAATTCAACAACAACCTCAACATTAAAAAACACCAACAAATTCAACAACAACCTCAACATTGAAAAACAACAACAACCTCAACATTGAAAAACACCAACAAATTCAACAACAACCTCAACGTTGAAAAACTCCAACAAATTCAACAACAACCTCAAAATTGAAAAACAACAACAACCTCAAAATTGAAAAACAACAACAAATTCAACAACAAGCTCAACATTGAAAAACAGCAACAAATTCAACAACAACCTCAACATTCAAAAACACCAACAAATTCAACAACAACCTCAACATTGAAAAACAACAACAACCTCAACATTGAAAAACAGCAACAAATTCAACAACAACCTCAACATTGAAAAACAACAACAACCTCAACATTGAAAAACACCAACATATTCAACAACAACCTCAACATTAAAAAACACCAAAAAATTCAACAACAACCTCAACATTGAAAAACAACCACAACCTCAACATTGAACAACACCAACAAATTCAACAACAACCTCAACATTGAAAAACTCCAACAAATTCAACAACAACCTCAACATTGAAAAACAACAACAACCTCAACATTGAAAAACACCAACATATTCAACAACAATCTGAACATTGAAAAAAAACAACCTCAACATTGAAAAACACCAACAAATTCAACAACAACCTCGACATTGAAAAACACCAACAAATCCAACAGCAACCTGAACATTGAAAAACTACAACAACCTCAACATTGAAAAACACCAACAAATTCAACAACAACCTCAACATTGAAAAACAACAACAACCTCCACATTGAAAAACACCAACAAGTTCAACAACAACCTCAACATTGAAAAACACCAACAAATTCAACAACAACCTCAACATTGAAAAACAACAACAACCTCAACATGGAAAAACACCAACAAATTCAACAACAACCTCAACGTTGAAAAACAACAACAACCTCAACATTGAAAAACACCAACAAATTCAAAAACAACCTCAACATTGAAAAACACCAACAAATTCAACAACAACCTCAAAATTGAAAAACAACAACAACCTCAACATTGAAAAACACCAACAAATTCAACAACAACCTCAACATTGAAAGACTACATCAACCTCAACATTGAAAAACACGAACAAATTCAACAACAACCTGAAAATTGAAAAACAACAACAACCTCAAAATTGAAAAACACCAACAAATTCAACAACAACCTCAACATTGAAAAACACCAACAAATTCAACAACAACCTGAACATTGAAGAACAACAACAACCTCAACATTGAAAAACACCAACAAATTCAACAACAACCTCAACATTGAAAAACAACAACAACCTCATCATTGAAAATCACCAACAAATTCAACAACAACCTCAACATTGAAAAACACCAACAAATTCAACAACAACCTCAACATTGAAAAACAACAACAACCTCAACATTGAAAAACAGCAACAAATTCAACAACAATCTGAACATTGAAAAACAACAACAACCTCAACATTGAAAAACACCAACAAATTCAACAACAACCTCAACATTGAAAAACACCAACAAATTCAACAACAACTTCAACATTGAAAGACACCAACAAATTCAACAACAACCTCGACATTGAAAAAAACCAACAAATTCAACAACAACCTCAACATTGAAAAACAACAACAACCTCAACATTGAAAAACAGCAACAAATTCAACAACAACCTCAACATTGAAAAACAACAACAACCTCAACATTGAAAAACACCAACATATTCAACAACAACCTCAACATTAAAAAACACCAAAAAATTCAACAACAACCTCAACATTGAAAAACAACCACAACCTCAACATTGAACAACACCAACAAATTCAACAACAACCTCAACATTGAAAAACTCCAACAAATTCAACAACAACCTCAACATTGAAAAACAACAACAACCTCCACATTGAAAAACTCCAACAAGTTCAACAACAACCTCAACATTGAAAAACAGCAACAAATTCAACAACAACCTCAACATTGAAAAACAACAACAACCTCAACATTGAAAAACACCAACAAATTCAACAACAACCTCAACGTTGAAAAACAACAACAACCTCAACATTGAAAAACACCAACAAATTCAAAAACAACCTCAACATTGAAAAACACCAACAAATTCAACAACAACCTCAAAATTGAAAAACAACAACAACCTCAACATTGAAAAACACCAACAAATTCAACAACAACCTCAACATTGAAAGACTACATCAACCTCAACATTGAAAAACACGAACAAATTCAACAACAACCTGAAAATTGAAAAAAAACAACAACCTCAAAATTGAAAAACACCAACAAATTCAACAACAACCTCAACATTGAAAAACACCAACAAATTCAACAACAACCTGAACATTGAAGAACAACAACAACCTCAACATTGAAAAACACCAACAAATTCAACAACAACCTCAACATTGAAAAACAACAACAACCTCATCATTGAAAAACACCAACAAATTCAACAACAACCTCAACATTGAAAAACACCAACAATTTCAACTACAACCTCAACATTGAAAAACAACAACAACCTCAACATTGAAAAACAGCAACAAATTCAACAATAACCTCAACATTGAAAAACAACAACAACCTCAACATTGAAAAACACCAACAAATTCAACAACAACCTCAACATTGAAAAACACCAACAATTCAACAACAACCTCAACATTGAAAAACACCAACAAATTCAACAACAATCTGAACATTGAAAAACAACAACAACCTCAACATTGAAAAACACCAACAAATTCAACAACAACCTCAACATTGAAAAACACCAACAAATTCAACAACAACTTCAACATTGAAAGACACCAACAAATTCAACAACAACCTCGACATTGAAAAAAACCAACAAATTCAACAACAACCTCAACATTGAAAAACAACAACAACCTCAACATTGAAAAACACCAACAAATTCAACAACAACCTCAACATTGAAAAACAACAACAACCTCAACATTGAAAAACACCAACAAATTCAACAACAACCTCAACATTTAAAAACACCAATAAATTCAACAACAACCTCAACATTGAAAAACAACAACAACCTCAACATTTAAAAACACCAACAAATTCAACAACAACCTCAACATTGAAAAACAACAACAACCTCAACATTGAATAACACCTACAAATTCAACAACAACCTCAACATTAAAAAACACCAACAAATTCAACAACAACCTCAACATTGAAAAACAACAACAACCTCAACATTGAAAAACACCAACAAATTCAACAACAACCTCAACATTGAAAAACTCCAACAAAATCAACAAAAACCTCAACATTGAAAAACAACAACAACCTCAACATTGAAAAACACTAACAAATTCAACAACAACCTCAACATTGAAAAACAACAGCAACCTCATCATTGAAAAACACCAACCATTTCAACAACAACTTCAACATTGAAATACACGAACAAATTCAACAACAACCTCGACATTGAAAAACACCAACAAATTCAACAACAACCTCAACATTGAAAAACTACAACAACCTCAACATTGAAAAACACCAACAAATTCAACAACATCCTCAACATTGAAAAACAACAACAACCACAACATTGAAAAACACCAGCAAATTCAACAACAACCTCAAAATTGAAAAATAACAACATCCTCAACATTGAAAAACACCAACAAATTCAACAACAACCTCAACATTGAAAAACACCAACAAATTCAACAACAACCTCAACATTGAAAAACAACAACAACCTCAACATTGAAAAACAACAACAAATTCAACAACAACCTCAACATTGAAAAACACCAACAAATTCAACAACAACCTCAACATTGAAAAACAACAACAACCTCAACATTGAAAAACACCAAAAAATTCAACAACAAGCTCAACATTGAAAAACAGCAACAAATTCAACAACAACCTCAACATTTAAAAACACCAACAAATTCAACAACAACCTCAACATTGAAAAACAACAACAACCTCAACATTGAAAAACAGCAACAAATTCAACAATAACCTCAACATTGAAAAACAACAACAACCTCAACATTGAAAAACAGCAACAAATTCAACAACAACCTCAACATTGAAAAACAACAACAACCTCAACATTGAAAAACACCAACAAATTCAACAACAACCTCAACATTGAAAAACAGCAACAAATTCAACAACAACCTCAACATTGAAAAACACCAACAATTCAACAACTACCTCAACATTGAAAAACACCAACAAATCAACAACAATCTGAACATTGAAAAACAACAACAACCTCAACATTGAAAAACACCAACAAATTCAACAACAACCTCAACATTGAAAAACACCAACAAATTCAACAACAACTTCAACATTGAAAGACACCAACAAATTCAACAACAACCTCGACATTGAAAAAAACCAACAAATTCAACAACAACCTCAACATTGAAAAACAACAACAACCTCAACATTGAAAAACACCAACAAATTCAACAACAACCTCAACATTGAAAAACAATAACCACCTCAACATTGAAAAACACGAACAAATTCAACAACAACCTCAACATTTAAAAACACCAACAAATTCAACAACAACCTCAACATTGAAAAACAACAACAACCTCAACATTTAAAAACACCAACAAATTCAACAACAACCTCAACATTGAAAAACAACAACAACCTCAACATTGAATAACACCAACAAATTCAACAACAACCTCAACATTAAAAAACACCAACAAATTCAACAACAACCTCAACATTGAAAAACAACAACAACCTCAACATTGAAAAACACCAACAAATTCAACAACAACCTCAACGTTGAAAAACTCCAACAAATTCAACAACAACCTCAAAATTGAAAAACAACAACAACCTCAAAATTGAAAAACAACAACAAATTCAACAACAAGCTCAACATTGAAAAACAGCAACAAATTCAACAACAACCTCAACATTCAAAAACACCAACAAATTCAACAACAACCTCAACATTGAAAAACAACAACAACCTCAACATTGAAAAACAGCAACAAATTCAACAACAACCTCAACATTGAAAAACAACAACAACCTCAACATTGAAAAACACCAACATATTCAACAACAACCTCAACATTAAAAAACACCAAAAAATTCAACAACAACCTCAACATTGAAAAACAACCACAACCTCAACATTGAACAACACCAACAAATTCAACAACAACCTCAACATTGAAAAACTCCAACAAATTCAACAACAACCTCAACATTGAAAAACAACAACAACCTCAACATTGAAAAACACCAACATATTCAACAACAATCTGAACATTGAAAAAAAACAACCTCAACATTGAAAAACACCAACAAATTCAACAACAACCTCGACATTGAAAAACACCAACAAATCCAACAGCAACCTGAACATTGAAAAACTACAACAACCTCAACATTGAAAAACACCAACAAATTCAACAACAACCTCAACATTGAAAAACAACAACAACCTCCACATTGAAAAACACCAACAAGTTCAACAACAACCTCAACATTGAAAAACACCAACAAATTCAACAACAACCTCAACATTGAAAAACAACAACAACCTCAACATGGAAAAACACCAACAAATTCAACAACAACCTCAACGTTGAAAAACAACAACAACCTCAACATTGAAAAACACCAACAAATTCAAAAACAACCTCAACATTGAAAAACACCAACAAATTCAACAACAACCTCAAAATTGAAAAACAACAACAACCTCAACATTGAAAAACACCAACAAATTCAACAACAACCTCAACATTGAAAGACTACATCAACCTCAACATTGAAAAACACGAACAAATTCAACAACAACCTGAAAATTGAAAAACAACAACAACCTCAAAATTGAAAAACACCAACAAATTCAACAACAACCTCAACATTGAAAAACACCAACAAATTCAACAACAACCTGAACATTGAAGAACAACAACAACCTCAACATTGAAAAACACCAACAAATTCAACAACAACCTCAACATTGAAAAACAACAACAACCTCATCATTGAAAATCACCAACAAATTCAACAACAACCTCAACATTGAAAAACACCAACAAATTCAACAACAACCTCAACATTGAAAAACAACAACAACCTCAACATTGAAAAACAGCAACAAATTCAACAACAATCTGAACATTGAAAAACAACAACAACCTCAACATTGAAAAACACCAACAAATTCAACAACAACCTCAACATTGAAAAACACCAACAAATTCAACAACAACTTCAACATTGAAAGACACCAACAAATTCAACAACAACCTCGACATTGAAAAAAACCAACAAATTCAACAACAACCTCAACATTGAAAAACAACAACAACCTCAACATTGAAAAACACCAACAAATTCAACAACAACCTCAACATTGAAAAACAACAACAACCTCAACATTGAAAAACACCAACAAATTCAACAACAACCTCAACATTTAAAAACACCAACAAATTCAACAACAACCTCAACATTGAAAAACAACAACAACCTCCACATTGAAAAACACCAACAAGTTCAACAACAACCTCAACATTGAAAAACACCAACAAATTCAACAACAACCTCAACATTGAAAAACAACAACAACCTCAACATGGAAAAACACCAACAAATTCAACAACAACCTCAACGTTGAAAAACAACAACAACCTCAACATTGAAAAACACCAACAAATTCAAAAACAACCTCAACATTGAAAAACACCAACAAATTCAACAACAACCTCAAAATTGAAAAACAACAACAACCTCAACATTGAAAAACACCAACAAATTCAACAACAACCTCAACATTGAAAGACTACATCAACCTCAACATTGAAAAACACGAACAAATTCAACAACAACCTGAAAATTGAAAAACAACAACAACCTCAAAATTGAAAAACACCAACAAATTCAACAACAACCTCAACATTGAAAAACACCAACAAATTCAACAACAACCTGAACATTGAAGAACAACAACAACCTCAACATTGAAAAACACCAACAAATTCAACAACAACCTCAACATTGAAAAACAACAACAACCTCATCATTGAAAATCACCAACAAATTCAACAACAACCTCAACATTGAAAAACACCAACAAATTCAACAACAACCTCAACATTGAAAAACAACAACAACCTCAACATTGAAAAACAGCAACAAATTCAACAACAATCTGAACATTGAAAAACAACAACAACCTCAACATTGAAAAACACCAACAAATTCAACAACAACCTCAACATTGAAAAACACCAACAAATTCAACAACAACTTCAACATTGAAAGACACCAACAAATTCAACAACAACCTCGACATTGAAAAAAACCAACAAATTCAACAACAACCTCAACATTGAAAAACAACAACAACCTCAACATTGAAAAACACCAACAAATTCAACAACAACCTCAACATTGAAAAACAACAACAACCTCAACATTGAAAAACACCAACAAATTCAACAACAACCTGAACATTTAAAAACACCAACAAATTCAACAACAACCTCAACATTGAAAAACAACAACAACCTCAACATTTAAAAACACCAACAAATTCAACAACAACCTCAACATTGCAAAATAACAACAACCTCAACATTGAATAACACCTACAAATTCAACAACAACCTCAACATTAAAAAACACCAACAAATTCAACAACAACCTCAACATTGAAAAACAACAACAACCTCAACATTGAAAAACACCAACAAATTCAACAACAACCTCAACATTGAAAAACTCCAACAAAATCAACAAAAACCTCAACATTGAAAAACAACAACAACCTCAACATTGAAAAACACTAACAAATTCAACAACAACCTCAACATTGAAAAACAACAGCAACCTCATCATTGAAAAACACCAACCATTTCAACAACAACTTCAACATTGAAATACACGAACAAATTCAACAACAACCTCGACATTGAAAAACACCAACAAATTCAACAACAACCTCAACATTGAAAAACTACAACAACCTCAACATTGAAAAACACCAACAAATTCAACAACATCCTCAACATTGAAAAACAACAACAACCTCAACATTGAAAAACACCAGCAAATTCAACAACAACCTCAAAATTGAAAAATAACAACATCCTCAACATTGAAAAACACCAACAAATTCAACAACAACCTCAACATTGAAAAACACCAACAAATTCAACAACAACCTCAACATTGAAAAACAACAACAACCTCAACATTGAAAAACAACAACAACCTCCACATTAAAAAACACCAACAAGTTCAACAACAACCTCAACATTGAAAAACACCAACAAATTCAACAACAACCTCAACATTGAAAAACAACAACAACCTCAACATTGAAAAACACCAACAAATTCAACAACAACCTCAACGTTGAAAAACAACAACAACCTCAACATTGAAAAACACCAACAAATTCAAAAACAACCTCAACATTGAAAAACACCAACAAATTCAACAACAACCTCAAAATTGAAAAACAACAACAACCTCAACATTGAAAAACACCAACAAATTCAACAACAACCTCAACATTGAAAGACTACTTCAACCTCAACATTGAAAAACACGAACAAATTCAACAACAACCTGAAAATTGAAAAACAACAACAACCTCAAAATTGAAAAACACCAACAAATTCAACAACAACCTCAACATTGAAAAACACCAACAAATTCAACAACAACCTGAACATTGAAGAACAACAAGAACCTCAACATTGAAAAACACCAACAAATTCAACAACAACCTCAACATTGAAAAACAACAACAACCTCATCATTGAAAAACACCAACAAATTCAACAACAACCTCAACATTGAAAAACACCAACAAATTCAACAACAACCTCAACATTGAAAAACAACAACAACCTCAACATTGAAAAACACCAACAAATTCAAAAACAACCTCAACATTGAAAAACACCAACAAATTCAACAACAACCTCAAAATTGAAAAACAACAACAACCTCAACATTGAAAAACACCAACAAATTCAACAACAACCTCAACATTGAAAGACTACATCAACCTCAACATTGAAAAACACGAACAAATTCAACAACAACCTGAAAATTGAAAAAAAACAACAACCTCAAAATTGAAAAACACCAACAAATTCAACAACAACCTCAACATTGAAAAACACCAACAAATTCAACAACAACCTGAACATTGAAGAACAACAACAACCTCAACATTGAAAAACACCAACAAATTCAACAACAACCTCAACATTGAAAAACAACAACAACCTCATCATTGAAAAACACCAACAAATTCAACAACAACCTCAACATTGAAAAACACCAACAATTTCAACTACAACCTCAACATTGAAAAACAACAACAACCTCAACATTGAAAAACAGCAACAAATTCAACAATAACCTCAACATTGAAAAACAACAACAACCTCAACATTGAAAAACACCAACAAATTCAACAACAACCTCAACATTGAAAAACACCAACAATTCAACAACAACCTCAACATTGAAAAACACCAACAAATTCAACAACAATCTGAACATTGAAAAACAACAACAACCTCAACATTGAAAAACACCAACAAATTCAACAACAACCTCAACATTGAAAAACACCAACAAATTCAACAACAACTTCAACATTGAAAGACACCAACAAATTCAACAACAACCTCGACATTGAAAAAAACCAACAAATTCAACAACAACCTCAACATTGAAAAACAACAACAACCTCAACATTGAAAAACACCAACAAATTCAACAACAACCTCAACATTGAAAAACAACAACAACCTCAACATTGAAAAACACCAACAAATTCAACAACAACCTCAACATTTAAAAACACCAATAAATTCAACAACAACCTCAACATTGAAAAACAACAACAACCTCAACATTTAAAAACACCAACAAATTCAACAACAACCTCAACATTGAAAAACAACAACAACCTCAACATTGAATAACACCTACAAATTCAACAACAACCTCAACATTAAAAAACACCAACAAATTCAACAACAACCTCAACATTGAAAAACAACAACAACCTCAACATTGAAAAACACCAACAAATTCAACAACAACCTCAACATTGAAAAACTCCAACAAAATCAACAAAAACCTCAACATTGAAAAACAACAACAACCTCAACATTGAAAAACACTAACAAATTCAACAACAACCTCAACATTGAAAAACAACAGCAACCTCATCATTGAAAAACACCAACCATTTCAACAACAACTTCAACATTGAAATACACGAACAAATTCAACAACAACCTCGACATTGAAAAACACCAACAAATTCAACAACAACCTCAACATTGAAAAACTACAACAACCTCAACATTGAAAAACACCAACAAATTCAACAACATCCTCAACATTGAAAAACAACAACAACCACAACATTGAAAAACACCAGCAAATTCAACAACAACCTCAAAATTGAAAAATAACAACATCCTCAACATTGAAAAACACCAACAAATTCAACAACAACCTCAACATTGAAAAACACCAACAAATTCAACAACAACCTCAACATTGAAAAACAACAACAACCTCAACATTGAAAAACAACAACAAATTCAACAACAACCTCAACATTGAAAAACACCAACAAATTCAACAACAACCTCAACATTGAAAAACAACAACAACCTCAACATTGAAAAACACCAAAAAATTCAACAACAAGCTCAACATTGAAAAACAGCAACAAATTCAACAACAACCTCAACATTTAAAAACACCAACAAATTCAACAACAACCTCAACATTGAAAAACAACAACAACCTCAACATTGAAAAACAGCAACAAATTCAACAATAACCTCAACATTGAAAAACAACAACAACCTCAACATTGAAAAACAGCAACAAATTCAACAACAACCTCAACATTGAAAAACAACAACAACCTCAACATTGAAAAACACCAACAAATTCAACAACAACCTCAACATTGAAAAACAGCAACAAATTCAACAACAACCTCAACATTGAAAAACACCAACAATTCAACAACTACCTCAACATTGAAAAACACCAACAAATCAACAACAATCTGAACATTGAAAAACAACAACAACCTCAACATTGAAAAACACCAACAAATTCAACAACAACCTCAACATTGAAAAACACCAACAAATTCAACAACAACTTCAACATTGAAAGACACCAACAAATTCAACAACAACCTCGACATTGAAAAAAACCAACAAATTCAACAACAACCTCAACATTGAAAAACAACAACAACCTCAACATTGAAAAACACCAACAAATTCAACAACAACCTCAACATTGAAAAACAATAACCACCTCAACATTGAAAAACACGAACAAATTCAACAACAACCTCAACATTTAAAAACACCAACAAATTCAACAACAACCTCAACATTGAAAAACAACAACAACCTCAACATTTAAAAACACCAACAAATTCAACAACAACCTCAACATTGAAAAACAACAACAACCTCAACATTGAATAACACCAACAAATTCAACAACAACCTCAACATTAAAAAACACCAACAAATTCAACAACAACCTCAACATTGAAAAACAACAACAACCTCAACATTGAAAAACACCAACAAATTCAACAACAACCTCAACGTTGAAAAACTCCAACAAATTCAACAACAACCTCAAAATTGAAAAACAACAACAACCTCAAAATTGAAAAACAACAACAAATTCAACAACAAGCTCAACATTGAAAAACAGCAACAAATTCAACAACAACCTCAACATTCAAAAACACCAACAAATTCAACAACAACCTCAACATTGAAAAACAACAACAACCTCAACATTGAAAAACAGCAACAAATTCAACAACAACCTCAACATTGAAAAACAACAACAACCTCAACATTGAAAAACACCAACATATTCAACAACAACCTCAACATTAAAAAACACCAAAAAATTCAACAACAACCTCAACATTGAAAAACAACCACAACCTCAACATTGAACAACACCAACAAATTCAACAACAACCTCAACATTGAAAAACTCCAACAAATTCAACAACAACCTCAACATTGAAAAACAACAACAACCTCAACATTGAAAAACACCAACATATTCAACAACAATCTGAACATTGAAAAAAAACAACCTCAACATTGAAAAACACCAACAAATTCAACAACAACCTCGACATTGAAAAACACCAACAAATCCAACAGCAACCTGAACATTGAAAAACTACAACAACCTCAACATTGAAAAACACCAACAAATTCAACAACAACCTCAACATTGAAAAACAACAACAACCTCCACATTGAAAAACACCAACAAGTTCAACAACAACCTCAACATTGAAAAACACCAACAAATTCAACAACAACCTCAACATTGAAAAACAACAACAACCTCAACATGGAAAAACACCAACAAATTCAACAACAACCTCAACGTTGAAAAACAACAACAACCTCAACATTGAAAAACACCAACAAATTCAAAAACAACCTCAACATTGAAAAACACCAACAAATTCAACAACAACCTCAAAATTGAAAAACAACAACAACCTCAACATTGAAAAACACCAACAAATTCAACAACAACCTCAACATTGAAAGACTACATCAACCTCAACATTGAAAAACACGAACAAATTCAACAACAACCTGAAAATTGAAAAACAACAACAACCTCAAAATTGAAAAACACCAACAAATTCAACAACAACCTCAACATTGAAAAACACCAACAAATTCAACAACAACCTGAACATTGAAGAACAACAACAACCTCAACATTGAAAAACACCAACAAATTCAACAACAACCTCAACATTGAAAAACAACAACAACCTCATCATTGAAAATCACCAACAAATTCAACAACAACCTCAACATTGAAAAACACCAACAAATTCAACAACAACCTCAACATTGAAAAACAACAACAACCTCAACATTGAAAAACAGCAACAAATTCAACAACAATCTGAACATTGAAAAACAACAACAACCTCAACATTGAAAAACACCAACAAATTCAACAACAACCTCAACATTGAAAAACACCAACAAATTCAACAACAACTTCAACATTGAAAGACACCAACAAATTCAACAACAACCTCGACATTGAAAAAAACCAACAAATTCAACAACAACCTCAACATTGAAAAACAACAACAACCTCAACATTGAAAAACACCAACAAATTCAACAACAACCTCAACATTGAAAAACAACAACAACCTCAACATTGAAAAACACCAACAAATTCAACAACAACCTCAACATTTAAAAACACCAACAAATTCAACAACAACCTCAACATTGAAAAACAACAACAACCTCCACATTGAAAAACACCAACAAGTTCAACAACAACCTCAACATTGAAAAACACCAACAAATTCAACAACAACCTCAACATTGAAAAACAACAACAACCTCAACATGGAAAAACACCAACAAATTCAACAACAACCTCAACGTTGAAAAACAACAACAACCTCAACATTGAAAAACACCAACAAATTCAAAAACAACCTCAACATTGAAAAACACCAACAAATTCAACAACAACCTCAAAATTGAAAAACAACAACAACCTCAACATTGAAAAACACCAACAAATTCAACAACAACCTCAACATTGAAAGACTACATCAACCTCAACATTGAAAAACACGAACAAATTCAACAACAACCTGAAAATTGAAAAACAACAACAACCTCAAAATTGAAAAACACCAACAAATTCAACAACAACCTCAACATTGAAAAACACCAACAAATTCAACAACAACCTGAACATTGAAGAACAACAACAACCTCAACATTGAAAAACACCAACAAATTCAACAACAACCTCAACATTGAAAAACAACAACAACCTCATCATTGAAAATCACCAACAAATTCAACAACAACCTCAACATTGAAAAACACCAACAAATTCAACAACAACCTCAACATTGAAAAACAACAACAACCTCAACATTGAAAAACAGCAACAAATTCAACAACAATCTGAACATTGAAAAACAACAACAACCTCAACATTGAAAAACACCAACAAATTCAACAACAACCTCAACATTGAAAAACACCAACAAATTCAACAACAACTTCAACATTGAAAGACACCAACAAATTCAACAACAACCTCGACATTGAAAAAAACCAACAAATTCAACAACAACCTCAACATTGAAAAACAACAACAACCTCAACATTGAAAAACACCAACAAATTCAACAACAACCTCAACATTGAAAAACAACAACAACCTCAACATTGAAAAACACCAACAAATTCAACAACAACCTGAACATTTAAAAACACCAACAAATTCAACAACAACCTCAACATTGAAAAACAACAACAACCTCAACATTTAAAAACACCAACAAATTCAACAACAACCTCAACATTGCAAAATAACAACAACCTCAACATTGAATAACACCTACAAATTCAACAACAACCTCAACATTAAAAAACACCAACAAATTCAACAACAACCTCAACATTGAAAAACAACAACAACCTCAACATTGAAAAACACCAACAAATTCAACAACAACCTCAACATTGAAAAACTCCAACAAAATCAACAAAAACCTCAACATTGAAAAACAACAACAACCTCAACATTGAAAAACACTAACAAATTCAACAACAACCTCAACATTGAAAAACAACAGCAACCTCATCATTGAAAAACACCAACCATTTCAACAACAACTTCAACATTGAAATACACGAACAAATTCAACAACAACCTCGACATTGAAAAACACCAACAAATTCAACAACAACCTCAACATTGAAAAACTACAACAACCTCAACATTGAAAAACACCAACAAATTCAACAACATCCTCAACATTGAAAAACAACAACAACCTCAACATTGAAAAACACCAGCAAATTCAACAACAACCTCAAAATTGAAAAATAACAACATCCTCAACATTGAAAAACACCAACAAATTCAACAACAACCTCAACATTGAAAAACACCAACAAATTCAACAACAACCTCAACATTGAAAAACAACAACAACCTCAACATTGAAAAACAACAACAACCTCCACATTAAAAAACACCAACAAGTTCAACAACAACCTCAACATTGAAAAACACCAACAAATTCAACAACAACCTCAACATTGAAAAACAACAACAACCTCAACATTGAAAAACACCAACAAATTCAACAACAACCTCAACGTTGAAAAACAACAACAACCTCAACATTGAAAAACACCAACAAATTCAAAAACAACCTCAACATTGAAAAACACCAACAAATTCAACAACAACCTCAAAATTGAAAAACAACAACAACCTCAACATTGAAAAACACCAACAAATTCAACAACAACCTCAACATTGAAAGACTACTTCAACCTCAACATTGAAAAACACGAACAAATTCAACAACAACCTGAAAATTGAAAAACAACAACAACCTCAAAATTGAAAAACACCAACAAATTCAACAACAACCTCAACATTGAAAAACACCAACAAATTCAACAACAACCTGAACATTGAAGAACAACAAGAACCTCAACATTGAAAAACACCAACAAATTCAACAACAACCTCAACATTGAAAAACAACAACAACCTCATCATTGAAAAACACCAACAAATTCAACAACAACCTCAACATTGAAAAACACCAACAAATTCAACAACAACCTCAACATTGAAAAACAACAACAACCTCAACATTGAAAAACAGCAACAAATTCAACAATAACCTCAACATTGAAAAACAACAGCAACCTCAACATTGAAAAACACCAACAAATTCAACAACAACCTCAACATTGAAAAACACCAACAATTCAACAACAACCTCAACATTGAAAAACACCAACAAATTCAACAACAATCTGAACATTGAAAAACAACAACAACCTCAACATTGAAAAACACCAACAAATTCAACAACAACCTCAACATTGAAAAACACCAACAAATTCAACAACAACTTCAACATTGAAAGACACCAACAAATTCAACAACAACCTCGACATTGAAAAAAACCAACAAATTCAACAACAACCTCAACATTGAAAAACAACAACAACCTCAACATTGAAAAACACCAACAAATTCAACAACAACCTCAACATTGAAAAACAACAACAACCTCAACATTGAAAAACACCAACAAATTCAACAACAACCTCAACATTTAAAAACACCAATAAATTCAACAACAACCTCAACATTGAAAAACAACAACAACCTCAACATTTAAAAACACCAACAAATTCAACAACAACCTCAACATTGAAAAACAACAACAACCTCAACATTGAATAACACCTACAAATTCAACAACAACCTCAACATTAAAAAACACCAACAAATTCAACAACAACCTCAACATTGAAAAACAACAACAACCTCAACATTGAAAAACACCAACAAATTCAACAACAACCTCAACATTGAAAAACTCCAACAAAATCAACAAAAACCTCAACATTGAAAAACAACAACAACCTCAACATTGAAAAACACTAACAAATTCAACAACAACCTCAACATTGAAAAACAACAGCAACCTCATCATTGAAAAACACCAACCATTTCAACAACAACTTCAACATTGAAATACACGAACAAATTCAACAACAACCTCGACATTGAAAAACACCAACAAATTCAACAACAACCTCAACATTGAAAAACTACAACAACCTCAACATTGAAAAACACCAACAAATTCAACAACATCCTCAACATTGAAAAACAACAACAACCACAACATTGAAAAACACCAGCAAATTCAACAACAACCTCAAAATTGAAAAATAACAACATCCTCAACATTGAAAAACACCAACAAATTCAACAACAACCTCAACATTGAAAAACACCAACAAATTCAACAACAACCTCAACATTGAAAAACAACAACAACCTCAACATTGAAAAACAACAACAAATTCAACAACAACCTCAACATTGAAAAACACCAACAAATTCAACAACAACCTCAACATTGAAAAACAACAACAACCTCAACATTGAAAAACACCAAAAAATTCAACAACAAGCTCAACATTGAAAAACAGCAACAAATTCAACAACAACCTCAACATTTAAAAACACCAACAAATTCAACAACAACCTCAACATTGAAAAACAACAACAACCTCAACATTGAAAAACAGCAACAAATTCAACAACAACCTCAACATTGAAAAACAACAACAACCTCAACATTGAAAAACACCAACATATTCAACAACAACCTCAACATTGAAAAACAGCAACAAATTCAACAACAACCTCAACATTGAAAAACACCAACAATTCAACAACTACCTCAACATTGAAAAACACCAACAAATCAACAACAATCTGAACATTGAAAAACAACAACAACCTCAACATTGAAAAACACCAACAAATTCAACAACAACCTCAACATTGAAAAACACCAACAAATTCAACAACAACTTCAACATTGAAAGACACCAACAAATTCAACAACAACCTCGACATTGAAAAAAACCAACAAATTCAACAACAACCTCAACATTGAAAAACAACAACAACCTCAACATTGAAAAACACCAACAAATTCAACAACAACCTCAACATTGAAAAACAATAACCACCTCAACATTGAAAAACACGAACAAATTCAACAACAACCTCAACATTTAAAAACACCAACAAATTCAACAACAACCTCAACATTGAAAAACAACAACAACCTCAACATTTAAAAACACCAACAAATTCAACAACAACCTCAACATTGAAAAACAACAACAACCTCAACATTGAATAACACCAACAAATTCAACAACAACCTCAACATTAAAAAACACCAACAAATTCAACAACAACCTCAACATTGAAAAACAACAACAACCTCAACATTGAAAAACACCAACAAATTCAACAACAACCTCAACATTGAAAAACTCCAACAAATTCAACAACAACCTCAAAATTGAAAAACAACAACAACCTCAAAATTGAAAAACAACAACAAATTCAACAACAAGCTCAACATTGAAAAACAGCAACAAATTCAACAACAACCTCAACATTCAAAAACACCAACAAATTCAACAACAACCTCAACATTGAAAAACAACAACAACCTCAACATTGAAAAACAGCAACAAATTCAACAACAACCTCAACATTGAAAAACAACAACAACCTCAACATTGAAAAACACCAACATATTCAACAACAACCTCAACATTAAAAAACACCAAAAAATTCAACAACAACCTCAACATTGAAAAACAACCACAAGCTCAACATTGAACAACACCAACAAATTCAACAACAACCTCAACATTGAAAAACTCCAACAAATTCAACAACAACCTCAACATTGAAAAACAACAACAACCTCAACATTGAAAAACACCAACATATTCAACAACAATCTGAACATTGAAAAAAAACAACCTCAACATTGAAAAACACCAACAAATTCAACAACAACCTCGACATTGAAAAACACCAACAAATTCAACAGCAACCTGAACATTGAAAAACTACAACAACCTCAACATTGAAAAACACCAACAAATTCAACAACAACCTCAACATTGAAAAACAACAACAACCTCCACATTGAAAAACACCAACAAGTTCAACAACAACCTCAACATTGAAAAACACCAACAAATTCAACAACAACATCAACATTGAAAAACAACAACAACCTCAACATGGAAAAACACCAACAAATTCAACAACAACCTCAACGTTGAAAAACAACAACAACCTCAACATTGAAAAACACCAACAAATTCAAAAACAACCTCAACATTGAAAAACACCAACAAATTCAACAACAACCTCAAAATTGAAAAACAACAACAACCTCAACATTGAAAAACACCAACAAATTCAACAACAACCTCAACATTGAAAGACTACATCAACCTCAACATTGAAAAACACGAACAAATTCAACAACAACCTGAAAATTGAAAAACAACAACAACCTCAAAATTGAAAAACACCAACAAATTCAACAACAACCTCAACATTGAAAAACACCAACAAATTCAACAACAACCTGAACATTGAAGAACAACAACAACCTCAACATTGAAAAACACCAACAAATTCAACAACAACCTCAACATTGAAAAACAACAACAACCTCATCATTGAAAATCACCAACAAATTCAACAACAACCTCAACATTGAAAAACACCAACAAATTCAACAACAACCTCAACATTGAAAAACAACAACAACCTCAACATTGAAAAACAGCAACAAATTCAACAACAATCTGAACATTGAAAAACAACAACAACCTCAACATTGAAAAACACCAACAAATTCAACAACAACCTCAACATTGAAAAACACCAACAAATTCAACAACAACTTCAACATTGAAAGACACCAACAAATTCAACAACAACCTCGACATTGAAAAAAACCAACAAATTCAACAACAACCTCAACATTGAAAAACAACAACAACCTCAACATTGAAAAACACCAACAAATTCAACAACAACCTCAACATTGAAAAACAACAACAACCTCAACATTGAAAAACACCAACAAATTCAACAACAACCTCAACATTTAAAAACACCAACAAATTCAACAACAACCTCAACATTGAAAAACAACAACAACCTCAACATTTAAAAACACCAACAAATTCAACAACAACCTCAACATTGCAAAATAACAACAACCTCAACATTGAATAACACCTACAAATTCAACAACAACCTCAACATTAAAAAACACCAACAAATTCAACAACAACCTCAACATTGAAAAACAACAACAACCTCAACATTGAAAAACACCAACAAATTCAACAACAACCTCAACATTGAAAAACTCCAACAAAATCAACAAAGACCTCAACATTGAAAAACAACAACAACCTCAACATTGAAAAACACTAACAAATTCAACAACAACCTCAACATTGAAAAACAACAGCAACCTCATCATTGAAAAACACCAACCATTTCAACAACAACTTCAACATTGAAATACACGAACAAATTCAACAACAACCTCGACATTGAAAAACACCAACAAATTCAACAACAACCTCAACATTGAAAAACTACAACAACCTCAACATTGAAAAACACCAACAAATTCAACAACATCCTCAACATTGAAAAACAACAACAACCTCAACATTGAAAAACACCAGCAAATTCAACAACAACCTCAAAATTGAAAAATAACAACATCCTCAACATTGAAAAACACCAACAAATTCAACAACAACCTCAACATTGAAAAACACCAACAAATTCAACAACAACCTCAACATTGAAAAACAACAACAACCTCAACATTGAAAAACAACAACAAATTCAACAACAACCTCAACATTGAAAAACACCAACAAATTCAACAACAACCTCAACATTGAAAAACAACAACAACCTCAACATTGAAAAACACCAAAAAATTCCACAACAATCTCAACATTGAAAAACACCTACAAATTCAACAACAACCTCAACATTGAAAAACAACAACAATCTCAACATTGAAAAACACCAACAAATTCAACAACAACCTCAAAATTGAAAAACAACAACAACCTCAAAATTGAAAAACACCAACAAATTCAACAACAAGCTCAACATTGAAAAACAGCAACAAATTCAACAACAACCTCAACATTTAAAAACACCAACAAATTCAACAACAACCTCAACATTGAAAAACAACAACAACCTCAACATTGAAAAACACCAACAAATTCAACAACAACCTCAACATTGTAAAACAACAACAACCTCAACATTGAAAAACACCAACATATTCAACAACAACCTCAACATTGAAAAACAGCAACAAATTCAACAATAACCTCAACATTGAAAAACAACAACAACCTCAACATTGAAAAACACCAACAAATTCAACAACAACCTCAACATTGAAAATCACCAACAATTCAACAACAACCTCAACATTGAAAAACACCAACAAATTCAACAACAATCTGAACGTTGAAAAACAACAACAACCTCAACATTGAAAAACACCAACAAATTCAACAACAACCTCAACATTGAAAAACACCAACAAATTCAACAACAACTTCAACATTGAAAGACACCAACAAATTCAACAACAACCTCGACATTGAAAAAAACCAACAAATTCAACAACAACCTCAACATTGAAAAACAACAACAACCTCAACATTGAAAAACACCAACAAATTCAACAACAACCTCAACATTGAAAAACAACAACAACCTCAACATTGAAAAACACCAACAAATTCAACAACAACCTCAACACTGAAAAACAACAACAACCTCAACATTGAAAAACACCAACAAATTCAACAACAACCTCAACATTTAAAAACACCAACAAATTCAACAACAACCTCAACATTGAAAAACAACAACAACCTCAACATTTAAAAACACCAACAAATTCAACAACATCCTCAACATTGAAAAACAACAACAACCTCAACATTGAATAACACCAACAAATTCAACAACAACCTCAACTTTAAAAAACACCAACAAATTCAACAACAACCTCAACATTGAAAAACAACAACAACCTCAACATTGAAAAACACCAACAAATTCAACAACAACCTCAACATTGAAAAACTCCAAAAAAATCAACAAAAACCTCAACATTGCAAAACAACAACAACCTCAACATTGAAAAACACTAACAAATTCAACAACAACCTCAACATTGAAAAACAACAGCAACCTCAACATTGAAAAACACCAACAAATTCAACAACAACTTCAACATTGAAATACACGAACAAATTCAACAACAACCTCGACATTGAAAAACACGAACAAATTCAACAACAACCTCAACATTGAAAAACTACAACAACCTCAACATTGAAAAACACCAACAAATTCAACAACATCCTCAACATTGAAAAACAACAACAACCACAACATTGAAAAACACCTGCAAATTCAACAACAACCTCAAAATTGAAAAATAACAACATCCTCAACATTGAAAAACACCAACAAATTCAACAACAACCTCAACATTGAAAAACACCAACAAATTCAACAACAACCTCAGCATTGAAAAACAACAACAACCTCAACATTGAAAAACAACAACAAATTCAACAACAACCTCAACATTGAAAAACACCAACAAATTCAACAACAACCTCAACATTGAAAAACAACAACAACCTCAACATTGAAAAACACCAAAAAATTCCACAACAATCTCAACATTGAAAAATAACAACAACCTCAACTTTGAAAAACACCTACAAATTCAACAACAACCTCAACATTGAAAAACAACAACAATCTCAACATTGAAAAACACCAACAAATTCAACAACAACCTCAAAATTGAAAAACAACAACAACCCCAAAATTGAAAAACACCAACAAATTCAACAACAAGCTCAACATTGAAAAACAGCAACAAATTCAACAACAACCTCAACATTTAAAAACACCAACAAATTCAACAACAACCTCAACATTGAAAAACAACAACAACCTCAACATTGAAAAACAGCAACAAATTCAACAACAACCTCAACATTGAAAAACAACAATAACCTCAACATTGAAAAACACCAACATATTCAACAACAACCTCAACATTGAAAAACAGCAACAAATTCAACAATAACCTCAACATTGAAAAACAACAACAACCTCAACATTGAAAAACACCAACAAATTCAACAACAACCTCAACATTGAAAAACACCAACAATTCAACAACAACCTCAACATTGAAAAACACCAACAAATTCAACAACAATCTGAACATTCAAAAACAACAACAACCTCAACATTGAAAAACACCAACAAATTCAACAACAACCTCAACATTGAAAAACACCAACAAATTCAACAACAACTTCAACATTGAAAGACACCAACAAATTCAACAACAACCTCGACATTGAAAAAAACCAACAAATTCAACAACAACCTCAACATTGAAAAACAACAACAACCTCAACATTGAAAAACACCAACAAATTCAACAACAACCTCAACATTGAAAAACAACAACAACCTCAACATTGAAAAACACCAACAAATTCAACAACAACCTCAACATTTAAAAACACCAACAAATTCAAAAACAACCTCAACATTGAAAAACAACAACAACCTCAACATTTAAAAACACCAACAAATTCAACAACAACCTCAACATTGAAAAACAACAACAACCTCAACATTGAATAACACCAACAAATTCAACAACAACCTCAACATTAAAAAACACCAACAAATTCAACAACAACCTCAACATTGAAAAACAACAACCTCGACATTGAAAAACACCAACAAATTCAACAACAACCTCAACATTGAAAAACTCCAACAAAATCAACAAAAACCTCAACATTGAAAAACAACAACAACCTCAACATTGAAAAACACTAACAAATTCAACAACAAGCTCAACATTGAAAAACAACAGCAACCTCAACATTGAAAAACACCAACAAATTCAACAACAACTTCAACATTGAAATACACGAACAAATTCAACAACAACCTCGACATTGAAAAACACCAACAAATTCAACAACAACCTCAACATTGAAAAACTACAACAACCTCAACATTGAAAAACACCAACAAATTCAACAACATCCTCAACATTGAAAAACAACAACAACCACAACATTGAAAAACACCAGCAAATTCAACAACAACCTCAAAATTGAAAAATAACAACATCCTCAACATTGAAAAACACCAACAAATTCAACAACAACCTCAACATTGAAAAACACCAACAAATTCAACAACAACCTCAACATTGAAAAACAACAACAACCTCAACATTGAAAAACAACAACAAATTCAACAACAACCTCAACATTGAAAAACACCAACAAATTCAACAACAACCTCAACATTGAAAAACAACAACAACCTCAGCATTGAAAAACACCAGAAAATTCCACAACAATCTCAACATTGAAAAATAACAACAACCTCAACATTGAAAAACACCTACAAATTCAACAACAACCTCAACATTGAAAAACAACAACAATCTCAACATTGAAAAACACCAACAAATTCAACAACAACCTCAAAATTGAAAAACAACAACAACCTCAAAATTGAAAAACACCAACAAATTCAACAACAAGCTCAACATTGAAAAACAGCAACAAATTCAACAACAACCTCAACATTTAAAAACACCAACAAATTCAACAACAACCTCAACATTGAAAAACAACAACAACCTCAACATTGAAAAACAGCAACAAATTCAACAATAACCTCAACATTGAAAAACAACAACAACCTCAACATTGAAAAACACCAACAAATTCAACAACAACCTCAACATTGAAAAACAACAACAACCTCAACATTGAAAAACACCAACAAATTCAACAACAACCTCAACATTGAAAAACAACAACAACCTCAACATTGAAAAACACCAACAAATTCAACAACAACCTCAACATTGAAAAACAACAACAACCTCAACATTGAAAAACACCAACAAATTCAACAACAACCTCAACATTTAAAAACACCAACAAATTCAACAACAACCTCAACATTGAAAAACAACAACAACCTCAACATTTAAAAACACCAACAAATTCAACAACATCCTCAACATTGAAAAACAACAACAACCTCAACATTGAATAACACCAACAAATTCAACAACAACCTCAACTTTAAAAAACACCAACAAATTCAACAACAACCTCAACATTGAAAAACAACAACAACCTCAACATTGAAAAACACCAACAAATTCAACAACAACCTCAACATTGAAAAACTCCAAAAAAATCAACAAAAACCTCAACATTGCAAAACAACAACAACCTCAACATTGAAAAACACTAACAAATTCAACAACAACCTCAACATTGAAAAACAACAGCAACCTCAACATTGAAAAACACCAACAAATTCAACAACAACTTCAACATTGAAATACACGAACAAATTCAACAACAACCTCGACATTGAAAAACACGAACAAATTCAACAACAACCTCAACATTGAAAAACTACAACAACCTCAACATTGAAAAACACCAACAAATTCAACAACATCCTCAAAATTGAAAAACAACAACAACCACAACATTGAAAAACACCTGCAAATTCAACAACAACCTCAAAATTGAAAAATAACAACATCCTCAACATTGAAAAACACCAACAAATTCAACAACAACCTCAACATTGAAAAACACCAACAAATTCAACAACAACCTCAGCATTGAAAAACAACAACAACCTCAACATTGAAAAACAACAACAAATTCAACAACAACCTCAACATTGAAAAACACCAACAAATTCAACAACAACCTCAACATTGAAAAACAACAACAACCTCAACATTGAAAAACACCAACAAATTCAACAACAATCTGAACATTGAAAAACAACAACAACCTCAACATTGAAAAACACCAACAAATTCAACAACAACCTCGACATTGAAAAACACCAACAAATCCAACAGCAACCTGAACATTGAAAAACTAGAACAACCTCCACATTGAAAAACACCAACAACTTCAACAACAACCTCAACATTGAAAAACACCAACAAATTCAACAACAACCTCAACATTGAAAAACAACAACAACCTCAACATTGAAAAACACCAACAAATTCAACAACAATCTGAACATTCAAAAACAACAACAACCTCAACATTGAAAAACACCAACAAATTCAACAACAACCTCAACATTGAAAAACACCAACAAATTCAACAACAACTTCAACATTGAAAGACACCAACAAATTCAACAACAACCTCGACATTGAAAAAAACCAACAAATTCAACAACAACCTCAACATTGAAAAACAACAACAACCTCAACATTGAAAAACACCAACAAATTCAACAACAACCTCAACATTGAAAAACAACAACAACCTCAACATTGAAAAACACCAACAAATTCAACAACAACCTCAACATTTAAAAACACCAACAAATTCAAAAACAACCTCAACATTGAAAAACAACAACAACCTCAACATTTAAAAACACCAACAAATTCAACAACAACCTCAACATTGAAAAACAACAACAACCTCAACATTGAATAACACCAACAAATTCAACAACAACCTCAACATTAAAAAACACCAACAAATTCAACTACAACCTCAACATTGAAAAACAACAACCTCAACATTGAAAAACACCAACAAATTCAACAACAACCTCAACATTGAAAAACTCCAACAAAATCAACAAAAACCTCAACATTGAAAAACAACAACAACCTCAACATTGAAAAACACTAACAAATTCAACAACAAGCTCAACATTGAAAAACAACAGCAACCTCAACATTGAAAAACACCAACAAATTCAACAACAACTTCAACATTGAAATACACGAACAAATTCAACAACAACCTCGACATTGAAAAACACCAACAAATTCAACAACAACCTCAACATTGAAAAACTACAACAACCTCAACATTGAAAAACACCAACAAATTCAACAACATCCTCAACATTGAAAAACAACAACAACCACAACATTGAAAAACACCAGCAAATTCAACAACAACCTCAAAATTGAAAAATAACAACATCCTCAACATTGAAAAACACCAACAAATTCAACAACAACCTCAACATTGAAAAACACCAACAAATTCAACAACAACCTCAACATTGAAAAACAACAACAACCTCAACATTGATAAACAACAACAAATTCAACAACAACCTCAACATTGAAAAACACCAACAAATTCAACAACAACCTCAACATTGAAAAACAACAACAACCTCAGCATTGAAAAACACCAGAAAATTCCACAACAATCTCAACATTGAAAAATAACAACAACCTCAACATTGAAAAACACCTACAAATTCAACAACAACCTCAACATTGAAAAACAACAACAATCTCAACATTGAAAAACACCAACAAATTCAACAACAACCTCAAAATTGAAAAACAACAACAACCTCAAAATTGAAAAACACCAACAAATTCAACAACAAGCTCAACATTGAAAAACAGCAACAAATTCAACAACAACCTCAACATTTAAAAACACCAACAAATTCACCAACAAGCTCAACATTGAAAAACAACAACAACCTCAACATTGAAAAACAGCAACAAATTCAACAACAACCTCAACATTGAAAAACAACAACAGCCTCAACATTGAAAAACACCAACATATTCAACAACAACCTCAACATTAAAAAACACCAAAAAATTCAACAACAACCTCAACATTGAAAAACAACCACAACCTCAACATTGAACAACACCAACAAATTCAACAACAACCTCAACATTGAAAAACAACAACAACCTCCACATTGAAAAACACCAACAAGTTCAACAACAACCTCAACATTGAAAAACACCAACAAATTCAACAACAACCTCAACATTGAAAAACAACAACAACCTCAACATTGAAAAGCACCAACAAATTCAACAACAACCTCAACGTTGAAAAACAACAACAACCTCAACATTGAAAAACACCAACAAATTCAACAACAACCTCAACATTGAAAAACACCAACAAATTCAACAACAACCTCAAAATTGAAAAACAACAACAACCTCAACATTGAAATACACCAACAAATTCAACAACAACCTCAACATTGAAAGACTACATCAACCTCAACATTGAAAAACACGAACAAATTCAACAACATGAAAATTGAAAAACAACAACAACCTCAAAATTGAAAAACACCAACAAATTCAACAACAACCTCAACATTGAAAAACACCAACAAATTCAACAACAACCTCAACATTGAAGAACAACAACAACCTCAACATTGAAAAACACCAACAAATTCAACAACAACCTCAACATTGAAAAACAACAACAACCTCATCATTGAAAAACACCAACAAATTCAACAACAACCTCAACATTGAAAAACACCAACAAATTCAACAACAACCTCAACATTAAAAAACACCAACAAATTCAACAACAACCTCAACATTGAAAAACAACAACAACCTCAACATTGAAAAACACCAACAAATTCAACAACAACCTCAACATTGAAAAACTCCAACAAAATCAATAAAAACCTCAACATTGAAAAACAACAACAACCTCAACATTGAAAAACACTAACAAATTCAACAACAACCTCAACATTGAAAAACAACAGCAACCTCAACATTGAAAAACACCAACAAATTCAACAACAACTTCAACATTGAAATACACGAACAAAATCAACAACAACCTCGACATTGAAAAACACCAACAAATTCAACAACAACCTCAACATTGAAAAACTACAACAACCACAACATTGAAAAACACCAACAAATTCAACAACATCCTCAACATTGAAAAACAACAACAACCACAACATTGAAAAACACCAGCAAATTCAACAACAACCTCAAAATTGAAAAATAACAACATCCTCAACATTGAAAAACACCAACAAATTCAACAACAACCTCAACATTGAAAAACACCAACAAATTCAACAACAACCTCAACATTGAAAAACAACAACAACCTCAACATTGAAAAACAACAACAAATTCAACAACAACCTCAACATTGAAAAACACCAACAAATTCAACAACAACCTCAACATTGAAAAACAACAACAATTCAACAACAACCTCAACATTGAAAAACACCAACAAATTCAACAACAATCTGAACATTGAAAAACAACAACAACCTCAACATTGAAAAACACCAACAAATTCAACAACAACCTCAACATTGAAAAACACCAACAAATTCAACAACAACTTCAACATTGAAAGACACCAACAAATTCAACAACAACCTCGACATTGAAAAAAACCAACAAATTCAACAACAACCTCAACATTGAAAAACAACAACAACCTCAACATTGAAAAAAACGAACAAATTCAACAACAACCTCAACATTGAAAAACAATAACAACCTCAACATTGAAAAACACCAACAAATTCAACAACAACCTCAACATTTAAAAACACCAACAAATTCAACAACAACCTCAACATTGAAAAAAAACAACAACCTCAACATTTAAAAACACCAACAAATTCAACAACAAACTCAACATTGAAAAACAACAACAACCTCAACATTGAATAACACCAAAAAATTCAACAACAACCTCAACATTGAAAAACACCAACAAATTCAACAACAACCTCAACATTGAAAAACAACAACAACCTCAACATTGAAAAACACCAACAAATTCAATAACAACCTCAACATTGAAAAACTCCAACAAATTCAACAACAACCTCAAAATTGAAAAACAACAACAACCTCAAAATTGAAAAACACCAACAAATTCAACAACAAGCTCAACATTGAAAAACAGCAACAAATTCAACAACAACCTCAACATTTAAAAACACCAACAAATTCAACAACAACCTCAACATTGAAAAACAACAACAACCTCAACATTGAAAAACAGCAACAAATTCAACAACAACCTCAACATTGAAAAACAACAACAACCTCAACATTGAAAAACACCAACATATTCAACAACAACCTCAACATTAAAAAACACCAAAAAATTCAACAACAACCTCAACATTGAAAAACAACCACAACCTCAACATTGAACAACACAAACAAATTCAACAACAACCTCCACATTGAAAAACTCCAACAAATTCAACAACAACCTCAACATTGAAAAACAACAACAACCTCAACATTGAAGAACTCCAACATATTCAACAACAATCTGAACATTGAAAAACAACAACAACCTCAACATTGAAAAACACCAACAAATTCAACAACAACCTCGACATTGAAAAACACCAACAAATCCAACAGCAACCTGAACATTGAAAAACTACAACAACCTCAACATTGAAAAACACCAACAAATTCAACAACAACCTCAACATTGAAAAACAACAACAACCTCCACATTGAAAAACACCAACAAGTTCAACTACAACCTCAACATTGAAAAACACCAACAAATTCAACAACAACCTCAACATTGAAAAACAACAACAACCTCAACATTGAAAAACACCAACAAATTCAACAACAACCTCAACGTTGAAAAACAACAACAACCTCAACATTGAAAAACACCAACAAATTCAAAAACAATCTCAACATTGAAAAACACCAACAAATTCAACAACAACCTCAACATTTAAAAACACCAACAAATTCAACAACAACCTCAACATTGAAAAACAACAACAACCTCAACATTTAAAAACACCAACAAATTCAACAACAAACTCAACATTGAAAAACAACAACAACCTCAACATTGAATAACACCAACAAATTCAACAACAACCTCAACATTGAAAAACACCAACAAATTCAACAACAACCTCAACATTGAAAAACAACAACAACCTCAACATTGAAAAACACCAACAAATTCAATAACAACCTCAACATTGAAAAACTCCAACAAATTCAACAACAACCTCAAAATTGAAAAACAACAACAACCTCAAAATTGAAAAACACCAACAAATTCAACAACAAGCTCAACATTGAAAAACAGCAACAAATTCAACAACAACCTCAACATTTAAAAACACCAACAAATTCAACAACAACCTCAACATTGAAAAACAACAACAACCTCAACATTGAAAAACAGCAACAAATTCAACAACAACCTCAACATTGAAAAACAACAACAACCTCAACATTGAAAAACACCAACATATTCAACAACAACCTCAACATTAAAAAACACCAAAAAATTCAACAACAACCTCAACATTGAAAAACAACCACAACCTCAACATTGAACAACACCAACAAATTCAACAACAACCTCAACATTGAAAAACTCCAACAAATTCAACAACAACCTCAACATTGAAAAACAACAACAACCTCAACATTGAAAAACACCAACATATTCAACAACAATCTGAACATTGAAAAACAACAACAACCTCAACATTGAAAAACACCAACAAATTCAACAACAACCTCGACATTGAAAAACACCAACAAATCCAACAGCAACCTGAACATTGAAAAACTACAACAACCTCAACATTGAAAAACACCAACAAATTCAACAACAACCTCAACATTGAAAAACAACAACAACCTCCACATTGAAAAACACCAACAAGTTCAACTACAACCTCAACATTGAAAAACACCAACAAATTCAACAACAACCTCAACATTGAAAAACAACAACAACCTCAACATTGAAAAACACCAACAAATTCAACAACAACCTCAACATTGAAAAACAACAACAACCTCAACATTGAAAAACACCAACAAATTCAAAAACAACCTCAACATTGAAAAACACCAACAAATTCAACAACAACCTCAAAATTGAAAAACAACAACAACCTCAACATTGAAAAACACCAACAAATTCAACAACAACCTCAACATTGAAAGACTACATCAACCTCAACATTGAAAAACACGAAGAAATTCAACAACAACCTGAAAATTGAAAAACAACAACAACCTCAAAATTGAAAAACACCAACAAATTCAACAACAACCTCAACATTGAAAAACACCAACAAATTCAACAACAACCTGAACATTGAAGAACAACAACAACCTCAACATTGAAAAACACCAACAAATTCAACAACAACCTCAACATTGAAAAACAACAACAACCTCATCATTGAAAAACACCAACAAATTCAACAACAACCTCAACATTGAAAAACACCAACAAATTCAACAACAACCTCAACATTGAAAAACAACAACAACGTCAACATTGAAAAACAGCAACAAATTCAACAATAACCTCAACATTGAAAAACACCAACAATTCAACAACAACCTCAACATTGAAAAACACCAACGAATTCAACAACAATCTGAACATTGAAAAACAACAACAACCTCAACATTGAAAAACACCAACAAATTCAACAACAACCTCAACATTGAAAAACACCAACAAATTCAACAACAACTTCAACATTGAAAGACACCAACAAATTCAACAACAACCTCGACATTGAAAAAAACCAACAAATTCAACAACAACCTCAACATTGAAAAACAACAACAACCTCAACATTGAAAAACACCAACAAATTCAACAACAACCTCAACATTGAAAAACAACAACAACCTCAACATTGAAAAACACCAACAAATTCAACAACAACCTCAACATTTAAAAACACCAACAAATTCAACAACAACCTCAACATTGAAAAACAACAACAACCTCAACATTGAAAAACACCAACAAATTCAACAACAACCTCAACATTGAAAAACTCCAACAAAATCAACAAAAACCTCAACATTGAAAAACAACAACAACCTCAACATTGAAAAACACTAACAAATTCAACAACAACCTCAACATTGAAAAACAACAGCAACCTCATCATTGAAAAACACCAACCATTTCAACAACAACTTCAACATTGAAATACACGAACAAATTCAACAACAACCTCGACATTGAAAAACACCAACAAATTCAACAACAACCTCAACATTGAAAAACTACAACAACCTCAACATTGAAAAACACCAACAAATTCAACAACATCCTCAACATTGAAAAACAACAACAACCACAACATTGAAAAACACCAGCAAATTCAACAACAACCTCAAAATTGAAAAATAACAACAGCCTCAACATTGAAAAACACCAACAAATTCAACAAGAACCTCAACACTGAAAAACACCAACAAATTCAACAACAACCTCAACATTGAAAAACAACAACAACCTCAACATTGAAAAACAACAACAAATTCAACAACAACCTCAACATTGAAAAACACCAACAAATTCCACAACAACCTCAACATTGAAAAACAACAACAACCTCAACATTGAAAAACACCAAAAAATTCCACAACAATCTCAACATTGAAAAATAACAACAACCTCAACATTGAAAAACACCTACAAATTCAACAACAACCTCAACATTGAAAAACAACAACAATCTCAACATTGAAAAACACCAACAAATTCAACAACAACCTCAAAATTGAAAAACAACAACAACCTCAAAATTGAAAAACACCAACAAATTCAACAACAAGCTCAACATTTAAAACAGCAACAAATTCAACAACAACCTCATCATTTAAAAACACCAACAAATTCAACAACAACCTCAACATTGAAAAACAACAACAACCTCAACATTGAAAAACAGCAACAAATTCAACAACAACCTCAACATTGAAAAACACCAACATATTCAACAACAACCTCAACATTGAAAAACAGCAACAAATTCAACAATAACCTCAACATTGAAAAACAACAACAACCTCAACATTGAAAAACACCAACAAATTCAACAACAACCTCAACATTGAAAATCACCAACAATTCAACAACAACCTCAACATTGAAAAACACCAACGAATTCAACAACAATCTGAACATTGAAAAACAACAACAACCTCAACATTGAAAAACACCAACAAATTCAACAACAACCTCAACATTGAAAAACACCAACAAATTCAACAACAACTTCAACATTGAAAGACACCAACAAATTCAACAACAACCTCGACATTGAAAAAAACCAACAAATTCAACAACAACCTCAACATTGAAAAACAACAACAACCTCAACATTGAAAAACACCAACAAATTCAACAACAACCTCAACATTGAAAAACAACAACCTCAACATTGAAAAACACCAGCAAATTCAACAACAACCTCAACATTGAAAAACAACAACAACCTCAACATTGAAAAACACCAACAAATTCAACAACAACCTCAACATTTAAAAACACCAACAAATTCAACAACAACCTCAACATTGAAAAACAACAACAACCTCAACATTTAAAAACACCAACAAATTCAACAACATCCTCAACATTGAAAAACAACAACAACCTCAACATTGAATAACACCAACAAATTCAACAACAACCTCAACTTTAAAAAACACCAACAAATTCAACAACAACCTCAACATTGAAAAACAACAACAACCTCAACATTGAAAAACACCAACAAATTCAACAACAACCTCAACATTGAAAAACTCCAAAAAAATCAACAAAAACCTCAACATTGCAAAACAACAACAACCTCAACATTGAAAAACACTAACAAATTCAACAACAACCTCAACATTGAAAAACAACAGCAACCTCAACATTGAAAAACACCAACAAATTCAACAACAACTTCAACATTGAAATACACGAACAAATTCAACAACAACCTCGACATTGAAAAACACGAACAAATTCAACAACAACCTCAACATTGAAAAACTACAACAACCTCAACATTGAAAAACACCAACAAATTCAACAACATCCTCAACATTGAAAAACAACAACAACCACAACATTGAAAAACACCTGCAAATTCAACAACAACCTCAAAATTGAAAAATAACAACATCCTCAACATTGAAAAACACCAACAAATTCAACAACAACCTCAACATTGAAAAACACCAACAAATTCAACAACAACCTCAACATTGAAAAACAACAACAACCTCAACATTGAAAAACAACAACAAATTCAACAACAACCTCAACATTGAAAAACACCAACAAATTCAACAACAACCTCAACATTGAAAAACAACAACAACCTCAACATTGAAAAACACCAACAAATTCAACAACAACCTCAACATTGAAAAACAACAACCTCAACATTGAAAAACACCAGCAAATTCAACAACAACCTCAACATTGAAAAACAACAACAACCTCAACATTGAAAAACACCAACAAATTCAACAACAACCTCAACATTTAAAAACACCAACAAATTCAACAACAACCTCAACATTGAAAAACAACAACAACCTCAACATTTAAAAACACCAACAAATTCAACAACATCCTCAACATTGAAAAACAACAACAACCTCAACATTGAATAACACCAACAAATTCAACAACAACCTCAACTTTAAAAAACACCAACAAATTCAACAACAACCTCAACATTGAAAAACAACAACAACCTCAACATTGAAAAACACCAACAAATTCAACAACAACCTCAACATTGAAAAACTCCAAAAAAATCAACAAAAACCTCAACATTGCAAAACAACAACAACCTCAACATTGAAAAACACTAACAAATTCAACAACAACCTCAACATTGAAAAACAACAGCAACCTCAACATTGAAAAACACCAACAAATTCAACAACAACTTCAACATTGAAATACACGAACAAATTCAACAACAACATCGACATTGAAAAACACGAACAAATTCAACAACAACCTCAACATTGAAAAACTACAACAACCTCAACATTGAAAAACACCAACAAATTCAACAACATCCTCAACATTGAAAAACAACAACAACCACAACATTGAAAAACACCTGCAAATTCAACAACAACCTCAAAATTGAAAAATAACAACATCCTCAACATTGAAAAACACCAACAAATTCAACAACAACCTCAACATTGAAAAACACCAACAAATTCAACAACAACCTCAACATTGAAAAACAACAACAACCTCAACATTGAAAAACAACAACAAATTCAACAACAACCTCAACATTGAAAAACACCAACAAATTCAACAACAACCTCAACATTGAAAAACAACAACAACCTCAACATTGAAAAACACCAAAAAATTCCACAACAATCTCAACATTGAAAAATAACAACAACCTCAACTTTGAAAAACACCTACAAATTCAACAACAACCTCAACATTGAAAAACAACAACAATCTCAACATTGAAAAACACCAACAAATTCAACAACAACCTCAAAATTGAAAAACAACAACAACCCCATAATTGAAAAACACCAACAAATTCAACAACAAGCTCAACATTGAAAAACAGCAACAAATTCAACAACAACCTCAACATTTAAAAACACCAACAAATTCAACAACAACCTCAACATTGAAAAACAACAACAACCTCAACATTGAAAAACAGCAACAAATTCAACAACAACCTCAACATTGAAAAACAACAACAACCTCAACATTGAAAAACACCAACATATTCAAGAACAACCTCAACATTGAAAAACAGCAACAAATTCAACAATAACCTCAACATTGAAAAACAACAACAACCTCAACATTGAAAAACACCAACAAATTCAACAACAACCTCAACATTGAAAAACACCAACAATTCAACAACAACCTCAACTTTGAAAAACACCAACAAATTCAACAACAATCTGAACATTCAAAAACAACAACAACCTCAACATTGAAAAACACCAACAAATTCAACAACAACCTCAACATTGAAAAACACCAACAAATTCAACAACAACTTCAACATTGAAAGACACCAACAAATTCAACAACAACCTCGACATTGAAAAAAACCAACAAATTCAACAACAACCTCAACATTGAAAAACACCAACAAATTCAACAACAACCTCAACATTGAAAAACACCAACAAATTCAACAACAACCTCAACATTGAAAAACACCAACAAATTCAACAACAACTTCAACATTGAAAGACACCAACAAATTCAACAACAACCTCGACATTGAAAAAAACCAACAAATTCAACAACAACCTCAACATTGAAAAACAACAACAACCTCAACATTGAAAAACACCAACAAATTCAACAACAACCTCAACATTGAAAAACAACAACAACCTCAACATTGAAAAACACCAACAAATTCAACAACAACCTCAACATTTAAAAACACCAACAAATTCAACAACAACCTCAACATTGAAAAACAACAACAACCTCAACATTTAAAAACACCAACAAATTCAACAACAACCTCAACATTGCAAAACAACAACAACCTCAACACTGAATAACACCTACAAATTCAACAACAACCTCAACATTAAAAAACACCAACAAATTCAACAACAACCTCAACATTGAAAAACAACAACAACCTCAACATTGAAAAACACCAACAAATTCAACAACAACCTCAACATTGAAAAACTCCAACAAAATCAACAAAAACCTCAACATTGAAAAACAACAACAACCTCAACATTGAAAAACACTAACAAATTCAACAACAACCTCAACATTGAAAAACAACAGCAACCTCATCATTGAAAAACACCAACCATTTCAACAACAACTTCAACATTGAAATACACGAACAAATTCAACAACAACCTCGACATTGAAAAACACCAACAAATTCAACAACAACCTCAACATTGAAAAACTACAACAACCTCAACATTGAAAAACACCAACAAATTCAACAACATCCTCAACATTGAAAAACAACAACAACCACAACATTGAAAAACACCAGCAAATTCAACAACAACCTCAAAATTGAAAAATAACAACAGCCTCAACATTGAAAAACACCAACAAATTCAACAACAACCTCAACACTGAAAAACACCAACAAATTCAACAACAACCTCAACATTGAAAAACAACAACAACCTCAACATTGAAAAACAACAACAAATTCAACAACAACCTCAACATTGAAAAACACCAACAAATTCAACAACAACCTCAACATTGAAAAACAACAACAACCTCAACATTGAAAAACACCAAAAAATTCCACAACAATCTCAACATTGAAAAATAACAACAACCTCAACATTGAAAAACACCTACAAATTCAACAACAACCTCAACATTGAAAAACAACAACAATCTCAACATTGAAAAACACCAACAAATTCAACAACAACCTCAAAATTGAAAAACAACAACAACCTCAAAATTGAAAAACACCAACAAATTCAACAACAAGCTCAACATTGAAAAACAGCAACAAATTCAACAACAACCTCATCATTTAAAATCACCAACAAATTCAACAACAACCTCAACATTGAAAAACAACAACAACCTCAACATTGAAAAACAGCAACAAATTCAACAACAACCTCAACATTGAAAAACACCAACATATTCAACAACAACCTCAACATTGAAAAACAGCAACAAATTCAACAATAACCTCAACATTGAAAAACAACAACAACCTCAACATTGAAAAACACCAACAAATTCAACAACAACCTCAACATTGAAAATCACCAACAATTCAACAACAACCTCAACATTGAAAAACACCAACAAATTCAACAACAATCTGAACATTGAAAAACAACAACAACCTCAACATTGAAAAACACCAACAAATTCAACAACAACCTCAACATTGAAAAACACCAACAAATTCAACAACAACTTCAACATTGAAAGACACCAACAAATTCAACAACAACCTCGACATTGAAAAAAACCAACAAATTCAACAACAACCTCAACATTGAAAAACAACAACAACCTCAACATTGAAAAACACCAACAAGTTCAACAACAACCTCAACATTGAAAAACAACAACCTCAACATTGAAAAACACCAGCAAATTCAACAACAACCTCAACATTGAAAAACAACAACAACCTCAACATTGAAAAACACCAACAAATTCAACAACAACCTCAACATTTAAAAACACCAACAAATTCAACAACAACCTCAACATTGAAAAACAACAACAACCTCAACATTTAAAAACACCAACAAATTCAACAACATCCTCAACATTGAAAAACAACAACAACCTCAACATTGAATAACACCAACAAATTCAACAACAACCTCAACTTTAAAAAACACCAACAAATTCAACAACATCCTCAACATTGAAAAACAACAACAACCTCAACATTGAAAAACACCAACAAATTCAACAACAACCTCAACATTGAAAAACTCCAAAAAAATCAACAAAAACCTCAACATTGCAAAACAACAAAAACCTCAACATTGAAAAACACTAACAAATTCAACAACAACCTCAACATTGAAAACCAACAGCAACCTCAACATTGAAAAACACCAACAAATTCAACAACAACTTCAACATTGAAATACACGAACAAATTCAACAACAACCTCGACATTGAAAAACACGAACAAATTCAACAACAACCTCAACATTGAAAAACTACAACAACCTCAACATTGAAAAACACCAACAAATTCAACAACATCCTCAACATTGAAAAACAACAACAACCACAACATTGAAAAACACCTGCAAATTCAACAACAACCTCAAAATTGAAAAATAACAACATCCTCAACATTGAAAAACACCAACAAATTCAACAACAACCTCAACATTGAAAAACACCAACAAATTCAACAACAACCTCAACATTGAAAAACAACAACAACCTCAACATTGAAAAACAACAACAAATTCAACAACAACCTCAACATTGAAAAACACCAACAAATTCAACAACAACCTCAACATTGAAAAACAACAACAACCTCAACATTGAAAAACACCAAAAAATTCCACAACAATCTCAACATTGAAAAATAACAACAACCTCAACTTTGAAAAACACCTACAAATTCAACAACAACCTCAACATTGAAAAACAACAACAATCTCAACATTGAAAAACACCAACAAATTCAACAACAACCTCAAAATTGAAAAACATACCAAAACCCCATAATTGAAAAACACCAACAAATTCAACAACAAGCTCAACATTGAAAAACAGCAACAAATTCAACAACAACCTCAACATTTAAAAACACCAACAAATTCAACAACAACCTCAACATTGAAAAACAACAACAACCTCAACATTGAAAAACAGCAACAAATTCAACAACAACCTCAACATTGAAAAACAACAACAACCTCAACATTGAAAAACACCAACATATTCAAGAACAACCTCAACATTGAAAAACAGCAACAAATTCAACAATAACCTCAACATTGAAAAACAACAACAACCTCAACATTGAAAAACACCAACAAATTCAACAACAACCTCAACATTGAAAAACACCAACAATTCAACAACAACCTCAACATTGAAAAACACCAACAAATTCAACAACAATCTGAACATTCAAAAACAACAACAACCTCAACATTGAAAAACACCAACAAATTCAACAACAACCTCAACATTGAAAAACACCAACAAATTCAACAACAACTTCAACATTGAAAGACACCAACAAATTCAACAACAACCTCGACATTGAAAAAACCAACAAATTCAACAACAACCTCAACATTGAAAAACAACAACAACCTCAACATTGAAAAACACCAACAAATTCAACAACAACCTCAACATTGAAAAACAACAACAACCTCAACATTGAAAAACACCAACAAATTCAACAACAACCTCAACATTTAAAAACACCAACAAATTCAAAAACAACCTCAACATTGAAAAACAACAACAACCTCAACATTTAAAAACACCAACAAATTCAACAACAACCTCAACATTGAAAAACAACAACAACCTCAACATTGAATAACACCAACAAATTCAACAACAACCTCAACATTGAAAAACACCAACAAATTCAACAACAACCTCAACATTGAAAAACAACAACCTCAACATTGAAAAACACCAGCAAATTCAACAACAACCTCAACATTGAAAAACAACAACAACCTCAACATTGAAAAACACCAACAAATTCAACAACAACCTCAACATTTAAAAACACCAACAAATTCAACAACAACCTCAACATTGAAAAACAACAACAACCTCAACATTTAAAAACACCAACAAATTCAACAACATCCTCAACATTGAAAAACAACAACAACCTCAACATTGAATAACACCAACAAATTCAACAACAACCTCAACATTGAAAAACAACAACAACCTCAACATTGAAAACACCAACAAATTCAACAACAACCTCAACATTGAAAAACTCCAAAAAAATCAACAAAAACCTCAACATTGCAAAACAACAACAACCTCAACATTGAAAAACACTAACAAATTCAACAACAACCTCAACATTGAAAAACAACAGCAACCTCAACATTGAAAAACACCAACAAATTCAACAACAACTTCAACATTGAAATACACGAACAAATTCAACAACAACCTCGACATTGAAAAACACGAACAAATTCAACAACAACCTCAACATTGAAAAACTACAACAACCTCAACATTGAAAAACACCAACAAATTCAACAACATCCTCAACATTGAAAAACAACAACAACCACAACATTGAAAAACACCTGCAAATTCAACAACAACCTCAAAATTGAAAAATAACAACATCCTCAACATTGAAAAACACCAACAAATTCAACAACAACCTCAACATTGAAAAACACCAACAAATTCAACAACAACCTCAACATTGAAAAACAACAACAACCTCAACATTGAAAAACAACAACAAATTCAACAACAACCTCAACATTGAAAAACACCAACAAATTCAACAACAACCTCAACATTGAAAAACAACAACAACCTCAACATTGAAAAACACCAAAAAATTCCACAACAATCTCAACATTGAAAAATAACAACAACCTCAACTTTGAAAAACACCTACAAATTCAACAACAACCTCAACATTGAAAAACAACAACAATCTCAACATTGAAAAACACCAACAAATTCAACAACAACCTCAAAATTGAAAAACAACAACAACCCCATAATTGAAAAACACCAACAAATTCAACAACAAGCTCAACATTGAAAAACAGCAACAAATTCAACAACAACCTCAACATTTAAAAACACCAACAAATTCAACAACAACCTCAACATTGAAAAACAACAACAACCTCAACATTGAAAAACAGCAACAAATTCAACAACAACCTCAACATTGAAAAACAACAACAACCTCAACATTGAAAAACACCAACATATTCAAGAACAACCTCAACATTGAAAAACAGCAACAAATTCAACAATAACCTCAACATTGAAAAACAACAACAACCTCAACATTGAAAAACACCAACAAATTCAACAACAACCTCAACATTGAAAAACACCAACAATTCAACAACAACCTCAACTTTGAAAAACACCAACAAATTCAACAACAATCTGAACATTCAAAAACAACAACAACCTCAACATTGAAAAACACCAACAAATTCAACAACAACCTCAACATTGAAAAACACCAACAAATTCAACAACAACTTCAACATTGAAAGACACCAACAAATTCAACAACAACCTCGACATTGAAAAAAACCAACAAATTCAACAACAACCTCAACATTGAAAAACACCAACAAATTCAACAACAACCTCAACATTGAAAAACACCAACAAATTCAACAACAACCTCAACATTGAAAAACACCAACAAATTCAACAACAACTTCAACATTGAAAGACACCAACAAATTCAACAACAACCTCGACATTGAAAAAAACCAACAAATTCAACAACAACCTCAACATTGAAAAACAACAACAACCTCAACATTGAAAAACACCAACAAATTCAACAACAACCTCAACATTGAAAAACAACAACAACCTCAACATTGAAAAACACCAACAAATTCAACAACAACCTCAACATTTAAAAACACCAACAAATTCAACAACAACCTCAACATTGAAAAACAACAACAACCTCAACATTTAAAAACACCAACAAATTCAACAACAACCTCAACATTGCAAAACAACAACAACCTCAACACTGAATAACACCTACAAATTCAACAACAACCTCAACATTAAAAAACACCAACAAATTCAACAACAACCTCAACATTGAAAAACAACAACAACCTCAACATTGAAAAACACCAACAAATTCAACAACAACCTCAACATTGAAAAACTCCAACAAAATCAACAAAAACCTCAACATTGAAAAACAACAACAACCTCAACATTGAAAAACACTAACAAATTCAACAACAACCTCAACATTGAAAAACAACAGCAACCTCATCATTGAAAAACACCAACCATTTCAACAACAACTTCAACATTGAAATACACGAACAAATTCAACAACAACCTCGACATTGAAAAACACCAACAAATTCAACAACAACCTCAACATTGAAAAACTACAACAACCTCAACATTGAAAAACACCAACAAATTCAACAACATCCTCAACATTGAAAAACAACAACAACCACAACATTGAAAAACACCAGCAAATTCAACAACAACCTCAAAATTGAAAAATAACAACAGCCTCAACATTGAAAAACACCAACAAATTCAACAACAACCTCAACACTGAAAAACACCAACAAATTCAACAACAACCTCAACATTGAAAAACAACAACAACCTCAACATTGAAAAACAACAACAAATTCAACAACAACCTCAACATTGAAAAACACCAACAAATTCAACAACAACCTCAACATTGAAAAACAACAACAACCTCAACATTGAAAAACACCAAAAAATTCCACAACAATCTCAACATTGAAAAATAACAACAACCTCAACATTGAAAAACACCTACAAATTCAACAACAACCTCAACATTGAAAAACAACAACAATCTCAACATTGAAAAACACCAACAAATTCAACAACAACCTCAAAATTGAAAAACAACAACAACCTCAAAATTGAAAAACACCAACAAATTCAACAACAAGCTCAACATTGAAAAACAGCAACAAATTCAACAACAACCTCATCATTTAAAATCACCAACAAATTCAACAACAACCTCAACATTGAAAAACAACAACAACCTCAACATTGAAAAACAGCAACAAATTCAACAACAACCTCAACATTGAAAAACACCAACATATTCAACAACAACCTCAACATTGAAAAACAGCAACAAATTCAACAATAACCTCAACATTGAAAAACAACAACAACCTCAACATTGAAAAACACCAACAAATTCAACAACAACCTCAACATTGAAAATCACCAACAATTCAACAACAACCTCAACATTGAAAAACACCAACAAATTCAACAACAATCTGAACATTGAAAAACAACAACAACCTCAACATTGAAAAACACCAACAAATTCAACAACAACCTCAACATTGAAAAACACCAACAAATTCAACAACAACTTCAACATTGAAAGACACCAACAAATTCAACAACAACCTCGACATTGAAAAAAAACCAACAAATTCAACAACAACCTCAACATTGAAAAACAACAACAACCTCAACATTGAAAAACACCAACAAGTTCAACAACAACCTCAACATTGAAAAACAACAACCTCAACATTGAAAAACACCAGCAAATTCAACAACAACCTCAACATTGAAAAACAACAACAACCTCAACATTGAAAAACACCAACAAATTCAACAACAACCTCAACATTTAAAAACACCAACAAATTCAACAACAACCTCAACATTGAAAAACAACAACAACCTCAACATTTAAAAACACCAACAAATTCAACAACATCCTCAACATTGAAAAACAACAACAACCTCAACATTGAATAACACCAACAAATTCAACAACAACCTCAACTTTAAAAAACACCAACAAATTCAACAACATCCTCAACATTGAAAAACAACAACAACCTCAACATTGAAAAACACCAACAAATTCAACAACAACCTCAACATTGAAAAACTCCAAAAAAATCAACAAAAACCTCAACATTGCAAAACAACAAAAACCTCAACATTGAAAAACACTAACAAATTCAACAACAACCTCAACATTGAAAACCAACAGCAACCTCAACATTGAAAAACACCAACAAATTCAACAACAACTTCAACATTGAAATACACGAACAAATTCAACAACAACCTCGACATTGAAAAACACGAACAAATTCAACAACAACCTCAACATTGAAAAACTACAACAACCTCAACATTGAAAAACACCAACAAATTCAACAACATCCTCAACATTGAAAAACAACAACAACCACAACATTGAAAAACACCTGCAAATTCAACAACAACCTCAAAATTGAAAAATAACAACATCCTCAACATTGAAAAACACCAACAAATTCAACAACAACCTCAACATTGAAAAACACCAACAAATTCAACAACAACCTCAACATTGAAAAACAACAACAACCTCAACATTGAAAAACAACAACAAATTCAACAACAACCTCAACATTGAAAAACACCAACAAATTCAACAACAACCTCAACATTGAAAAACAACAACAACCTCAACATTGAAAAACACCAAAAAATTCCACAACAATCTCAACATTGAAAAATAACAACAACCTCAACTTTGAAAAACACCTACAAATTCAACAACAACCTCAACATTGAAAAACAACAACAATCTCAACATTGAAAAACACCAACAAATTCAACAACAACCTCAAAATTGAAAAACATACCAAAACCCCATAATTGAAAAACACCAAAAAATTCAACAACAAGCTCAACATTGAAAAACAGCAACAAATTCAACAACAACCTCAACATTTAAAAACACCAACAAATTCAACAACAACCTCAACATTGAAAAACAACAACAACCTCAACATTGAAAAACAGCAACAAATTCAACAACAACCTCAACATTGAAAAACAACAACAACCTCAACATTGAAAAACACCAACATATTCAAGAACAACCTCAACATTGAAAAACAGCAACAAATTCAACAATAACCTCAACATTGAAAAACAACAACAACCTCAACATTGAAAAACACCAACAAATTCAACAACAACCTCAACATTGAAAAACACCAACAATTCAACAACAACCTCAACATTGAAAAACACCAACAAATTCAACAACAATCTGAACATTCAAAAACAACAACAACCTCAACATTGAAAAACACCAACAAATTCAACAACAACCTCAACATTGAAAAACACCAACAAATTCAACAACAACTTCAACATTGAAAGACACCAACAAATTCAACAACAACCTCGACATTGAAAAAAACCAACAAATTCAACAACAACCTCAACATTGAAAAACAACAACAACCTCAACATTGAAAAACACCAACAAATTCAACAACAACCTCAACATTGAAAAACAACAACAACCTCAACATTGAAAAACACCAACAAATTCAACAACAACCTCAACATTTAAAAACACCAACAAATTCAAAAACAACCTCAACATTGAAAAACAACAACAACCTCAACATTTAAAAACACCAACAAATTCAACAACAACCTCAACATTGAAAAACAACAACAACCTCAACATTGAATAACACCAACAAATTCAACAACAACCTCAACATTAAAAAACACCAACAAATTCAACAACAACGTCGACATTGAAAAACAACAACCTCAACATTGAAAAACACCAACAAATTCAACAACAACCTCAACATTGAAAAACTCCAACAAAATCAACAAAAACCTCAACATTGAAAAACAACAACAACCTCAACATTGAAAAACACTAACAAATTCAACAACAAGCTCAACATTGAAAAACAACAGCAACCTCAACATTGAAAAACATCAACAAATTCAACAACAACTTCAACATTGAAATACACGAACAAATTCAACAAGAACCTCGACATTGAAAAACACCAACAAATTCAACAACAACCTCAACATTGAAAAACTACAACAACCTCAACATTGAAAAACACCAACAAATTCAACAACATCCTCAACATTGAAAAACAACAACAACCACAACATTGAAAAACACCAGCAAATTCAACAACAACCTCAAAATTGAAAAATAACAACATCCTCAACATTGAAAAACACCAACAAATTCAACAACAACCTCAACATTGAAAAACACCAACAAATTCAACAACAACCTCAACATTGAAAAACAACAACAACCTCAACATTGAAAAACAACAACAAATTCAACAACAACCTCAACATTGAAAAACACCAACAAATTCAACAACAACCTCAACATTGAAAAACAACAACAACCTCAACATTGAAAAACACCAGAAAATTCCACAACAATCTCAACATTGAAAAATAACAACAACCTCAACATTGAAAAACACCTACAAATTCAACAACAACCTCAACATTGAAAAACAACAACAATCTCAACATTGAAAAACACCAACAAATTCAACAACAACCTCAAAATTGAAAAACAACAACAACCTCAAATTGAAAAACACCAACAAATTCAACAACAAGCTCAACATTGAAAAACAGCAACAAATTCAACAACAACCTCAACATTTAAAAACACCAACAAATTCAACAACAACCTCAACATTGAAAAACAACAACAACCTCAACATTGAAAAACAGCAACAAATTCAACAACAACCTCAACATTGAAAAACAACAACAGCCTCAACATTGAAAAACACCAACATATTCAACAACAACCTCAACATTAAAAAACACCAAAAAATTCAACAACAACCTCAACATTGAAAAACAACCACAACCTCAACATTGAACAACACCTACAAATTCAACAACAACCTCAACATTAAAAAACACCAACAAATTCAACAACAACCTCAACATTGAAAAACAACAACAACCTCAACATTGAAAAACACCAACAAATTCAACAACAACCTCAACATTGAAAAACTCCAACAAAATCAACAAAAACCTCAACATTGAAAAACAACAACAACCTCAACATTGAAAAACACTAACAAATTCAACAACAACCTCAACATTGAAAAACAACAGCAACCTCATCATTGAAAAACACCAACCATTTCAACAACAACTTCAACATTGAAATACACGAACAAATTCAACAACAACCTCGACATTGAAAAACACCAACAAATTCAACAACAACCTCAACATTGAAAAACTACAACAACCTCAACATTGAAAAACACCAACAAATTCAACAACATCCTCAACATTGAAAAACAACAACAACCACAACATTGAAAAACACCAGCAAATTCAACAACAACCTCAAAATTGAAAAATAACAACAGCCTCAACATTGAAAAACACCAACAAATTCAACAACAACCTCAACACTGAAAAACACCAACAAATTCAACAACAACCTCAACATTGAAAAACAACAACAACCTCAACATTGAAAAACAACAACAAATTCAACAACAACCTCAACATTGAAAAACACCAACAAATTCAACAACAACCTCAACATTGAAAAACAACAACAACCTCAACATTGAAAAACACCAAAAAATTCCACAACAATCTCAACATTGAAAAATAACAACAACCTCAACATTGAAAAACACCTACAAATTCAACAACAACCTCAACATTGAAAAACAACAACAATCTCAACATTGAAAAACACCAACAAATTCAACAACAACCTCAAAATTGAAAAACAACAACAACCTCAAAATTGAAAAACACCAACAAATTCAACAACAAGCTCAACATTGAAAAACAGCAACAAATTCAACAACAACCTCATCATTTAAAATCACCAACAAATTCAACAACAACCTCAACATTGAAAAACAACAACAACCTCAACATTGAAAAACAGCAACAAATTCAACAACAACCTCAACATTGAAAAACACCAACATATTCAACAACAACCTCAACATTGAAAAACAGCAACAAATTCAACAATAACCTCAACATTGAAAAACAACAACAACCTCAACATTGAAAAACACCAACAAATTCAACAACAACCTCAACATTGAAAATCACCAACAATTCAACAACAACCTCAACATTGAAAAACACCAACAAATTCAACAACAATCTGAACATTGAAAAACAACAACAACCTCAACATTGAAAAACACCAACAAATTCAACAACAACCTCAACATTGAAAAACACCAACAAATTCAACAACAACTTCAACATTGAAAGACACCAACAAATTCAACAACAACCTCGACATTGAAAAAAACCAACAAATTCAACAACAACCTCAACATTGAAAAACAACAACAACCTCAACATTGAAAAACACCAACAAGTTCAACAACAACCTCAACATTGAAAAACAACAACCTCAACATTGAAAAACACCAGCAAATTCAACAACAACCTCAACATTGAAAAACAACAACAACCTCAACATTGAAAAACACCAACAAATTCAACAACAACCTCAACATTTAAAAACACCAACAAATTCAACAACAACCTCAACATTGAAAAACAACAACAACCTCAACATTTAAAAACACCAACAAATTCAACAACATCCTCAACATTGAAAAACAACAACAACCTCAACATTGAATAACACCAACAAATTCAACAACAACCTCAACTTTAAAAAACACCAACAAATTCAACAACATCCTCAACATTGAAAAACAACAACAACCTCAACATTGAAAAACACCAACAAATTCAACAACAACCTCAACATTGAAAAACTCCAAAAAAATCAACAAAAACCTCAACATTGCAAAACAACAAAAACCTCAACATTGAAAAACACTAACAAATTCAACAACAACCTCAACATTGAAAAACAACAGCAACCTCAACATTGAAAAACACCAACAAATTCAACAACAACTTCAACATTGAAATACACGAACAAATTCAACAACAACCTCGACATTGAAAAACACGAACAAATTCAACAACAACCTCAACATTGAAAAACTACAACAACCTCAACATTGAAAAACACCAACAAATTCAACAACATCCTCAACATTGAAAAACAACAACAACCACAACATTGAAAAACACCTGCAAATTCAACAACAACCTCAAAATTGAAAAATAACAACATCCTCAACATTGAAAAACACCAACAAATTCAACAACAACCTCAACATTGAAAAACACCAACAAATTCAACAACAACCTCAACATTGAAAAACAACAACAACCTCAACATTGAAAAACAACAACAAATTCAACAACAACCTCAACATTGAAAAACACCAACAAATTCAACAACAACCTCAACATTGAAAAACAACAACAACCTCAACATTGAAAAACACCTACAAATTCAACAACAACCTCAACATTGAAAAACAACAACAATCTCAACATTGAAAAACACCAACAAATTCAACAACAACCTCAAAATTGAAAAACATACCAAAACCCCATAATTGAAAAACACCAACAAATTCAACAACAAGCTCAACATTGAAAAACAGCAACAAATTCAACAACAACCTCAACATTTAAAAACACCAACAAATTCAACAACAACCTCAACATTGAAAAACAACAACAACCTCAACATTGAAAAACAGCAACAAATTCAACAACAACCTCAACATTGAAAAACAACAACAACCTCAACATTGAAAAACACCAACATATTCAAGAACAACCTCAACATTGAAAAACAGCAACAAATTCAACAATAACCTCAACATTGAAAAACAACAACAACCTCAACATTGAAAAACACCAACAAATTCAACAACAACCTCAACATTGAAAAACACCAACAATTCAACAACAACCTCAACATTGAAAAACACCAACAAATTCAACAACAATCTGAACATTCAAAAACAACAACAACCTCAACATTGAAAAACACCAACAAATTCAACAACAACCTCAACATTGAAAAACACCAACAAATTCAACAACAACTTCAACATTGAAAGACACCAACAAATTCAACAACAACCTCGACATTGAAAAAAACCAACAAATTCAACAACAACCTCAACATTGAAAAACAACAACAACCTCAACATTGAAAAACACCAACAAATTCAACAACAACCTCAACATTGAAAAACAACAACAACCTCAACATTGAAAAACACCAACAAATTCAACAACAACCTCAACATTTAAAAACACCAACAAATTCAAAAACAACCTCAACATTGAAAAACAACAACAACCTCAACATTTAAAAACACCAACAAATTCAACAACAACCTCAACATTGAAAAACAACAACAACCTCAACATTGAATAACACCAACAAATTCAACAACAACCTCAACATTAAAAAACACCAACAAATTCAACAACAACGTCGACATTGAAAAACAACAACCTCAACATTGAAAAACACCAACAAATTCAACAACAACCTCAACATTGAAAAACTCCAACAAAATCAACAAAAACCTCAACATTGAAAAACAACAACAACCTCAACATTGAAAAACACTAACAAATTCAACAACAAGCTCAACATTGAAAAACAACAGCAACCTCAACATTGAAAAACATCAACAAATTCAACAACAACTTCAACATTGAAATACACGAACAAATTCAACAAGAACCTCGACATTGAAAAACACCAACAAATTCAACAACAACCTCAACATTGAAAAACTACAACAACCTCAACATTGAAAAACACCAACAAATTCAACAACATCCTCAACATTGAAAAACAACAACAACCACAACATTGAAAAACACCAGCAAATTCAACAACAACCTCAAAATTGAAAAATAACAACATCCTCAACATTGAAAAACACCAACAAATTCAACAACAACCTCAACATTGAAAAACCACCAACAAATTCAACAACAACCTCAACATTGAAAAACAACAACAACCTCAACATTGAAAAACAACAACAAATTCAACAACAACCTCAACATTGAAAAACACCAACAAATTCAACAACAACCTCAACATTGAAAAACAACAACACACCTCAACATTGAAAAACCACCAGAAAATTCCACAACAATCTCAACATTGAAAAATAACAACACCTCAACATTGAAAAACACCTACAAATTCAACAACAACCTCAACATTGAAAAACAACAACAATCTCAACATGAAAAACACCAACAAATTCAACAACAACCTCAAAATTGAAAAACAACAACAACCTCAAAATTGAAAAACACCAACAAATTCAACAACAAGCTCAACATTGAAAAACAGCAACAAATTCAACAACAACCTCAACATTTAAAAACACCAACAAATTCAACAACAACCTCAACATTGAAAAACAACAACAACCTCAACATTGAAAAACAGCAACAAATTCAACAACAACCTCAACATTGAAAAACAACAACAGCCTCAACATTGAAAAACACCAACATATTCAACAACAACCTCAACATTAAAAAACACCAAAAAATTCAACAACAACCTCAACATTGAAAAACAACCACAACCTCAACATTGAACAACACCAACAAATTCAACAACAACCTCAACATTGAAAAACTCTAACAAATTCAACAACAACCTGAACATTGAAAAACAACAACAACCTCAACATTGAAAAACACCAACAAATTCAACAACAATCTGAACATTGAAAAACAACAACAACCTCAACATTGAAAAACACCAACAAATTCAACAACAACCTCAACATTGAAAAACAACAACAACCTCCACATTGAAAAACACCAACAAGTTCAACAACAACCTCAACATTGAAAAACACCAACAAATTCAACAACAACCTCAACATTGAAAAACAACAACAACCTCAACATTGAAAAGCACCAACAAATTCAACAACAACCTCAACGTTGAAAAACAACAACAACCTCAACATTGAAAAACACCAACAAATTCAACAACAACCTCAACATTGAAAAACACCAACAAATTCAACAACAACCTCAAAATTGAAAAACAACAACCTCAACATTGAAATACACCAACAAATTCAACAACAACCTCAACATTGAAAAACAACAACAACCTCATCATTGAAAAACACCAACAAATTCAACAACAACCTCAACATTGAAAAACACAAACAAATTCAACAACAACCTCAACATTAAAAAACAACAACAATCTCAACATTGAAAAACACCAACAAATTCAACAACAACCTCAAAATTGAAAAACAACAACAACCTCAAAATTGAAAAACACCAACAAATTCAACAACAAGCTCAACATTGAAAAACAGCAACAAATTCAACAACAACCTCAACATTTAAAAACACCAACAAATTCAACAACAACCTCAACATTGAAAAACAACAACAACCTCAACATTGAAAAACAGCAACAAATTCAACAACAACCTCAACATTGAAAAACAACAACAGCCTCAACATTGAAAAACACCAACATATTCAACAACAACCTCAACATTAAAAAACACCAAAAAATTCAACAACAACCTCAACATTGAAAAACAACCACAACCTCAACATTGAACAACACCAACAAATTCAACAACAACCTCAACATTGAAAAACTCCAACAAATTCAACAACAACCTGAACATTGAAAAACAACAACAACCTCAACATTGAAAAACACCAACAAATTCAACAACAATCTGAACATTGAAAAACAACAACAACCTCAACATTGAAAAACACCAACAAATTCAACAACAACCTCAACATTGAAAAACAACAACAACCTCCACATTGAAAAACACCAACAAGTTCAACAACAACCTCAACATTGAATAACACCAACAAATTCAACAACAACCTCAACATTGAAAAACAACAACAACCTCAACATTGAAAAGCACCAACAAATTCAACAACAACCTCAACGTTGAAAAACAACAACAACCTCAACATTGAAAAACACCAACAAATTCAACAACAACCTCAACATTGAAAAACACCAACAAATTCAACAACAACCTCAAAATTGAAAAACAACAACCTCAACATTGAAATACACCAACAAATTCAACAACAACCTCAACATTGAAAAACAACAACAACCTCATCATTGAAAAACACCAACAAATTCAACAACAACCTCAACATTGAAAAACACAAACAAATTCAACAACAACCTCAACATTAAAAAACACCAACAAATTCAACAACAACCTCAACATTGAAAAACAACAACAACCTCAACATTGAAAAACTCCAACAAAATCAACAAAAACCTCAACATTGAAAAACAACAACAACCTCAACATTGAAAAACACTAACAAATTGAACAACAACCTCAACATTGAAAAACAACAGCAACCTCAACATTGAAAAACACCAACAAATTCAACAACAACTTCAACATTGAAATACACGAACAAAATCAACAACAACCTCGACATTGAAAAACACCAACAAATTCAACAACAACCTCAACATTGAAAAACTACAACAACCACAACATTGAAAAACACCAACAAATTCAACAACATCCTCAACATTGAAAAACAACAACAACCACAACATTGAAAAACACCAGCAAATTCAACAACAACCTCAAAATTGAAAAATAACAACATCCTCAACATTGAAAAACACCAACAAATTCAACAACAACCTCAACATTGAAAAACACCAACAAATTCAACAACAACCTCAACATTGAAAAACAACAACAACCTCAACATTGAAAAACAACAACAAATTCAACAACAACCTCAACATTGAAAAACACCAACAAATTCAACAACAACCTCAACATTGAAAAACAACAACAATTCAACAACAACCTCAACATTGAAAAACACCAACAAATTCAACAACAATCTGAACATTGAAAAACAACAACAACCTCAACATTGAAAAACACCAACAAATTCAACAACAACCTCAACATTGAAAAACACCAACAAATTCAACAACAACTTCAACATTGAAAGACACCAACAAATTCAACAACAACCTCGACATTGAAAAAAACCAACAAATTCAACAACAACCTCAACATTGAAAAACAACAACAACCTCAACATTGAAAAACACCAACAAATTCAACAACAACCTCAACATTGAAAAACAATAACAACCTCAACATTGAAAAACACCAACAAATTCAACAACAACCTCAACATTTAAAAACACCAACAAATTCAACAACAACCTCAACATTGAAAAACAACAACAACCTCAACATTTAAAAACACCAACAAATTCAACAACAACCTCAACATTGAAAAACAACAACAACCTCAACATTGAATAACACCAACAAATTCAACAACAACCTCAACATTAAAAAACACCAACAAATTCAACAACAACCTCAACATTGAAAAACAACAACAACCTCAACATTGAAAAACACCAACATATTCAACAACAACCTCAACATTGAAAAACTCCAACAAATTCAACAACAACCTCAAAATTGAAAAACAACAACAACCTCAAAATTGAAAAACAACAACAACCTCAAAATTGAAAAACACCAACAAATTCAACAACAAGCTCAACATTGAAAAACAGCAACAAATTCAACAACAACCTCATCATTTAAAAACACCAACAAATTCAACAACAACCTCAACATTGAAAAACAACAACAACCTCAACATTGAAAAACAGCAACAAATTCAACAACAACCTCAACATTGAAAAACACCAACATATTCAACAACAACCTCAACATTGAAAAACAGCAACAAATTCAACAATAACCTCAACATTGAAAAACAACAACAACCTCAACATTGAAAAACACCAACAAATTCAACAACAACCTCAACATTGAAAATCACCAACAATTCAACAACAACCTCAACATTGAAAAACACCAACAAATTCAACAACAATCTGAACATTGAAAAACAACAACAACCTCAACATTGAAAAACACCAACAAATTCAACAACAACCTCAACATTGAAAAACACCAACAAATTCAACAACAACTTCAACATTGAAAGACACCAACAAATTCAACAACAACCTCGACATTGAAAAAAACCAACAAATTCAACAACAACCTCAACATTGAAAAACAACAACAACCTCAACATTGAAAAACACCAACAAATTCAACAACAACCTCAACATTGAAAAACAACAACAACCTCAACATTGAATAACACCAACAAATTCAACAACAACCTCAACATTAAAAAACACCAACAAATTCAACAACAACCTCAACATTGAAAAACAACAACAACCTCAACATTGAAAAACACCAACATATTCAACAACAACCTCAACTTTGAAAAACTCCAACAAATTCAACAACAACCTCAAAATTGAAAAACAACAACAACCTCAAAATTGAAAAACAACAACAACCTCAAAATTGAAAAACACCAACAAATTCAACAACAAGCTCAACATTGAAAAACAGCAACAAATTCAACAACAACCTCATCATTTAAAAACACCAACAAATTCAACAACAACCTCAACATTGAAAAACAACAACAACCTCAACATTGAAAAACAGCAACAAATTCAACAACAACCTCAACATTGAAAAACACCAACATATTCAACAACAACCTCAACATTGAAAAACAGCAACAAATTCAACAATAACCTCAACATTGAAAAACAACAACAACCTCAACATTGAAAAACACCAACAAATTCAACAACAACCTCAACATTGAAAATCACCAACAATTCAACAACAACCTCAACATTGAAAAACACCAACAAATTCAACAACAATCTGAACATTGAAAAACAACAACAACCTCAACATTGAAAAACACCAACAAATTCAACAACAACCTCAACATTGAAAAACACCAACAAATTCAACAACAACTTCAACATTGAAAGACACCAACAAATTCAACAACAACCTCGACATTGAAAAAAACCAACAAATTCAACAACAACCTCAACATTGAAAAACAACAACAACCTCAACATTGAAAAACACCAACAAATTCAACAACAACCTCAACATTGAAAAACAACAACCTCAACATTGAAAAACACCAGCAAATTCAACAACAACCTCAACATTGAAAAACAACAACAACCTCAACATTGAAAAACACCAACAAATTCAACAACAACCTCAACATTTAAAAACACCAACAAATTCAACAACAACCTCAACATTGAAAAACAACAACAACCTCAACATTTAAAAACACCAACAAATTCAACAACATCCTCAACATTGAAAAACAACAACAACCTCAACATTGAATAACACCAACTAATTCAACAACAACCTCAACTTTAAAAAACACCAACAAATTCAACAACATCCTCAACATTGAAAAACAACAACAACCTCAACATTGAAAAACACCAACAAATTCAACAACAACCTCAACATTGAAAAACTCCAAAAAAATCAACAAAAACCTCAACATTGCAAAACAACAACAACCTCAACATTGAAAAACACTAACAAATTCAACAACAACCTCAACATTGAAAAACAACAGCAACCTCAACATTGAAAAACACCAACAAATTCAACAACAACTTCAACATTGAAATACACGAACAAATTCAACAACAACCTCGACATTGAAAAACACGAACAAATTCAACAACAACCTCAACATTGAAAAACTACAACAACCTCAACATTGAAAAACACCAACAAATTCAACAACATCCTCAACATTGAAAAACAACAACAACCACAACATTGAAAAACACCTGCAAATTCAACAACAACCTCAAAATTGAAAAATAACAACATCCTCAACATTGAAAAACACCAACAAATTCAACAACAACCTCAACATTGAAAAACACCAACAAATTCAACAACAACCTCAACATTGAAAAACAACAACAACCTCAACATTGAAAAACAACAACAAATTCAACAACAACCTCAACATTGAAAAACACCAACAAATTCAACAACAACCTCAACATTGAAAAACAACAACAACCTCAACATTGAAAAACACCAAAAAATTCCACAACAATCTCAACATTGAAAAATAACAACAACCTCAACTTTGAAAAACACCTACAAATTCAACAACAACCTCAACATTGAAAAACAACAACAATCTCAACATTGAAAAACACCAACAAATTCAACAACAACCTCAAAATTGAAAAACATACCAAAACCCCATAATTGAAAAACACCAACAAATTCAACAACAAGCTCAACATTGAAAAACAGCAACAAATTCAACAACAACCTCAACATTTAAAAACACCAACAAATTCAACAACAACCTCAACATTGAAAAACAACAACAACCTCAACATTGAAAAACAGCAACAAATTCAACAACAACCTCAACATTGAAAAACAACAACAACCTCAACATTGAAAAACACCAACATATTCAAGAACAACCTCAACATTGAAAAACAGCAACAAATTCAACAATAACCTCAACATTGAAAAACAACAACAACCTCAACATTGAAAAACACCAACAAATTCAACAACAACCTCAACATTGAAAAACACCAACAATTCAACAACAACCTCAACATTGAAAAACACCAACAAATTCAACAACAATCTGAACATTCAAAAACAACAACAACCTCAACATTGAAAAACACCAACAAATTCAACAACAACCTCAACATTGAAAAACACCAACAAATTCAACAACAACTTCAACATTGAAAGACACCAACAAATTCAACAACAACCTCGACATTGAAAAAAACCAACAAATTCAACAACAACCTCAACATTGAAAAACAACAACAACCTCAACATTGAAAAACACCAACAAATTCAACAACAACCTCAACATTGAAAAACAACAACAACCTCAACATTGAAAAACACCAACAAATTCAACAACAACCTCAACATTTAAAAACACCAACAAATTCAAAAACAACCTCAACATTGAAAAACAACAACAACCTCAACATTTAAAAACACCAACAAATTCAACAACAACCTCAACATTGAAAAACAACAACAACCTCAACATTGAATAACACCAACAAATTCAACAACAACCTCAACATTAAAAAACACCAACAAATTCAACAACAACGTCGACATTGAAAAACAACAACCTCAACATTGAAAAACACCAACAAATTCAACAACAACCTCAACATTGAAAAACTCCAACAAAATCAACAAAAACCTCAACATTGAAAAACAACAACAACCTCAACATTGAAAAACACTAACAAATTCAACAACAAGCTCAACATTGAAAAACAACAGCAACCTCAACATTGAAAAACACCAACAAATTCAACAACAACCTCAACATTGAAAAACACCAACAAATTCAACAACAACTTCAACATTGAAAGACACCAACAAATTCAACAACAACCTCGACATTGAAAAAAACCAACAAATTCAACAACAACCTCAACATTGAAAAACAACAACAACCTCAACATTGAAAAACACCAACAAATTCAACAACAACCTCAACATTGAAAAACAACAACAACCTCAACATTGAATAACACCAACAAATTCAACAACAACCTCAACATTAAAAAACACCAACAAATTCAACAACAACCTCAATATTGAAAAACAACAACAACCTCAACATTGAAAAACACCAACATATTCAACAACAACCTCAACTTTGAAAAACTCCAACAAATTCAACAACAACCTCAAAATTGAAAAACAACAACAACCTCAAAATTGAAAAACAACAACAACCTCAAAATTGAAAAACACCAACAAATTCAACAACAAGCTCAACATTGAAAAACAGCAACAAATTCAACAACAACCTCATCATTTAAAAACACCAACAAATTCAACAACAACCTCAACATTGAAAAACAACAACAACCTCAACATTGAAAAACAGCAACAAATTCAACAACAACCTCAACATTGAAAAACACCAACATATTCAACAACAACCTCAACATTGAAAAACAGCAACAAATTCAACAATAACCTCAACATTGAAAAACAACAACAACCTCAACATTGAAAAACACCAACAAATTCAACAACAACCTCAACATTGAAAATCACCAACAATTCAACAACAACCTCAACATTGAAAAACACCAACAAATTCAACAACAATCTGAACATTGAAAAACAACAACAACCTCAACATTGAAAAACACCAACAAATTCAACAACAACCTCAACATTGAAAAACACCAACAAATTCAACAACAACTTCAACATTGAAAGACACCAACAAATTCAACAACAACCTCGACATTGAAAAAAACCAACAAATTCAACAACAACCTCAACATTGAAAAACAACAACAACCTCAACATTGAAAAACACCAACAAATTCAACAACAACCTCAACATTGAAAAACAACAACCTCAACATTGAAAAACACCAGCAAATTCAACAACAACCTCAACATTGAAAAACAACAACAACCTCAACATTGAAAAACACCAACAAATTCAACAACAACCTCAACATTTAAAAACACCAACAAATTCAACAACAACCTCAACATTGAAAAACAACAACAACCTCAACATTTAAAAACACCAACAAATTCAACAACATCCTCAACATTGAAAAACAACAACAACCTCAACATTGAATAACACCAACTAATTCAACAACAACCTCAACTTTAAAAAACACCAACAAATTCAACAACATCCTCAACATTGAAAAACAACAACAACCTCAACATTGAAAAACACCAACAAATTCAACAACAACCTCAACATTGAAAAACTCCAAAAAAATCAACAAAAACCTCAACATTGCAAAACAACAACAACCTCAACATTGAAAAACACTAACAAATTCAACAACAACCTCAACATTGAAAAACAACAGCAACCTCAACATTGAAAAACACCAACAAATTCAACAACAACTTCAACATTGAAATACACGAACAAATTCAACAACAACCTCGACATTGAAAAACACGAACAAATTCAACAACAACCTCAACATTGAAAAACTACAACAACCTCAACATTGAAAAACACCAACAAATTCAACAACATCCTCAACATTGAAAAACAACAACAACCACAACATTGAAAAACACCTGCAAATTCAACAACAACCTCAAAATTGAAAAATAACAACATCCTCAACATTGAAAAACACCAACAAATTCAACAACAACCTCAACATTGAAAAACACCAACAAATTCAACAACAACCTCAACATTGAAAAACAACAACAACCTCAACATTGAAAAACAACAACAAATTCAACAACAACCTCAACATTGAAAAACACCAACAAATTCAACAACAACCTCAACATTGAAAAACAACAACAACCTCAACATTGAAAAACACCAAAAAATTCCACAACAATCTCAACATTGAAAAATAACAACAACCTCAACTTTGAAAAACACCTACAAATTCAACAACAACCTCAACATTGAAAAACAACAACAATCTCAACATTGAAATACACCAACAAATTCAACAACAACCTCAAAATTGAAAAACATACCAAAACCCCATAATTGAAAAACACCAACAAATTCAACAACAAGCTCAACATTGAAAAACAGCAACAAATTCAACAACAACCTCAACATTTAAAAACACCAACAAATTCAACAACAACCTCAACATTGAAAAACAACAACAACCTCAACATTGAAAAACAGCAACAAATTCAACAACAACCTCAACATTGAAAAACAACAACAACCTCAACATTGAAAAACACCAACATATTCAAGAACAACCTCAACATTGAAAAACAGCAACAAATTCAACAATAACCTCAACATTGAAAAACAACAACAACCTCAACATTGAAAAACACCAACAAATTCAACAACAACCTCAACATTGAAAAACACCAACAATTCAACAACAACCTCAACATTGAAAAACACCAACAAATTCAACAACAATCTGAACATTCAAAAACAACAACAACCTCAACATTGAAAAACACCAACAAATTCAACAACAACCTCAACATTGAAAAACACCAACAAATTCAACAACAACTTCAACATTGAAAGACACCAACAAATTCAACAACAACCTCGACATTGAAAAAAACCAACAAATTCAACAACAACCTCAACATTGAAAAACAACAACAACCTCAACATTGAAAAACACCAACAAATTCAACAACAACCTCAACATTGAAAAACAACAACAACCTCAACATTGAAAAACACCAACAAATTCAACAACAACCTCAACATTTAAAAACACCAACAAATTCAAAAACAACCTCAACATTGAAAAACAACAACAACCTCAACATTTAAAAACACCAACAAATTCAACAACAACCTCAACATTGAAAAACAACAACAACCTCAACATTGAATAACACCAACAAATTCAACAACAACCTCAACATTAAAAAACACCAACAAATTCAACAACAACGTCGACATTGAAAAACAACAACCTCAACATTGAAAAACACCAACAAATTCAACAACAACCTCAACATTGAAAAACTCCAACAAAATCAACAAAAACCTCAACATTGAAAAACAACAACAACCTCAACATTGAAAAACACTAACAAATTCAACAACAAGCTCAACATTGAAAAACAACAGCAACCTCAACATTGAAAAACACCAACAAATTCAACAACAACTTCAACATTGAAATACACGAACAAATTCAACAAGAACCTCGACATTGAAAAACACCAACAAATTCAACAACAACCTCAACATTGAAAAACTACAACAACCTCAACATTGAAAAACACCAACAAATTCAACAACATCCTCAACATTGAAAAACAACAACAACCACAACATTGAAAAACACCAGCAAATTCAACAACAACCTCAAAATTGAAAAATAACAACATCCTCAACATTGAAAAACACCAACAAATTCAACAACAACCTCAACATTGAAAAACACCAACAAATTCAACAACAACCTCAACATTGAAAAACAACAACAACCTCAACATTGAAAAACAACAACAAATTCAACAACAACCTCAACATTGAAAAACACCAACAAATTCAACAACAACCTCAACATTGAAAAACAACAACAACCTCAACATTGAAAAACACCAGAAAATTCCACAACAATCTCAACATTGAAAAATAACAACAACCTCAACATTGAAAAACACCTACAAATTCAACAACAACCTCAACATTGAAAAACAACAACAATCTCAACATTGAAAAACACCAACAAATTCAACAACAACCTCAAAATTGAAAAACAACAACAACCTCAAAATTGAAAAACACCAACAAATTCAACAACAAGCTCAACATTGAAAAACAGCAACAAATTCAACAACAACCTCAACATTTAAAAACACCAACAAATTCAACAACAACCTCAACATTGAAAAACAACAACAACCTCAACATTGAAAAACAGCAACAAATTCAACAACAACCTCAACATTGAAAAACAACAACAGCCTCAACATTGAAAAACACCAACATATTCAACAACAACCTCAACATTAAAAAACACCAAAAAATTCAACAACAACCTCAACATTGAAAAACAACCACAACCTCAACATTGAACAACACCAACAAATTCAACAACAACCTCAACATTGAAAAACTCCAACAAATTCAACAACAACCTGAACATTGAAAAACAACAACAACCTCAACATTGAAAAACACCAACAAATTCAACAACAATCTGAACATTGAAAAACAACAACAACCTCAACATTGAAAAACACCAACAAATTCAACAACAACCTCAACATTGAAAAACAACAACAACCTCCACATTGAAAAACACCAACAAGTTCAACAACAACCTCAACATTGAAAAACACCAACAAATTCAACAACAACCTCAACATTGAAAAACAACAACAACCTCAACATTGAAAAGCACCAACAAATTCAACAACAACCTCAACGTTGAAAAACAACAACAACCTCAACATTGAAAAACACCAACAAATTCAACAACAACCTCAACATTGAAAAACACCAACAAATTCAACAACAACCTCAAAATTGAAAAACAACAACCTCAACATTGAAATACACCAACAAATTCAACAACAACCTCAACATTGAAAAACAACAACAACCTCATCATTGAAAAACACCAACAAATTCAACAACAACCTCAACATTGAAAAACACAAACAAATTCAACAACAACCTCAACATTAAAAAACACCAACAAATTCAACAACAACCTCAACATTGAAAAACAACAACAACCTCAACATTGAAAAACACCAACAAATTCAACAACAACCTCAACATTGAAAAACTCCAACAAAATCAACAACAACCTCAACATTGAAAAACAACAACAACCTCAACATTGAAAAACACTAACAAATTCAACAACAACCTCAACATTGAAAAACAACAGCAACCTCAACATTGAAAAACACCAACAAATTCAACAACAACTTCAACATTGAAATACACGAACAAAATCAACAACAACCTCGACATTGAAAAACACCAACAAATTCAACAACAACCTCAACATTGAAAAACTACAACAACCACAACATTGAAAAACACCAACAAATTCAACAACATCCTCAACATTGAAAAACAACAACAACCACAACATTGAAAAACACCAGCAAATTCAACAACAACCTCAAAATTGAAAAATAACAACATCCTCAACATTGAAAAACACCAACATATTCAACAACAACCTCAACATTGAAAAACACCAACAAATTCAACAACAACCTCAACATTGAAAAACAACAACAACCTCAACATTGAAAAACAACAACAAATTCAACAACAACCTCAACATTGAAAAACACCAACAAATTCAACAACAACCTCAACATTGAAAAACAACAACAATTCAACAACAACCTCAACATTGAAAAACACCAACAAATTCAACAACAATCTGAACATTGAAAAACAACAACAACCTCAACATTGAAAAACACCAACAAATTCAACAACAACCTCAACATTGAAAAACACCAACAAATTCAACAACAACTTCAACATTGAAAGACACCAACAAATTCAACAACAACCTCGACATTGAAAAAAACCAACAAATTCAACAACAACCTCAACATTGAAAAACAACAACAACCTCAACATTGAAAAACACCAACAAATTCAACAACAACCTCAACATTGAAAAACAATAACAACCTCAACATTGAAAAACACCAACAAATTCAACAACAACCTCAACATTTAAAAACACCAACAAATTCAACAACAACCTCAACATTGAAAAACAACAACAACCTCAACATTTAAAAACACCAACAAATTCAACAACAACCTCAACATTGAAAAACAACAACAACCTCAACATTGAATAACACCAACAAATTCAACAACAACCTCAACATTAAAAAACACCAACAAATTCAACAACAACCTCAACATTGAAAAACAACAACAACCTCAACATTGAAAAACACCAACATATTCAACAACAACCTCAACATTGAAAAACTCCAACAAATTCAACAACAAGCTCAACATTGAAAAACAGCAACAAATTCAACTACAACCTCAACATTTAAAAACACCAACAAATTCAACAACAACCTCAACATTGAAAAACAACAACAACCTCAACATTGAAAAACAGCAACAAATTCAACAACAACCTCAGCATTGAAAAACAACAACAACCTCAACATTGAAAAACACCAACATATTCAACAACAACCTCAACATTAAAAAACACCAAAAAATTCAACAACAACCTCAACATTGAAAAACAACCACAACCTCAACATTGAACAACACCAACAAATTCAACAACAACCTCAACATTGAAAAACTCCAACAAATTCAACAACAACCTCAACATTGAAAAACAACAACAACCTCAACATTGAAAAACACCAACAAATTCAACAACAATCTGAACATTGAAAAACAACAACAACCTCAACATTGAAAAACACCAACAAATTCAACAACAACCTCGACATTGAAAAACACCAACAAATCCAACAGCAACCTGAACATTGAAAAACTAGAACAACCTCCACATTGAAAAACACCAACAACTTCAACAACAACCTCAACATTGAAAAACACCAACAAATTCAACAACAACCTCAACATTGAAAAACAACAACAACCTCAACATTGAAAAACACCAACAAATTCAACAACAATCTGAACATTCAAAAACAACAACAACCTCAACATTGAAAAACACCAACAAATTCAACAACAACCTCAACATTGAAAAACACCAACAAATTCAACAACAACTTCAACATTGAAAGACACCAACAAATTCAACAACAACCTCGACATTGAAAAAAACCAACAAATTCAACAACAACCTCAACATTGAAAAAAACCAACAAATTCAACAACAACCTCAACATTGAAAAACAACAACAACCTCAACATTGAAAAACACCAACAAATTCAACAACAACCTCAACATTGAAAAACAACAACAACCTCAACATTGAAAAACACCAACAAATTCAACAACAACCTCAACATTTAAAAACACCAACAAATTCAAAAACAACCTCAACATTGAAAAACAACAACAACCTCAACATTTAAAAACACGAACAAATTCAACAACAACCTCAACATTGAAAAACAACAACAACCTCAACATTGAATAACACCAACAAATTCAACAACAACCTCAACATTAAAAAACACCAACAAATTCAACAACAACCTCAACATTGAAAAACAACAACCTCAACATTGAAAAACACCAACAAATTCAACAACAACCTCAACATTGAAAAACTCCAACAAAATCAAGAAAAACCTCAACATTGAAAAACAACAACAACCTCAACATTGAAAAACACTAACAAATTCAACAACAAGCTCAACATTGAAAAACAACAGCAACCTCAACATTGAAAAACACCAACAAATTCAACAACAACTTCAACATTGAAATACACGAACAAATTCAACAACAACCTCGACATTGAAAAACACCAACAAATTCAACAACAACCTCAACATTGAAAAACTACAACAACCTCAACATTGAAAAACACCAACAAATTCAACAACATGCTCAACATTGAAAAACAACAACAACCACAACATTGAAAAACACCAGCAAATTCAACAACAACCTCAAAATTGAAAAATAACAACATCCTCAACATTGAAAAACACCAACAAATTCAACAACAACCTCAACATTGAAAAACACCAACAAATTCAACAACAACCTCAACATTGAAAAACAACAACAACCTCAACATTGAAAAACAACAACAAATTCAACAACAACCTCAACATTGAAAAACAACAACAAATTCAACAACAACCTCAACATTGAAAAACAACAACAACCTCAACATTGAAAAACACCAGAAAATTCCACAACAATCTCAACATTGAAAAATAACAACAACCTCAACATTGAAAAACACCTACAAATTCAACAACAACCTCAACATTGAAAAACAACAACAATCTCAACATTGAAAAACACCAACAAATTCAACAACAACCTCAAAATTGAAAAACAACAACAACCTCAAAATTGAAAAACACCAACAAATTCAACAACAAGCTCAACATTGAAAAACAGCAACAAATTCAACAACAACCTCAACATTTAAAAACACCAACAAATTCAACAACAACCTCAACATTGAAAAACAACAACAACCTCAACATTGAAAAACAGCAACAAATTCAACAACAACCTCAACATTGAAAAACAACAACAGCCTCAACATTGAAAAACACCAACATATTCAACAACAACCTCAACATTAAAAAACACCAAAAAATTCAACAACAACCTCAACATTGAAAAACAACCACAACCTCAACATTGAACAACACCAACAAATTCAACAACAACCTCAACATTGAAAAACTCCAACAAATTCAACAACAACCTGAACATTGAAAAACAACAACAACCTCAACATTGAAAAACACCAACAAATTCAACAACAACCTCAACATTTAAAAACACCAACAAATTCAAAAACAACCTCAACATTGAAAAACAACAACAACCTCAACATTTAAAAACACCAACAAATTCAACAGCAACCTGAACATTGAAAAACTACAACAACCTCAACATTGAATAACACCAACAAATTCAACAACAACCTCAACATTAAAAAACACCAACAAATTCAACAACAACCTCAACATTGAAAAACAACAACCTCAACATTGAAAAACACCAACAAATTCAACAACAACCTCAACATTGAAAAACTCCAACAAAATCAACAAAAACCTCAACATTGAAAAACAACAACAACCTCAACATTGAAAAACACTAACAAATTCAACAACAAGCTCAACATTGAAAAACAACAGCAACCTCAACATTGAAAAACACCAACAAATTCAACAACAACTTCAACATTGAAATACACGAACAAATTCAACAACAACCTCGACATTGAAAAACACCAACAAATTCAACAACAACCTCAACATTGAAAAACAACAACATCCTCAACATTGAAAAACACCAACAAATTCAACAACAATCTGAACATTCAAAAACAACAACAACCTCAACATTGAAAAACACCAACAAATTCAACAACAACCTCAACATTGAAAAACACCAACAAATTCAACAACAACTTCAACATTGAAAGACACCAACAAATTCAACAACAACCTCGACATTGAAAAAAACCAACAAATTCAACAACAACCTCAACATTGAAAAACAACAACAACCTCAACATTGAAAAACACCAACAAATTCAACAACAACCTCAACATTGAAAAACAACAACAACCTCAACATTGAAAAACACCAACAAATTCAACAACAACCTCAACATTTAAAAACACCAACAAATTCAAAAACAACCTCAACATTGAAAAACAACAACAACCTCAACATTTAAAAACACGAACAAATTCAACAACAACCTCAACATTGAAAAACAACAACAACCTCAACATTGAATAACACCAACAAATTCAACAACAACCTCAACATTAAAAAACACCAACAAATTCAACAACAACCTCAACATTGAAAAATAACAACCTCAACATTGAAAAACACCAACAAATTCAACAACAACCTCAACATTGAAAAACTCCAACAAAATCAAGAAAAACCTCAACATTGAAAAACAACAACAACCTCAACATTGAAAAACACTAACAAATTCAACAACAAGCTCAACATTGAAAAACAACAGCAACCTCAACATTGAAAAACACCAACAAATTCAACAACAACTTCAACATTGAAATACACGAACAAATTCAACAACAACCTCGACATTGAAAAACACCAACAAATTCAACAACAACCTCAACATTGAAAAACTACAACAACCTCAACATTGAAAAACACCAACAAATTCAACAACATGCTCAACATTGAAAAACAACAACAACCACAACATTGAAAAACACCAGCAAATTCAACAACAACCTCAAAATTGAAAAATAACAACATCCTCAACATTGAAAAACACCAACAAATTCAACAACAACCTCAACATTGAAAAACACCAACAAATTCAACAACAACCTCAACATTGAAAAACAACAACAACCTCAACATTGAAAAACAACAACAAATTCAACAACAACCTCAACATTGAAAAACAACAACAAATTCAACAACAACCTCAACATTGAAAAACAACAACAACCTCAACATTGAAAAACACCAGAAAATTCCACAACAATCTCAACATTGAAAAATAACAACAACCTCAACATTGAAAAACACCTACAAATTCAACAACAACCTCAACATTGAAAAACAACAACAATCTCAACATTGAAAAACACCAACAAATTCAACAACAACCTCAAAATTGAAAAACAACAACAACCTCAAAATTGAAAAACACCAACAAATTCAACAACAAGCTCAACATTGAAAAACAGCAACAAATTCAACAACAACCTCAACATTTAAAAACACCAACAAATTCAACAACAACCTCAACATTGAAAAACAACAACAACCTCAACATTGAAAAACAGCAACAAATTCAACAACAACCTCAACATTGAAAAACAACAACAGCCTCAACATTGAAAAACACCAACATATTCAACAACAACCTCAACATTAAAAAACACCAAAAAATTCAACAACAACCTCAACATTGAAAAACAACCACAACCTCAACATTGAACAACACCAACAAATTCAACAACAACCTCAACATTGAAAAACTCCAACAAATTCAACAACAACCTGAACATTGAAAAACAACAACAACCTCAACATTGAAAAACACCAACAAATTCAACAACAATCTGAACATTGAAAAACAACAACAACCTCAACATTGAAAAACACCAACAAATTCAACAACAACCTCGTCATTGAAAAACACAACAAATCCAACAGCAACCTGAACATTGAAAAACTACAACAACCTCAACATTGAAAAACACCAACAAATTCAACAACAACCTCAACATTGAAAAACAACAACAACCTCCACATTGAAAAACACCAACAAGTTCAACAACAACCTCAACATTGAAAAACACCAACAAATTCAACAACAACCTCAACATTGAAAAACAACAACAACCTCAACATTGAATAGCACCAACAAATTCAACAACAACCTCAACGTTGAAAAACAACAACAACCTCAACATTGAAAAACACCAACAAATTCAACAACAACCTCAACATTGAAAAACACCAACAAATTCAACAACAACCTCAAAATTGAAAAACAACAACAACCTCAACATTGAAATACACCAACAAATTCAACAACAACCTCAACATTGAAAGACTACATCAAACTCAACATTGAAAAACACGAACAAATTCAACAACCTGAAAATTGAAAAACAACAACAACCTCAAAATTGAAAAACAGCAACAAATTCAACAACAACCTCAACATTGAAAAACACCAACAAATTCAACAACAACCTGAACATTGAAGAACAACAACAACCTCAACATTGAAAAACACCAACAAATTCAACAACAACCTCAACATTGAAAAACAACAACAACCTCATCATTGAAAAACACCAACAAATTCAACAACAACCTCAACATTGAAAAACACCAACAAATTCAACAACAACCTCAACATTAAAAAACACCAACAAATTCAACAACAACCTCAACATTGAAAAACAACAACAACCTCAACATTGAAAAACACCAAAAAATTCAACAACAACCTCAACATTGAAAAACTCCAACAAAATCAACAAAAACCTCAACATTGAAAAACAACAACAACCTCAACATTGAAAAACACTAACAAATTCAACAACAACCTCAACATTGAAAAACAACAGCAACCTCAACATTGAAAAACACCAACAAATTCAACAACAACTTCAACATTGAAATACACGAACAAAATCAACAACAACCTCGACATTGAAAAACACCAACAAATTCAACAACAACCTCAACATTGAAAAACTACAACAACCACAACATTGAAAAACACCAACAAATTCAACAACATCCTCAACATTGAAAAACAACAACAACCACAACATTGAAAAACACCAGCAAATTCAACAACAACCTCAAAATTGAAAAATAACAACATCCTCAACATTGAAAAACACCAACAAATTCAACAACAACCTCAACATTGAAAAACACCAACAAATTCAACAACAACCTCAACATTGAAAAACAATAACAACCTCAACATTGAAAAACAACAACAAATTCAACAACAACCTCAACATTGAAAAACACCAACAAATTCAACAACAACCTCAACATTGAAAAACAACAACAATTCAACAACAACCTCAACATTGAAAAACACCAACAAATTCAACAACAACTTCAACATTGAAAGACACCAACAAATTCAACAACAACCTCGACATTGAAAAAAACCAACAAATTCAACAACAACCTCAACATTGAAAAACAACAACAACCTCAACATTGAAAAACACCAACAAATTCAACAACAACCTCAACATTGAAAAACAATAACAACCTCAACATTGAAAAACACCAACAAATTCAACAACAACCTCAACATTTAAAAACACCAACAAATTCAACAACAACCTCAACATTGAAAAACAACAACAACCTCAACATTTAAAAACACCAACAAATTCAACAACAACCTCAACATTGAAAAACAACAACAACCTCAACATTGAATAACACCAACAAATTCAACAACAACCTCAACATTAAAAAACACCAACAAATTCAACAACAACCTCAACATTGAAAAACAACAACAACCTCAACATTGAAAAACACCAACAAATTCAACAACAACCTCAACATTGAAAAACTCCAACAAATTCAACAACAACCTCAAAATTGAAAAACAACAACAACCTCAAAATTGAAAAACACCAACAAATTCAACAACAAGCTCAACATTGAAAAACAGCAACAAATTCAACAACAACCTCAACATTTAAAAACACCAACAAATTCAACAACAACCTCAACATTGAAAAACAACAACAACCTCAACATTGAAAAACAGCAACAAATTCAACAACAACCTCAACATTGAAAAACAACAACAACCTCAACATTGGAAAACACCAACATATTCAACAACAACCTCAACATTAAAAAACACCAAAAAATTCAACAACAACCTCAACATTGAAAAACAACCACCACCTCAACATTGAACAACACCAACAAATTCAACAACAACCTCAACATTGAAAAACTCCAACAAATTCAACAAGAACCTCAACATTGAAAAACAACAACAACCTCAACATTGAAAAACACCAACATGTTCAACAACAATCTGAACATTGAAAAACAACAACAACCTCAACATTGAAAAACACCAACAAATTCAACAACAACCTCGACATTGAAAAACACCAACAAATCCAACAGCAACCTGAACATTGAAAAACTACAACAACCTCAACATTGAAAAACACCAACAAATTCAACAACAACCTCAACATTGAAAAACAACAACAACCTCCACATTGAAAAACACCAACAAGTTCAACAACAACCTCAACATTGAAAAACACCAACAAATTCAACAACAACCTCAACATTGAAAAACAACAACAACCTCAACATTGAAAAACACCAACAAATTCAACAACAACCTCAACGTTGAAAAACAACAACAACCTCAACATTGAAAAACACCAACAAATTCAACAACAACCTCAAAATTGAAAAACAACAACAACCTCAACATTGAAAAACACCAACAAATTCAACAACAACCTCAACATTGAAAGACTACATCAACCTCAACATTGAAAAACACGAACAAATTCAACAACAACCTGAAAATTGAAAAACAACAACAACCTCAAAATTGAAAAACACCAACAAATTCAACAACAACCTCAACATTGAAAAACACCAACAAATTCAACAACAACCTGAACATTGAAGAACAACAACAACCTCAACATTGAAAAACACCAACAAATTCAACAACAACCTCAACATTGAAAAACAACAACAACCTCATCATTGAAAAACACCAACAAATTCAACAACAACCTCAACATTGAAAAACACCAACAAATTCAACAACAACCTCAACATTGAAAAACAACAACAACCTCAACATTGAAAAACAGCAACAAATTCAACAATAACCTCAACATTGAAAAACAACAACAACCTCAACTTTGAAAAACACCAACAAATTCAACAACAACCTCAACATTGAAAAACACCAACAATTCAACAACAACCTCAACATTGAAAAACACCAACAAATTCAACAACAATCTGAACATTGAAAAACAACAACAACCTCAACATTGAAAAACACCAACAAATTCAACAACAACCTCAACATTGAAAAACACCAACAAATTCAACAACAACTTCAACATTGAAAGACACCAACAAATTCAACAACAACCTCGACATTGAAAAGAACCAACAAATTCAACAACAACCTCAACATTGAAAAACAACAGCAACCTCAACATTGAAAAACACCAACAAATTCAACAACAACCTCAACATTGAAAAACAACAACAACCTCAACATTGAAAAACACCAACAAATTCAACAACAACCTCAACATTGAAAAACAGCAACAAATTCAACAACAACCTCAACATTGAAAAACAACAACAACCTCAACATTTAAAAACACCGACAAATTCAACAACAACCTCAACATTGCAAAACAACAACAACCTCAACATTGAATAACACCTACAAATTCAACAACAACCTCAACATTAAAAAACACCAACAAATTCAACAACAACCTCAACATTGAAAAACAACAACAACCTAAACATTGAAAAACACCAACAAATTCAACAACAACCTCAACATTGAAAAACTCCAACAAAATCAACAAAAACCTCAACATTGAAAAACAACAACAACCTCAACATTGAAAAACACTAACAAATTCAACAACAACCTCAACATTGAAAAACAACAGCAACCTCATCATTGAAAAACACCAACCATTTCAACAACAACTTCAACATTGAAATACACGAACAAATTCAACAACAACCTCGACATTGAAAAACACCAACAAATTCAACAACAACCTCAACATTGAAAAACTACAACAACCTCAACATTGAAAAACACCAACAAATTCAACAACATCCTCAACATTGAAAAACAACAACAACCACAACATTGAAAAACACCAGCAAATTCAACAACAACCTCAAAATTGAAAAATAACAACATCCTCAACATTGAAAAACACCAACAAATTCAACAACAACCTCAACATTGAAAAACACCAACAAATTCAACAACAACCTCAACATTGAAAAACAACAACAACCTCAACATTGAAAAACAACAACAAATTCAACAACAACCTCAACATTGAAAAACACCAACAAATTCAACAACAACCTCAACATTGAAAAACAACAACAACCTCAACATTGAAAAACACCAAAAAATTCCACAACAATCTCAACATTGAAAAATAACAACAACCTCAACATTGAAAAACACCTACAAATTCAACAACAACCTCAACATTGAAAAACAACAACAATCTCAACATTGAAAAACACCAACAAATTCAACAACAACCTCAAAATTGAAAAACAACAACAACCTCAAAATTGAAAAACACCAACAAATTCAACAACAAGCTCAACATTGAAAAACAGCAACAAATTCAACAACAACCTCAACATTTAAAAACACCAACAAATTCAACAACAACCTCAACATTGAAAAACAACAACAACCTCAACATTGAAAAACAGCAACAAATTCAACAACAACCTCAACATTGAAAAACAACAACAACCTCAACATTGAAAAACACCAACATATTCAACAACAACCTCAACATTGAAAAACAGCAACAAATTCAACAATAACCTCAACATTGAAAAACAACAACAACCTCAACATTGAAAAACACCAACAAATTCAACAACAACCTCAACATTGAAAATCACCAACAATTCAACAACAACCTCAACATTGAAAAACACCAACAAATTCAACAACAATCTGAACATTGAAAAACAACAACAACCTCAACATTGAAAAACACCAACAAATTCAACAACAACCTCAACATTGAAAAACACCAACAAATTCAACAACAATCTGAACATTGAAAAACAACAACAACCTCAACATTGAAAAACACCAACAAATTCAACAACAACCTCAACATTGAAAAACACCAACAAATTCAACAACAACTTCAACATTGAAAGACACCAACAAATTCAACAACAACCTCGACATTGAAAAGAACCAACAAATTCAACAACAACCTCAACATTGAAAAACAACAGCAACCTCAACATTGAAAAACACCCACAAATTCAACAACAACCTCAACATTGAAAAACAACAGCAACCTCAACATTGAAAAACACCAACAAATTCAACAACAACCTCAACATTGAAAAACAGCAACAAATTCAACAACAACCTCAACATTGAAAAACAACAACAACCTCAACATTTAAAAACACCAACAAATTCAACAACAACCTCAACATTGCAAAACAAGAACAACCTCAACATTGAATAACACCTACAAATTCAACAACAACCTCAACAAAAAAAAAACACCAACAAATTCAACAACAACCTCAACATTGAAAAACAACAACAACCTCAACATTGAAAAACACCAACAAATTCAACAACAACCTCAACATTGAAAAACTCCAACAAAATCAACAAAAACCTCAACATTGAAAAACAACAACAACCTCAACATTGAAAAACACTAACAAATTCAACAACAACCTCAACATTGAAAAACAACAGCAACCTCATCATTGAAAAACACCAACCATTTCAACAACAACTTCAACATTGAAATACACGAACAAATTCAACAACAACCTCGACATTGAAAAACACCAACAAATTCAACAACAACCTCAACATTGAAAAACTACAACAACCTCAACATTGAAAAACACCAACAAATTCAACAACATCCTCAACATTGAAAAACAACAACAACCACAACATTGAAAAACACCAACAAATTCAACAACAACCTCAAAATTGAAAAATAACAACATCCTCAACATTGAAAAACACCAACAAATTCAACAACAACCTCAACATTGAAAAACACCAACAAATTCAACAACAACCTCAACATTGAAAAACAACAACAACCTCAACATTGAAAAACAACAACAAGTTCAACAACAACCGCAACATTGAAAAACACCAACAAATTCAACAACAACCTCAACATTGAAAAACAACAACAACCTCAACATTGAAAAACAACAACAAGTTCAACAACAACCGCAACATTGAAAAACACCAACAAATTCAACAACAACCTCAACATTGAAAAACAACAACAACCTCAACATTGAAAAACACCAAAAAATTCCACAACAATCTCAACATTGAAAAATAACAACAACCTCAACATTGAAAAACACCTACAAATTCAACAACAACCTCAACATTGAAAAACAACAACAATCTCAACATTGAAAAACACCAACAAATTCAACAACAACCTCAAAATTGAAAAACAACAACAACCTCAAAATTGAAAAACACCAACAAATTCAACAACAAGCTCAACATTGAAAAACAGCAACAAATTCAACAACAACCTCAACATTTAAAAACACCAACAAATTCAACAACAACCTCAACATTGAAAAACAACCACAACCTCAACATTGAACAACACCAACAAATTCAACAACAACCTCAACATTGAAAAACAACAACAACCTCAACATTGAAAAACACCAACAAATTCAACAACAATCTGAACATTGAAAAACAACAACAACCTCAACATTGTAAAACACCAACAAATTCAACAACAACCTCGACATTGAAAAACACCAACAAATCCAACAGCAACCTGAACATTGAAAAACTACAACAACCTCAACATTGAAAAACACCAACAAATTCAACAACAACCTCAACATTGAAAAACAACAACAACCTCCACATTGAAAAACACCAACAAGTTCAACAACAACCTCAACATTGAAAAACACCAACAAATTCAACAACAACCTCAACATTGAAAAACAACAACAACCTCAACATTGAAAAGCACCAACAAATTCAACAACAACCTCAACGTTGAAAAACAACAACAACCTCAACATTGAAAAACACCAACAAATTCAACAACAACCTCAACATTGAAAAACTCCAACAAAATCAACAAAAACCTCAACATTGAAAAACAACAACAACCTCAACATTGAAAAACACTAACAAATTCAACAACAACCTCAACATTGAAAAACAACAACAACCTCAACATTGAAAAACACCAACAAATTCAACAACAACCTCAACATTGAAAAACACCAACAAATTCAACAACAACCTCAACATTGAAAAACAACAACAACCTCAACATTGAAAAACAACAACAAGTTCAACAACAACCGCAACATTGAAAAACACCAACAAATTCAACAACAACCTCAACATTGAAAAACAACAACAACCTCAACATTGAAAAACACCAAAAAATTCCACAACAATCTCAACATTGAAAAATAACAACAACCTCAACATTGAAAAACACCAACAAATTCAACAACAACCTCAACATTGAAAAACAACAACAACCGCAACATTGAAAAACACCAACAAATTCAACAACAACCTCAACATTGAAAAACACCAACATATTCAACAACAACCTCAACATTAAAAAACACCAAAAAATTCAACAACAACCTCAACATTGAAAAACAACCACAACCTCAACATTGAACAACACCAACAAATTCAACAACAACCTCAACATTGAAAAACAACAACAACCTCAACATTGAAAAACACCAACAAATTCAACAACAATCTGAACATTGAAAAACAACAACAACCTCAACATTGAAAAACACCAACAAATTCAACAACAACCTCGACATTGAAAAACACCAACAAATCCAACAGCAACCTGAACATTGAAAAACTACAACAACCTCAACATTGAAAAACACCAACAAATTCAACAACAACCTCAACATTGAAAAACAACAACAACCTCCACATTGAAAAACACCAACAAGTTCAACAACAACCTCAACATTGAAAAACACCAACAAATTCAACAACAACCTCAACATTGAAAAACAACAACAACCTCAACATTGAAAAGCACCAACAAATTCAACAACAACCTCAACGTTGAAAAACAACAACAACCTCAACATTGAAAAACACCAACAAATTCAACAACAACCTCAACATTGAAAAACTCCAACAAAATCAACAAAAACCTCAACATTGAAAAACAACAACAACCTCAACATTGAAAAACACTAACAAATTCAACAACAACCTCAACATTGAAAAACAACAACAACCTCAACATTGAAAAACACCAACAAATTCAACAACAACCTCAACATTGAAAAACAACAACAAGTTCAACAACAACCGCAACATTGAAAAACACCAACAAATTCAACAACAACCTCAACATTGAAAAACAACAACAACCTCAACATTGAAAAACACCTACAAATTCAACAACAATCTCAACATTGAAAAATAACAACAACCTCAACATTGAAAAACACCTACAAATTCAACAACAACCTCAACATTGAAAAACAACAACAATCTCAACATTGAAAAACACCAACAAATTCAACAACAACCTCAAAATTGAAAAACAACAACAACCTCAAAATTGAAAAACACCAACAAATTCAACAACAAGCTCAACATTGAAAAACAGCAACAAATTCAACAACAACCTCAACATTTAAAAACACCAACAAATTCAACAACAACCTCAACATTGAAAAACAACAACAACCTCAACATTGAAAAACAGCAACAAATTCAACAACAACCTCAACATTGAAAAACAACAACAACCTCAACATTGAAAAACACCAACAAATTCAACAACAACCTCAAAATTGAAAAACAACAACAACCTCAAAATTGAAAAACACCAACAAATTCAACAACAAGCTCAACATTGAAAAACAGCAACAAATTCAACAACAACCTCAACATTTAAAAACACCAACAAATTCAACAACAACCTCAACATTAAAAAACAACAACAACCTCAACATTGAAAAACAGCAACAAATTCAACAACAACCTCAACATTGAAATACAACAACAGCCTCAACATTGAAAAACACCAACATATTCAACAACAACCTCAACATTAAAAAACACCAAAAAATTCAACAACAACCTCAACATTGAAAAACAACCACAACCTCAACATTGAACAACACCAACAAATTCAACAACAACCTCAACATTGAAAAACAACAACAACCTCAACATTGAAAAACACCAACAAATTCAACAACAATCTGAACATTGAAAAACAACAACAACCTCAACATTGAAAAACACCAACAAATTCAACAACAACCTCGACATTGAAAAACACCAACAAATCCAACAGCAACCTGAACATTGAAAAACTACAACAACCTCAACATTGAAAAACACCAACAAATTCAACAACAACCTCAACATTGAAAAACAACAACAACCTCCACATTGAAAAACACCAACAAGTTCAACAACAACCTCAACATTGAAAAACACCAACAAATTCAACAACAAGCTCAACATTGAAAAACAGCAACAAATTCAACAACAACCTCAACATTTAAAAACACCAACAAATTCAACAACAACCTCAACATTGAAAAACAACAACAACCTCAACATTGAAAAACACCAACAAATTCAACAACAACCTCAACATTGAAAAACAGCAACAAATTCAACAACAACCTCAACATTGAAAAACAACAACAACCTCAACATTTAAAAACACCGACAAATTCAACAACAACCTCAACATTGCAAAACAACAACAACCTCAACATTGAATAACACCTACAAATTCAACAACAACCTCAACATTAAAAAACACCAACAAATTCAACAACAACCTCAACATTGAAAAACAACAACAACCTAAACATTGAAAAACACCAACAAATTCAACAACAACCTCAACATTGAAAAACTCCAACAAAATCAACAAAAACCTCAACATTGAAAAACAACAACAACCTCAACATTGAAAAACACTAACAAATTCAACAACAACCTCAACATTGAAAAACAACAGCAACCTCATCATTGAAAAACACCAACCATTTCAACAACAACTTCAACATTGAAATACACGAACAAATTCAACAACAACCTCGACATTGAAAAACACCAACAAATTCAACAACAACCTCAACATTGAAAAACTACAACAACCTCAACATTGAAAAACACCAACAAATTCAACAACATCCTCAACATTGAAAAACAACAACAACCACAACATTGAAAAACACCAGCAAATTCAACAACAACCTCAAAATTGAAAAATAACAACATCCTCAACATTGAAAAACACCAACAAATTCAACAACAACCTCAACATTGAAAAACACCAACAAATTCAACAACAACCTCAACATTGAAAAACAACAACAACCTCAACATTGAAAAACAACAACAAATTCAACAACAACCTCAACATTGAAAAACACCAACAAATTCAACAACAACCTCAACATTGAAAAACAACAACAACCTCAACATTGAAAAACACCAAAAAATTCCACAACAATCTCAACATTGAAAAATAACAACAACCTCAACATTGAAAAACACCTACAAATTCAACAACAACCTCAACATTGAAAAACAACAACAATCTCAACATTGAAAAACACCAACAAATTCAACAACAACCTCAAAATTGAAAAACAACAACAACCTCAAAATTGAAAAACACCAACAAATTCAACAACAAGCTCAACATTGAAAAACAGCAACAAATTCAACAACAACCTCAACATTTAAAAACACCAACAAATTCAACAACAACCTCAACATTGAAAAACAACAACAACCTCAACATTGAAAAACAGCAACAAATTCAACAACAACCTCAACATTGAAAAACAACAACAACCTCAACATTGAAAAACACCAACATATTCAACAACAACCTCAACATTGAAAAACAGCAACAAATTCAACAATCACCTCAACATTGAAAAACAACAACAACCTCAACATTGAAAAACACCAACAAATTCAACAACAACCTCAACATTGAAAATCACCAACAATTCAACAACAACCTCAACATTGAAAAACACCAACAAATTCAACAACAATCTGAACATTGAAAAACAACAACAACCTCAACATTGAAAAACACCAACAAATTCAACAACAACCTCAACATTGAAAAACACCAACAAATTCAACAACAATCTGAACATTGAAAAACAACAACAACCTCAACATTGAAAAACACCAACAAATTCAACAACAACCTCAACATTGAAAAACACCAACAAATTCAACAACAACTTCAACATTGAAAGACACCAACAAATTCAACAACAACCTCGACATTGAAAAGAACCAACAAATTCAACAACAACCTCAACATTGAAAAACAACAGCAACCTCAACATTGAAAAACACCCACAAATTCAACAACAACCTCAACATTGAAAAACAACAGCAACCTCAACATTGAAAAACACCAACAAATTCAACAACAACCTCAACATTGAAAAACAGCAACAAATTCAACAACAACCTCAACATTGAAAAACAACAACAACCTCAACATTTAAAAACACCAACAAATTCAACAACAACCTCAACATTGCAAAACAAGAACAACCTCAACATTGAATAACACCTACAAATTCAACAACAACCTCAACAAAAAAAAACACCAACAAATTCAACAACAACCTCAACATTGAAAAACAACAACAACCTCAACATTGAAAAACACCAACAAATTCAACAACAACCTCAACATTGAAAAACTCCAACAAAATCAACAAAAACCTCAACATTGAAAAACAACAACAACCTCAACATTGAAAAACACTAACAAATTCAACAACAACCTCAACATTGAAAAACAACAGCAACCTCATCATTGAAAAACACCAACCATTTCAACAACAACTTCAACATTGAAATACACGAACAAATTCAACAACAACCTCGACATTGAAAAACACCAACAAATTCAACAACAACCTCAACATTGAAAAACTACAACAACCTCAACATTGAAAAACACCAACAAATTCAACAACATCCTCAACATTGAAAAACAACAACAACCACAACATTGAAAAACACCAACAAATTCAACAACAACCTCAAAATTGAAAAATAACAACATCCTCAACATTGAAAAACACCAACAAATTCAACAACAACCTCAACATTGAAAAACACCAACAAATTCAACAACAACCTCAACATTGAAAAACAACAACAACCTCAACATTGAAAAACAACAACAAGTTCAACAACAACCGCAACATTGAAAAACACCAACAAATTCAACAACAACCTCAACATTGAAAAACAACAACAACCTCAACATTGAAAAACAACAACAAGTTCAACAACAACCGCAACATTGAAAAACACCAACAAATTCAACAACAACCTCAACATTGAAAAACAACAACAACCTCAACATTGAAAAACACCAAAAAATTCCACAACAATCTCAACATTGAAAAATAACAACAACCTCAACATTGAAAAACACCTACAAATTCAACAACAACCTCAACATTGAAAAACAACAACAATCTCAACATTGAAAAACACCAACAAATTCAACAACAACCTCAAAATTGAAAAACAACAACAACCTCAAAATTGAAAAACACCAACAAATTCAACAACAAGCTCAACATTGAAAAACAGCAACAAATTCAACAACAACCTCAACATTTAAAAACACCAACAAATTCAACAACAACCTCAACATTGAAAAACAACCACAACCTCAACATTGAACAACACCAACAAATTCAACAACAACCTCAACATTGAAAAACAACAACAACCTCAACATTGAAAAACACCAACAAATTCAACAACAATCTGAACATTGAAAAACAACAACAACCTCAACATTGAAAAACACCAACAAATTCAACAACAACCTCGACATTGAAAAACACCAACAAATCCAACAGCAACCTGAACATTGAAAAACTACAACAACCTCAACATTGAAAAACACCAACAAATTCAACAACAACCTCAACATTGAAAAACAACAACAACCTCCACATTGAAAAACACCAACAAGTTCAACAACAACCTCAACATTGAAAAACACCAACAAATTCAACAACAACCTCAACATTGAAAAACAACAACAACCTCAACATTGAAAAGCACCAACAAATTCAACAACAACCTCAACGTTGAAAAACAACAACAACCTCAACATTGAAAAACACCAACAAATTCAACAACAACCTCAACATTGAAAAACTCCAACAAAATCAACAAAAACCTCAACATTGAAAAACAACAACAACCTCAACATTGAAAAACACTAACAAATTCAACAACAACCTCAACATTGAAAAACAACAACAACCTCAACATTGAAAAACACCAACAAATTCAACAACAACCTCAACATTGAAAAACACCAACAAATTCAACAACAACCTCAACATTGAAAAACAACAACAACCTCAACATTGAAAAACAACAACAAATTCAACAACAACCTCAACATTGAAAAACAACAACAACCTCAACATTGAATAACACCTACAAATTCAACAACAACCTCAACATTAAAAAACACCAACAAATTCAACAACAACCTCAACATTGAAAAACAACAACAACCTAAACATTGAAAAACACCAACAAATTCAACAACAACCTCAACATTGAAAAACTCCAACAAAATCAACAAAAACCTCAACATTGAAAAACAACAACAACCTCAACATTGAAAAACACTAACAAATTCAACAACAACCTCAACATTGAAAAACAACAGCAACCTCATCATTGAAAAACACCAACCATTTCAACAACAACTTCAACATTGAAATACACGAACAAATTCAACAACAACCTCGACATTGAAAAACACCAACAAATTCAACAACAACCTCAACATTGAAAAACTACAACAACCTCAACATTGAAAAACACCAACAAATTCAACAACATTCTCAACATTGAAAAACAACAACAACCACAACATTGAAAAACACCAGCAAATTCAACAACAACCTCAAAATTGAAAAATAACAACATCCTCAACATTGAAAAACACCAACAAATTCAACAACAACCTCAACATTGAAAAACACCAACAAATTCAACAACAACCTCAACATTGAAAAACAACAACAACCTCAACATTGAAAAACAACAACAAATTCAACAACAACCTCAACATTGAAAAACACCAACAAATTCAACAACAACCTCAACATTGAAAAACAACAACAACCTCAACATTGAAAAACACCAAAAAATTCCACAACAATCTCAACATTGAAAAATAACAACAACCTCAACATTGAAAAACACCTACAAATTCAACAACAACCTCAACATTGAAAAACAACAACAATCTCAACATTGAAAAACACCAACAAATTCAACAACAACCTCAAAATTGAAAAACAACAACAACCTCAAAATTGAAAAACACCAACAAATTCAACAACAAGCTCAACATTGAAAAACAGCAACAAATTCAACAACAACCTCAACATTTAAAAACACCAACAAATTCAACAACAACCTCAACATTGAAAAACAACAACAACCTCAACATTGAAAAACAGCAACAAATTCAACAACAACCTCAACATTGAAAAACAACAACAACCTCAACATTGAAAAACACCAACATATTCAACAACAACCTCAACATTGAAAAACAGCAACAAATTCAACAATAACCTCAACATTGAAAAACAACAACAACCTCAACATTGAAAAACACCAACAAATTCAACAACAACCTCAACATTGAAAATCACCAACAATTCAACAACAACCTCAACATTGAAAAACACCAACAAATTCAACAACAATCTGAACATTGAAAAACAACAACAACCTCAACATTGAAAAACACCAACAAATTCAACAACAACCTCAACATTGAAAAACACCAACAAATTCAACAACAATCTGAACATTGAAAAACAACAACAACCTCAACATTGAAAAACACCAACAAATTCAACAACAACCTCAACATTGAAAAACACCAACAAATTCAACAACAACTTCAACATTGAAAGACACCAACAAATTCAACAACAACCTCGACATTGAAAAGAACCAACAAATTCAACAACAACCTCAACATTGAAAAACAACAGCAACCTCAACATTGAAAAACACCCACAAATTCAACAACAACCTCAACATTGAAAAACAACAGCAACCTCAACATTGAAAAACACCAACAAATTCAACAACAACCTCAACATTGAAAAACAGCAACAAATTCAACAACAACCTCAACATTGAAAAACAACAACAACCTCAACATTTAAAAACACCAACAAATTCAACAACAACCTCAACATTGCAAAACAAGAACAACCTCAACATTGAATAACACCTACAAATTCAACAACAACCTCAACAAAAAAAAACACCAACAAATTCAACAACAACCTCAACATTGAAAAACAACAACAACCTCAACATTGAAAAACACCAACAAATTCAACAACAACCTCAACATTGAAAAACTCCAACAAAATCAACAAAAACCTCAACATTGAAAAACAACAACAACCTCAACATTGAAAAACACTAACAAATTCAACAACAACCTCAACATTGAAAAACAACAGCAACCTCATCATTGAAAAACACCAACCATTTCAACAACAACTTCAACATTGAAATACACGAACAAATTCAACAACAACCTCGACATTGAAAAACACCAACAAATTCAACAACAACCTCAACATTGAAAAACTACAACAACCTCAACATTGAAAAACACCAACAAATTCAACAACATCCTCAACATTGAAAAACAACAACAACCACAACATTGAAAAACACCAACAAATTCAACAACAACCTCAAAATTGAAAAATAACAACATCCTCAACATTGAAAAACACCAACAAATTCAACAACAACCTCAACATTGAAAAACACCAACAAATTCAACAACAACCTCAACATTGAAAAACAACAACAACCTCAACATTGAAAAACAACAACAAGTTCAACAACAACCGCAACATTGAAAAACACCAACAAATTCAACAACAACCTCAACATTGAAAAACAACAACAACCTCAACATTGAAAAACAACAACAAGTTCAACAACAACCGCAACATTGAAAAACACCAACAAATTCAACAACAACCTCAACATTGAAAAACAACAACAACCTCAACATTGAAAAACACCAAAAAATTCCACAACAATCTCAACATTGAAAAATAACAACAACCTCAACATTGAAAAACACCTACAAATTCAACAACAACCTCAACATTGAAAAACAACAACAATCTCAACATTGAAAAACACCAACAAATTCAACAACAACCTCAAAATTGAAAAACAACAACAACCTCAAAATTGAAAAACACCAACAAATTCAACAACAAGCTCAACATTGAAAAACAGCAACAAATTCAACAACAACCTCAACATTTAAAAACACCAACAAATTCAACAACAACCTCAACATTGAAAAACAACCACAACCTCAACATTGAACAACACCAACAAATTCAACAACAACCTCAACATTGAAAAACAACAACAACCTCAACATTGAAAAACACCAACAAATTCAACAACAATCTGAACATTGAAAAACAACAACAACCTCAACATTGAAAAACACCAACAAATTCAACAACAACCTCGACATTGAAAAACACCAACAAATCCAACAGCAACCTGAACATTGAAAAACTACAACAACCTCAACATTGAAAAACACCAACAAATTCAACAACAACCTCAACATTGAAAAACAACAACAACCTCCACATTGAAAAACACCAACAAGTTCAACAACAACCTCAACATTGAAAAACACCAACAAATTCAACAACAACCTCAACATTGAAAAACAACAACAACCTCAACATTGAAAAGCACCAACAAATTCAACAACAACCTCAACGTTGAAAAACAACAACAACCTCAACATTGAAAAACACCAACAAATTCAACAACAACCTCAACATTGAAAAACTCCAACAAAATCAACAAAAACCTCAACATTGAAAAACAACAACAACCTCAACATTGAAAAACACTAACAAATTCAACAACAACCTCAACATTGAAAAACAACAACAACCTCAACATTGAAAAACACCAACAAATTCAACAACAACCTCAACATTGAAAAACACCAACAAATTCAACAACAACCTCAACATTGAAAAACAACAACAACCTCAACATTGAAAAACAACAACAAGTTCAACAACAACCGCAACATTGAAAAACACCAACAAATTCAACAACAACCTCAACATTGAAAAACAACAACAACCTCAACATTGAAAAACACCAAAAAATTCCACAACAATCTCAACATTGAAAAATAACAACAACCTCAACATTGAAAAACACCAACAAATTCAACAACAACCTCAACATTGAAAAACAACAACAACCGCAACATTGAAAAACACCAACAAATTCAACAACAACCTCAACATTGAAAAACACCAACATATTCAACAACAACCTCAACATTAAAAAACACCAAAAAATTCAACAACAACCTCAACATTGAAAAACAACCACAACCTCAACATTGAACAACACCAACAAATTCAACAACAACCTCAACATTGAAAAACAACAACAACCTCAACATTGAAAAACACCAACAAATTCAACAACAATCTGAACATTGAAAAACAACAACAACCTCAACATTGAAAAACACCAACAAATTCAACAACAACCTCGACATTGAAAAACACCAACAAATCCAACAGCAACCTGAACATTGAAAAACTACAACAACCTCAACATTGAAAAACACCAACAAATTCAACAACAACCTCAACATTGAAAAACAACAACAACCTCCACATTGAAAAACACCAACAAGTTCAACAACAACCTCAACATTGAAAAACACCAACAAATTCAACAACAACCTCAACATTGAAAAACAACAACAACCTCAACATTGAAAAGCACCAACAAATTCAACAACAACCTCAACGTTGAAAAACAACAACAACCTCAACATTGAAAAACACCAACAAATTCAACAACAACCTCAACATTGAAAAACTCCAACAAAATCAACAAAAACCTCAACATTGAAAAACAACAACAACCTCAACATTGAAAAACACTAACAAATTCAACAACAACCTCAACATTGAAAAACAACAACAACCTCAACATTGAAAAACACCAACAAATTCAACAACAACCTCAACATTGAAAAACAACAACAAGTTCAACAACAACCGCAACATTGAAAAACACCAACAAATTCAACAACAACCTCAACATTGAAAAACAACAACAACCTCAACATTGAAAAACACCTACAAATTCAACAACAATCTCAACATTGAAAAATAACAACAACCTCAACATTGAAAAACACCTACAAATTCAACAACAACCTCAACATTGAAAAACAACAACAATCTCAACATTGAAAAACACCAACAAATTCAACAACAACCTCAAAATTGAAAAACAACAACAACCTCAAAATTGAAAAACACCAACAAATTCAACAACAAGCTCAACATTGAAAAACAGCAACAAATTCAACAACAACCTCAACATTTAAAAACACCAACAAATTCAACAACAACCTCAACATTGAAAAACAACAACAACCTCAACATTGAAAAACAGCAACAAATTCAACAACAACCTCAACATTGAAAAACAACAACAACCTCAACATTGAAAAACACCAACAAATTCAACAACAACCTCAAAATTGAAAAACAACAACAACCTCAAAATTGAAAAACACCAACAAATTCAACAACAAGCTCAACATTGAAAAACAGCAACAAATTCAACAACAACCTCAACATTTAAAAACACCAACAAATTCAACAACAACCTCAACATTAAAAAACAACAACAACCTCAACATTGAAAAACAGCAACAAATTCAACAACAACCTCAACATTGAAATACAACAACAGCCTCAACATTGAAAAACACCAACATATTCAACAACAACCTCAACATTAAAAAACACCAAAAAATTCAACAACAACCTCAACATTGAAAAACAACCACAACCTCAACATTGAACAACACCAACAAATTCAACAACAACCTCAACATTGAAAAACAACAACAACCTCAACATTGAAAAACACCAACAAATTCAACAACAATCTGAACATTGAAAAACAACAACAACCTCAACATTGAAAAACACCAACAAATTCAACAACAACCTCGACATTGAAAAACACCAACAAATCGAACAGCAACCTGAACATTGAAAAACTACAACAACCTCAACATTGAAAAACACCAACAAATTCAACAACAACCTCAACATTGAAAAACAACAACAACCTCCACATTGAAAAACACCAACAAGTTCAACAACAACCTCAACATTGAAAAACACCAACAAATTCAACAACAAGCTCAACATTGAAAAACAGCAACAAATTCAACAACAACCTCAACATTTAAAAACACCAACAAATTCAACAACAACCTCAACATTGAAAAACAACAACAACCTCAACATTGAAAAACAACAACAATCTCAACATTGAAAAACACCAACAAATTCAACAACAACCTCAAAATTGAAAAACAACAACAACCTCAAAATTGAAAAACACCAACAAATTCAACAACAAGCTCAACATTGAAAAACAGCAACAAATTCAACAACAACCTCAACATTTAAAAACACCAACAAATTCAACAACAACCTCAACATTAAAAAACAACAACAACCTCAACATTGAAAAACAGCAACAAATTCAACAACAACCTCAACATTGAAATACAACAACAGCCTCAACATTGAAAAACACCAACATATTCAACAACAACCTCAACATTAAAAAACACCAAAAAATTCAACAACAACCTCAACATTGAAAAACAACCACAACCTCAACATTGAACAACACCAACAAATTCAACAACAACCTCAACATTGAAAAACAACAACAACCTCAACATTGAAAAACACCAACAAATTCAACAACAATCTGAACATTGAAAAACAACAACAACCTCAACATTGAAAAACACCAACAAATTCAACAACAACCTCGACATTGAAAAACACCAACAAATCCAACAGCAACCTGAACATTGAAAAACTACAACAACCTCAACATTGAAAAACACCAACAAATTCAACAACAACCTCAACATTGAAAAACAACAACAACCTCCACATTGAAAAACACCAACAAGTTCAACAACAACCTCAACATTGAAAAACACCAACAAATTCAACAACAACCTCAACATTGAAAAACAACAACAACCTCAACATTGAAAAGCACCAACAAATTCAACAACAACCTCAACGTTGAAAAACAACAACAACCTCAACATTGAAAAACACCAACAAATTCAACAACAACCTCAACATTGAAAAACACCAACAAATTCAACAACAACCTCAAAATTGAAAAACAACAACAACCTCAACATTGAAAAACACCAACAAATTCAACAACAACCTCAACATTGAAAGACTACATCAACCTCAACATTGAAAAACACGAACAAATTCAACAACAATCTGAAAATTGAAAAACAACAACAACCTCAAAATTGAAAAACACCAACAAATTCAACAACAACCTCAACATTGAAAAACACCAACAAATTCAACAACAACCGCAACATTGAAAAACAACAACAACCTCATCATTGAAAAACACCAACAAATTCAACAACAACCTCAACATTGAAAAACACCAACAAATTCAACAACAACCTCAACATTAAAAAACACCAACAAATTCAACAACAACCTCAACATTGAAAAACAACAACAACCTCAACATTGAAAAACACCAACAAATTCAACAACAACCTCAACATTGAAAAACTCCAACAAAATCAACAAAAACCTCAACATTGAAAAACAACAACAACCTCAACATTGAAAAACACTAACAAATTCAACAACAACCTCAACATTGAAAAACAACAGCAACCTCAACATTGAAAAACACCAACAAATTCAACAACAACTTCAACATTGAAATACACGAACAAATTCAACAACAACCTCGACATTGAAAAACACCAACAAATTCAACAACAACCTCAACATTGAAAAACTACAACAACCACAACATTGAAAAACACCAACAAATTCAACAACATCCTCTACATTGAAAAACAACAACAACCACAACATTGAAAAACACCGGCAAATTCAACAACAACCTCAAAATTGAAAAATAACAACATCCTCAACATTGAAAAACACCAACAAATTCAACAACAACCTCAACATTGAAAAACACCAACAAATTCAACAACAACCTCAACATTGAAAAACAACAACAACCTCAACATTGAAAAACACCAACAAATTCAACAACCTGAAAATTGAAAAACAACAACAACCTCAAAATTGAAAAACACCAACAAATTCAACAACAACCTCAACATTGAAAAACACCAACAAATTCAACAACAACCTGAACATTGAAGAACAACAACAACCTCAACATTGAAAAACACCAACAAATTCAACAACAACCTCAACATTGAAAAACAACAACAACCTCATCATTGAAAAACACCAACAAATTCAACAACAACCTCAACATTGAAAAACACCAACAAATTCAACAACAACCTCAACATTAAAAAACACCAACAAATTCAACAACAACCTCAACATTGAAAAACAACAACAACCTCAACATTGAAAAACACCAACAAATTCAACAACAACCTCAACATTGAAAAACTACAACTAAATCAACAAAAACCTCAACATTGAAAAACAACAACAACCTCAACATTGAAAAACACTAACAAATTCAACAACATCCTCAACATTGAAAAACAACAACAACCACAACATTGAAAAACACCAGCAAATTCAACAACAACCTCAAAATTGAAAAATAACAACATCCTCAACATTGAAAAACACCAACAAATTCAACAACAACCTCAACATTGAAAAACACCAACAAATTCAACAACAACCTCAACATTGAAAAACAACAACAACCTCAACATTGAAAAACAACAACAAATTCAACAACAACCGCAACATTGAAAAACACCAACAAATTCAACAACAACCTCAACATTGAAAAACAACAACAACCTCAACATTGAAAAACACCAAAAAATTCCACAACAATCTCAACATTGAAAAATAACAACAACCTCAACATTGAAAAACACCTACAAATTCAACAACAACCTCAACATTGAAAAACAACAACAATCTCAACATTGAAAAACACCAACAAATTCAACAACAACCTCAAAATTGAAAAACAACAACAACCTCAAAATTGAAAAACACCAACAAATTCAACAACAAGCTCAACATTGAAAAACAGCAACAAATTCAACAACAACCTCAACATTTAAAAACACCAACAAATTCAACAACAACCTCAACATTGAAAAACAACAACAACCTCAACATTGAAAAACAGCAACAAATTCAATAACAACCTCAACATTGAAAAACAACAACAACCTCAACATTGAAAAACACCAACATATTCAACAACAACCTCAACATTGAAAAACAGCAACAAATTCAACAATAACCTCAACATTGAAAAACAACAACAACCTCAACATTGAAAAACACCAACAAATTCAACAACAACCTCAACATTGAAAATCACCAACAATTCAACAACAACCTCAACATTGAAAAACACCAACAAATTCAACAACAATCTGAACATTGAAAAACAACAACAACCTCAACATTGAAAAACACCAACAAATTCAACAACAACCTCAACATTGAAAAACACCAACAAATTCAACAACAACTTCAACATTGAAAGACACCAACAAATTCAACAACAACCTCGACATTGAAAAAAACCAACAAATTCAACAACAACCTCAACATTGAAAAACAACAACAACCTCAACATTGAAAAACACCAACAAATTCAACAACAACCTCAACATTGAAAAACAACAACAACCTCAACATTGAAAAACACCAACAAATTCAACAACAACCTCAACATTGAAAAACAACAACAACCTCAACATTGAAAAACACCAACAAATTCAACAACAACCTCAACATTTAAAAACACCAACAAATTCAACAACAACCTCAACATTGAAAAACAACAACAACCTCAACATTTAAAAACACCAACAAATTCAACAACATCCTCAACATTGAAAAACAACAACAACCTCAACATTGAATAACACCAACAAATTCAACAACAACCTCAACTTTAAAAAACACCAACAAATTCAACAACAACCTCAACATTGAAAAACAACAACAACCTCAACATTGAAAAACACCAACAAATTCAACAACAACCTCAACATTGAAAAACTCCAAAAAAATCAACAAAAACCTCAACATTGCAAAACAACAACAACCTCAACATTGAAAAACACTAACAAATTCAACAACAACCTCAACATTGAAAAACAACAGCAACCTCAACATTGAAAAACACCAACAAATTCAACAACAACTTCAACATTGAAATACACGAACAAATTCAACAACAACCTCGACATTGAAAAACACGAACAAATTCAACAACAACCTCAACATTGAAAAACTACAACAACCTCAACATTGAAAAACACCAACAAATTCAACAACATCCTCAACATTGAAAAACAACAACAACCACAACATTGAAAAACACCTGCAAATTCAACAACAACCTCAAAATTGAAAAATAACAACATCCTCAACATTGAAAAACACCAACAAATTCAACAACAACCTCAACATTGAAAAACACCAACAAATTCAACAACAACCTCATCATTGAAAAACAACAACAACCTCAACATTGAAAAACAACAACAAATTCAACAACAACCTCAACATTGAAAAACACCAACAAATTCAACAACAACCTCAACATTGAAAAACAACAACAACCTCAACATTGAAAAACACCAAAAAATTCCGCAACAATCTCAACATTGAAAAATAACAACAACCTCAACTTTGAAAAACACCTACAAATTCAACAACAACCTCAACATTGAAAAACAACAACAATCTCAACATTGAAAAACACCAACAAATTCAACAACAACCTCAAAATTGAAAAACAACAACAACCCCAAAATTGAAAAACACCAAAAAATTCAACAACAAGCTCAACATTGAAAAACAGCAACAAATTCAACAACAACCTCAACATTTAAAAACACCAACAAATTCAACAACAACCTCAACATTGAAAAACAACAACAACCTCAACATTGAAAAACAGCAACAAATTCAACAACAACCTCAACATTGAAAAACAACAACAACCTCAACATTGAAAAACACCAACATATTCAACAACAACCTCAACATTGAAAAACAGCAACAAATTCAACAATAACCTCAACATTGAAAAACAACAACAACCTCAACATTGAAAAACACCAACAAATTCAACAACAACCTCAACATTGAAAAACACCAACAATTCAACAACAACCTCAACATTGAAAAACACCAACAAATTCAACAACAATCTGAACATTGAAAAACAACAACAACCTCAACATTGAAAAACACCAACAACTTCAACAACAACCTCAACATTGAAAAACACCAACAAATTCAACAACAACTTCAACATTGAAAGACACCAACAAATTCAACAACAACCTCGACATTGAAAAAAACCAACAAATTCAACAACAACCTCAACATTGAAAAACAACAACAACCTCAACATTGAAAAACACCAACAAATTCAACAACAACCTCAACATTGAAAAACAACAACAACGTCAACATTGAAAAACACCAACAAATTCAACAACAACCTCAACATGTAAAAACACCAACAAATTCAACAACAACCTCAACATTGAAAAACAACAACAACCTCAACATTTAAAAACACCAACAAATTCAACAACAACCTCAACATTGAAAAACAACAACAACCTCAACATTGAATAACACCAACAAATTCAACAACAACCTCAGCATTAAAAAACACCAACAAATTCAACAACAACCTCAACATTGAAAAACAACAACCTCAACATTGAAAAACTCCAACAAAATCAACAAAAACCTCAACATTGAAAAACAACAACAACCTCAACATTGAAAAACACTAACAAATTCAACAACAACCTCAACATTGAAAAACAACAGCAACCTCAACATTGAAAAACACCAAGAAATTCAACAACAACTTCAACATTGAAATACACGAACAAATTCAACAACAACCTCGACATTGAAAAACACCAACAAATTCAACAACAACCTCAACATTGAAAATCTACAACAACCTCAACATTGAAAAACACCAACAAATTCAACAACATCCTCATCATTGAAAAACAACAACAACCACAACATTGAAAAACACCAGCAAATTCAACAACAACCTCAAAATTGAAAAATAACAACATCCTCAACATTGAAAAACACCAACAAATTCAACAACAACCTCAACATTGAAAAACACCAACAAATTCAACAACAACCTCAACATTGAAAAACAACAACAACCTCAACATTGAAAAACAACAACAAATTCAACAACAACCTCAACATTGAAAAACACCAACAAATTCAACAACAACCTCAACATTGAAAAACAACAACAACCTCAACATTGAAAAACACCAGAAAATTCCACAACAATCTCAACATTGAAAAATAACAACAACCTCAACATTGAAAAACACCTACAAATTCAACAACAACCTCAACATTGAATAACAACAACAATCTCAACATTGAAATACACCAACAAATTCAACAACAACCTCAAAATTGAAAAACAACAACAACCTCAAAATTGAAAAACACCAACAAATTCAACAACAAGCTCAACATTGAAAAACAGCAACAAATTCAACAACAACCTCAACATTTAAAAACACCAACAAATTCAACAACAACCTCAACATTGAAAAAGAACAACAACCTCAACATTGAAAAACAGCAACAAATTCAACAACAACCTCAACATTGAAATACAACAACAGCCTCAACATTGAAAAACACCAACATATTCAACAACAACCTCAACATTAAAAAACACCAAAAAATTCAACAACAACCTCAACATTGAAAAACAACCACAACCTCAACATTGAACAACACCAACAAATTCAACAACAACCTCAACATTGAAAAACTCCAACAAATTCAACAACAACCTCAACATTGAAAAACAACAACAACCTCAACATTGAAAAACACCAACAAATTCAACAACAATCTGAACATTGAAAAATAACAACAACCTCAACATTGAAAAACACCAACAAATTCAACAACAACCTCGACATTGAAAAACACCAACAAATCCAACAGCAACCTGAACATTGAAAAACTACAACAACCTCAACATTGAAAAACACCAACAAATTCAACAACAACCTCAACATTGAAAAACAACAACAACCTCCACATTGAAAAACACCAACAAGTTCAACAACAACCTCAACATTGAAAAACACCAACAAATTCAACAAAAACCTCAACATTGAAAAACAACAACAACCTCAACATTGAAAAGCACCAACAAATTCAACAACAACCTCAACGTTGAAAAACAACAACAACCTCAACATTGAAAAACACCAACAAATTCAACAACAACCTCAACATTGAAAAACACCAACAAATTCAACAACAACCTCAAAATTGAAAAACAACAACAACCTCAACATTGAAAAACACCAACAAATTCAACAACAACCTCAATATTGAAAGACTACATCAACCTCAACATTGAAAAACACGAACAAATTCAACAACAACCTGAAAATTGAAAAACAACAACAACCTCAAAATTGAAAAACACCAACAAATTCAACAACAACCTCAACATTGAAAAACACCAACAAATTCAACAACAACCTCAACATTGAAAAACAACAACAACCTCATCATTGAAAAACACCAACAAATTCAACAACAACCTCAACATTGAAAAACACCAACAAATTCAACAACAACCTCAGCATTAAAAAACACCAACAAATTCAACAACAACCTCAACATTGAAAAACAACAACCTCAACATTGAAAAACACCAACAAATTCAACAACAACCTCAACATTGAAAAACTCCAACAAAATCAACAAAAACCTCAACATTGAAAAACAACAACAACCTCAACATTGAAAAACACTAACAAATTCAACAACAACCTCAACATTGAAAAACAACAGCAACCTCAACATTGAAAAACACCAACAAATTCAACAACATCCTCAATATTGAAAAACAACAACAACCACAACATTGAAAAACACCAGCAAATTCAACAACAACCTCAAAATTGAAAAATAACAACATCCTCAACATTGAAAAACACCAACAAATTCAACAACAACCTCAACATTGAAAAACACCAACAAATTCAACAACAACCTCAACATTGAAAAACACCAAAAAATTCCGCAACAATCTCAACATTGAAAAATAACAACAACCTCAACTTTGAAAAACACCTACAAATTCAACAACAACCTCAACATTGAAAAACAACAACAATCTCAACATTGAAAAACACCAACAAATTCAACAACAACCTCAAAATTGAAAAACAACAACAACCCCAAAATTGAAAAACACCAAAAAATTCAACAACAAGCTCAACATTGAAAAACAGCAACAAATTCAACAACAAACTCAACATTTAAAAACACCAACAAATTCAACAACAACCTCAACATTGAAAAACAACAACAACCTCAACATTGAAAAACAGCAACAAATTCAACAACAACCTCAACATTGAAAAACAACAACAACCTCAACATTGAAAAACACCAACATATTCAACAACAACCTCAACATTGAAAAACAGCAACAAATTCAACAATAACCTCAACATTGAAAAACAACAACAACCTCAACATTGAAAAACACCAACAAATTCAACAACAACCTCAACATTGAAAAACACCAACAATTCAACAACAACCTCAACATTGAAAAACACCAACAAATTCAACAACAATCTGAACATTGAAAAACAACAACAACCTCAACATTGAAAAACACCAACAACTTCAACAACAACCTCAACATTGAAAAACACCAACAAATTCAACAACAACTTCAACATTGAAAGACACCAACAAATTCAACAACAACCTCGACATTGAAAAAAACCAACAAATTCAACAACAACCTCAACATTGAAAAACAACAACAACCTCAACATTGAAAAACACCAACAAATTCAACAACAACCTCAACATTGAAAAACAACAACAACGTCAACATTGAAAAACACCAACAAATTCAACAACAACCTCAACATTTAAAAACACCAACAAATTCAACAACAACCTCAACATTGAAAAACAACAACAACCTCAACATTTAAAAACACCAACAAATTCAACAACAACCTCAACATTGAAAAACAACAACAACCTCAACATTGAATAACACCAACAAATTCAACAACAACCTCAGCATTAAAAAACACCAACAAATTCAACAACAACCTCAACATTGAAAAACAACAACCTCAACATTGAAAAACACCAACAAATTCAACAACAACCTCAACATTGAAAAACTCCAACAAAATCAACAAAAACCTCAACATTGAAAAACAACAACAACCTCAACATTGAAAAACACTAACAAATTCAACAACAACCTCAACATTGAAAAACAACAGCAACCTCAACATTGAAAAACACCAACAAATTCAACAACAACTTCAACATTGAAATACACGAACAAATTCAACAACAACCTCGACATTGAAAAACACCAACAAATTCAACAACAACCTCAACATTGAAAATCTACAACAACCTCAACATTGAAAAACACCAACAAATTCAACAACATCCTCAACATTGAAAAACAACAACAACCACAACATTGAAAAACACCAGCAAATTCAACAACAACCTCAAAATTGAAAAATAACAACATCCTCAACATTGAAAAACACCAACAAATTCAACAACAACCTCAACATTGAAAAACACCAACAAATTCAACAACAACCTCAACATTGAAAAACAACAACAACCTCAACATTGAAAAACAACAACAAATTCAACAACAACCTCAACATTGAAAAACACCAACAAATTCAACAACAACCTCAACATTGAAAAACAACAACAACCTCAACATTGAAAAACACCAGAAAATTCCACAACAATCTCAACATTGAAAAATAACAACAACCTCAACATTGAAAAACACCTACAAATTCAACAACAACCTCAACATTGAAAAACAACAACAATCTCAACATTGAAATACACCAACAAATTCAACAACAACCTCAAAATTGAAAAACAACAACAACCTCAAAATTGAAAAACACCAACAAATTCAACAACAAGCTCAACATTGAAAAACAGCAACAAATTCAACAACAACCTCAACATTTAAAAACACCAACAAATTCAACAACAACCTCAACATTGAAAAAGAACAACAACCTCAACATTGAAAAACAGCAACAAATTCAACAACAACCTCAACATTGAAATACAACAACAGCCTCAACATTGAAAAACACCAACATATTCAACAACAACCTCAACATTAAAAAACACCAAAAAATTCAACAACAACCTCAACATTGAAAAACAACCACAACCTCAACATTGAACAACACCAACAAATTCAACAACAACCTCAACATTGAAAAACTCCAACAAATTCAACAACAACCTCAACATTGAAAAACAACAACAACCTCAACATTGAAAAACACCAACAAATTCAACAACAATCTGAACATTGAAAAATAACAACAACCTCAACATTGAAAAACACCAACAAATTCAACAACAACCTCGACATTGAAAAACACCAACAAATCCAACAGCAACCTGAACATTGAAAAACTACAACAACCTCAACATTGAAAAACACCAACAAATTCAACAACAACCTCAACATTGAAAAACAACAACAACCTCCACATTGAAAAACACCAACAAGTTCAACAACAACCTCAACATTGAAAAACACCAACAAATTCAACAAAAACCTCAACATTGAAAAACAACAACAACCTCAACATTGAAAAGCACCAACAAATTCAACAACAACCTCAACGTTGAAAAACAACAACAACCTCAACATTGAAAAACACCAACAAATTCAACAACAACCTCAACATTGAAAAACACCAACAAATTCAACAACAACCTCAAAATTGAAAAACAACAACAACCTCAACATTGAAAAACACCAACAAATTCAACAACAACCTCAATATTGAAAGACTACATCAACCTCAACATTGAAAAACACGAACAAATTCAACAACAACCTGAAAATTGAAAAACAACAACAACCTCAAAATTGAAAAACACCAACAAATTCAACAACAACCTCAACATTGAAAAACACCAACAAATTCAACAACAACCTCAACATTGAAAAACAACAACAACCTCATCATTGAAAAACACCAACAAATTCAACAACAACCTCAACATTGAAAAACACCAACAAATTCAACAACAACCTCAGCATTAAAAAACACCAACAAATTCAACAACAACCTCAACATTGAAAAACAACAACCTCAACATTGAAAAACACCAACAAATTCAACAACAACCTCAACATTGAAAAACTCCAACAAAATCAACAAAAACCTCAACATTGAAAAACAACAACAACCTCAACATTGAAAAACACTAACAAATTCAACAACAACCTCAACATTGAAAAACAACAGCAACCTCAACATTGAAAAACACCAACAAATTCAACAACATCCTCAATATTGAAAAACAACAACAACCACAACATTGAAAAACACCAGCAAATTCAACAACAACCTCAAAATTGAAAAATAACAACATCCTCAACATTGAAAAACACCAACAAATTCAACAACAACCTCAACATTGAAAAACACCAACAAATTCAACAACAACCTCAACATTGAAAAACAACAACAACCTCAACATTGAAAAACAACAACAAATTCAACAACAACCTCAACATTGAAAAACACCAACAAATTCAACAACAACCTCAACATTGAAAAACAACAACAACCTCAACATTGAAAAACACCAGAAAATTCCACAAAAATCTCAACATTGAAAAATAACAACAACCTCAACATTGAAAAACACCTACAAATTCAACAACAACCTCAACATTGAAAAACAACAACAATCTCAACATTGAAAAACACCAAAAAATTCAACAACAACCTCAAAATTGAAAAACAACAACAACCTCAAAATTGAAAAACACCAACAAATTCAACAACAAGCTCAACATTGAAAAACAGCAACAAATTCAACAACAACCTCAACATTTAAAAACACCAACAAATTCAACAACAACCTCAACATTGAAAAACAACAACAACCTCAACATTGAAAAACAGCAACAAATTCAACAACAACCTCAACATTGAAATACAACAACAGCCTCAACATTGAAAAACACCAACATATTCAACAACAACCTCAACATTAAAAAACACCAAAAAATTCAACAACAACCTCAACATTGAAAAACAACCACAACCTCAACATTGAACAACACCAACAAATTCAACAACAACCTCAACATTGAAAAACAACAACAACCTCAACATTGAAAAACACCAACAAATTCAACAACAATCTGAACATTGAAAAACAACAACAACCTCAACATTGAAAAACACCAACAAATTCAACAACAACCTCGACATTGAAAAACACCAACAAATCCAACAGCAACCTGAACATTGAAAAACTACAACAACCTCAACATTGAAAAACACCAACAAATTCAACAACAACCTCAACATTGAAAAACAACAACAACCTCCACATTGAAAAACACCAACAAGTTCAACAACAACCTCAACATTGAAAAACACCAACAAATTCAACAACAACCTCAACATTGAAAAACAACAACAACCTCAACATGGAAAAACACCAACAAATTCAACAACAACCTCAACGTTGAAAAACAACAACAACCTCAACATTGAAAAACACCAACAAATTCAACAACAACCTCAACATTGAAAAACACCAACAAATTCAACAACAACCTCAAAATTGAAAAACAACAACAACCTCAACATTGAAAAACACCAACAAATTCAACAACAACCTCAACATTGAAAGACTACATCAACCTCAACATTGAAAAACACGAACAAATTCAACAACAACCTGAAAATTGAAAAACAACAACAACCTCAAAATTGAAAAACACCAACAAATTCAACAACAACCTCAACATTGAAAAACACCAACAAATTCAACAACAACCTCAACATTGAAAAACAACAACAACCTCATCATTGAAAAACACCAACAAATTCAACAACAACCTCAACATTGAAAAACACCAACAAATTCAACAACAACCTCAACATTAAAAAACACCAACAAATTCAACAACAACCTCAACATTGAAAAACAACAACAACCTCAACATTGAAAAACACCAACAAATTCAACAACAACCTCAACATTGAAAACCTCCAACAAAATCAACAAAAACCTCAACATTGAAAAACAACAACAACCTCAACATTGAAAAACACTAACAAATTCAACAACAACCTCAACATTGAAAAACAACAGCAACCTCAACATTGAAAAACACCAACAAATTCAACAAAAACTTCAACATTGAAATACACGAACAAATTCAACAACAACCTCGACATTGAAAAACACCAACAAATTCAACAACAACCTCAACATTGAAAAACTACAACAACCACAACATTGAAAAACACCAACAAATTCAACAACATCCTCAACATTGAAAAACAACAACAACCACAACATTGAAAAACACCGGCAAATTCAACAACAACCTCAAAATTGAAAAATAACAACATCCTCAACATTGAAAAACACCAACAAATTCAACAACAACCTCAACATTGAAAAACACCAACAAATTCAACAACAACCACAACATTGAAAAACAACAACAACCTCAACATTGAAAAACACCAACAAATTCAACAACCTGAAAATTGAAAAACAACAACAACCTCAAAATTGAAAAACACCAACAAATTCAACAACAACCTCAACATTGAAAAACACCAACAAATTCAACAACAACCTGAACATTGAAGAACAACAACAACCTCAACATTGAAAAACACCAACAAATTCAACAACAACCTCAACATTGAAAAACAACAACAACCTCATCATTGAAAAACACCAACAAATTCAACAACAACCTCAACATTGAAAAACACCAACAAATTCAACAACAACCTCAACATTAAAAAACACCAACAAATTCAACAACAACCTCAACATTGAAAAACAACAACAACCTCAACATTGAAAAACACCAACAAATTCAACAACAACCTCAACATTGAAAAACTACAACTAAATCAACAAAAACCTCAACATTGAAAAACAACAACAACCTCAACATTGAAAAACACTAACAAATTCAACAACATCCTCAACATTGAAAAACAACAACAACCACAACATTGAAAAACACCAGCAAATTCAACAACAACCTCAAAATTGAAAAATAACAACATCCTCAACATTGAAAAACACCAACAAATTCAACAACAACCTCAACATTGAAAAACACCAACAAATTCAACAACAACCTCAACATTGAAAAACAACAACAACCTCAACATTGAAAAACAACAACAAATTCAACAACAACCGCAACATTGAAAAACACCAACAAATTCAACAACAACCTCAACATTGAAAAACAACAACAACCTCAACATTGAAAAACACCAAAAAATTCCACAACAATCTCAACATTGAAAAATAACAACAACCTCAACATTGAAAAACACCTACAAATTCAACAACAACCTCAACATTGAAAAACAACAACAATCTCAACATTGAAAAACACCAACAAATTCAACAACAACCTCAAAATTGAAAAACAACAACAACCTCAAAATTGAAAAACACCAACAAATTCAACAACAAGCTCAACATTGAAAAACAGCAACAAATTCAACAACAACCTCAACATTTAAAAACACCAACAAATTCAACAACAACCTCAACATTGAAAAACAACAACAACCTCAACATTGAAAAACAGCAACAAATTCAATAACAACCTCAACATTGAAAAACAACAACAACCTCAACATTGAAAAACACCAACATATTCAACAACAACCTCAACATTGAAAAACAGCAACAAATTCAACAATAACCTCAACATTGAAAAACAACAACAACCTCAACATTGAAAAACACCAACAAATTCAACAACAACCTCAACATTGAAAATCACCAACAATTCAACAACAACCTCAACATTGAAAAACACCAACAAATTCAACAACAATCTGAACATTGAAAAACAACAACAACCTCAACATTGAAAAACACCAACAAATTCAACAACAACCTCAACATTGAAAAACACCAACAAATTCAACAACAACTTCAACATTGAAAGACACCAACAAATTCAACAACAACCTCGACATTGAAAAAAACCAACAAATTCAACAACAACCTGAACATTGAAAAACAACAACAACCTCAACATTGAAAAACACCAACAAATTCAACAACAACCTCAACATTGAAAAACAACAACAACCTCAACATTGAAAAACACCAACAAATTCAACAACAACCTCAACATTGAAAAACAACAACAACCTCAACATTGAAAAACACCAACAAATTCAACAACAACCTCAACATTTAAAAACACCAACAAATTCAACAACAACCTCAACATTGAAAAACAACAACAACCTCAACGTTTAAAAACACCAACAAATTCAACAACATCCTCAACATTGAAAAACAACAACAACCTCAACATTGAATAACACCAACAAATTCAACAACAACCTCAACTTTAAAAAACACCAACAAATTCAACAACAACCTCAACATTGAAAAACAACAACAACCTCAACATTGAAAAACACCAACAAATTCAACAACAACCTCAACATTGAAAAACTCCAAAAAAATCAACAAAAACCTCAACATTGCAAAACAACAACAACCTCAACATTGAAAAACACTAACAAATTCAACAACAACCTCAACATTGAAAAACAACAGCAACCTCAACATTGAAAAACACCAACAAATTCAACAACAACTTCAACATTGAAATACACGAACAAATTCAACAACAACCTCGACATTGAAAAACACGAACAAATTCAACAACAACCTCAACATTGAAAAACTACAACAACCTCAACATTGAAAAACACCAACAAATTCAACAAAATCCTCAACATTGAAAAACAACAACAACCACAACATTGAAAAACACCTGCAAATTCAACAACAACCTCAAAATTGAAAAATAACAACATCCTCAACATTGAAAAACACCAACAAATTCAACAACAACCTCAACATTGAAAAACACCAACAAATTCAACAACAACCTCAACATTGAAAAACAACAACAACCTCAACATTGAAAAACAACAACAAATTCAACAACAACCTCAACATTGAAAAACACCAACAAATTCAACAACAACCTCAACATTGAAAAACAACAACAACCTCAACATTGAAAAACACCAAAAAATTCCGCAACAATCTCAACATTGAAAAATAACAAGAACCTCAACTTTGAAAAACACCTACAAATTCAACAACAACCTCAACATTGAAAAACAACAACAATCTCAACATTGAAAAACACCAACAAATTCAACAACAACCTCAAAATTGAAAAACAACAACAACCCCAAAATTGAAAAACACCAAAAAATTCAACAACAAGCTCAACATTGAGAAACAGCAACAAATTCAACAACAACCTCAACATTTAAAAACACCAACAAATTCAACAACAACCTCAACATTGAAAAACAACAACAACCTCAACATTGAAAAACAGCAACAAATTCAACAACAACCTCAACATTGAAAAACAACAACAACCTCAACATTGAAAAACACCAACATATTCAACAACAACCTCAACATTGAAAAACAGCAACAAATTCAACAATAACCTCAACATTGAAAAACAACAACAACCTCAACATTGAAAAACACCAACAAATTCAACAGCAACCTCAACACTGAAAAACACCAACAATTCAACAACAACCTCAACATTGAAAAACACCAACAAATTCAACAACAATCTGAACATTGAAAAACAACAACAACCTCAACATTGAAAAACACCAACAACTTCAGCAACAACCTCAACATTGAAAAGCACCAACAAATTCAACAACAACTTCAACATTGAAAGACACCAACAAATTCAACAACAACCTCGACATTGAAAAAAACCAACAAATTCAACAACAACCTCAACATTGAAAAACAACAACAACCTCAACATTGAAAAACACCAACAAATTCAACAACAACCTCAACATTGAAAAACAACAACAACCTCAACATTGAAAAACACCAACAAATTCAACAACAACCTCAACATTTAAAAACACCAACAAATTCAACAACAACCTCAACATTGAAAAACAACAACAACCTCAACATTTAAAAACACCAACAAATTCAACAACAACCTCAACATTGAAAAACAACAACAACCTCAACATTGAATAACACCAACAAATTCAACAACAACCTCAGCATTAAAAAACACCAACAAATTCAACAACAACCTCAACATTGAAAAACAACAACCTCAACATTGAAAAACACCAACAAATTCAACAACAACCTCAACATTGAAAAACTCCAACAAAATCAACAAAAACCTCAACATTGAAAAACAACAACAACCTTAACATTGAAAAACACTAACAAATTCAACAACAACCTCAACATTGAAAAACAACAGCAACCTCAACATTGAAAAACACCAACAAATTCAACAACAACTTCAACATTGAAATACACGAACAAATTCAACAACAACCTCGACATTGAAAAACACCAACAAATTCAACAACAACCTCAACATTGAAAAACTACAACAACCTCAACATTGAAAAACACCAACAAATTCAACAACATCCTCAACATTGAAAAACAACAACAACCACAACATTGAAAAACACCAGCAAATTCAACAACAACCTCAAAATTGAAAAATAACAACATCCTCAACATTGAAAAACAGCAACAAATTCAACAACAACCTCAACATTGAAAAACACCAACAAATTCAACAACAACCTCAACATTGAAAAAGAACAACAACCTCAACATTGAAAAACAACAACAAATTCAACAACAACCTCAACATTGAAAAACACCAACAAATTCAACAACAACCTCAACATTGAAAAACAACAACAACCTCAACATTGAAAAACACCAGAAAATTCCACAACAATCTCAACATTGAAAAATAACAACAACCTCAACATTGAAAAACACCTACAAATTCAACAACAACCTCAACATTGAAAAACAACAACAATCTCAACATTGAAAAACAGCAACAAATTCAACAACAACCTCAAAATTGAAAAACAACAACAACCTCAAAATTGAAAAACACCAACAAATTCAACAACAAGCTCAACATTGAAAAACAGCAACAAATTCAACAACAACCTCAACATTTAAAAACACCAACAAATTCAACAACAACCTCAACATTGAAAAAGAACAACAACCTCACATTGAAAAACAGCAACAAATTCAACAACAACCTCAACATTGAAATACAACAACAGCCTCAACATTGAAAAACACCAACATATTCAACAACAACCTCAACATTAAAAAACACCAAAAAATTCAACAACAACCTCAACATTGAAAAACAACCACAACCTCAACATTGAACAACACCAACAAATTCAACAACAACCTCAACATTGAAAAACTCCAACAACCTCAACATTGAAAAACACCAACAAATTCAACAACAATCTGAACATTGAAAAACAACAACAACCTCAACATTGAAAAACACCAACAAATTCAACAACAACCTCGACATTGAAAAACACCAACAAATCCAACAGCAACCTGAACATTGAAAAACTACAACAACCTCAACATTGAAAAACACCAACAAATTCAACAACAACCTCAACATTGAAAAACAACAACAACCTCCACATTGAAAAACACCAACAAGTTCAACAACAACCTCAACATTGAAAAACACCAACAAATTCAACAACAACCTCAACATTGAAAAACAACAACAACCTCAACATTGAAAAGCACCAACAAATTCAACAACAACCTCAACGTTGAAAAACAACAACAACCTCAACATTGAAAAACACCAACAAATTCAACAACAACCTCAACATTGAAAAACACCAACAAATTCAACAACAACCTCAAAATTGAAAAACAACAACAACCTCAACATTGAAAAACACCAACAAATTCAACAACAACCTCAACATTGAAAGAGTACATCAACCTCAACATTGAAAAACACGAACAAATTCAACAACAACCTGAAAATTGAAAAACAACAACAACCTCAAAATTGAAAAACACCAACAAATTCAACAACAACCTCAACATTGAAAAACACCAACAAATTCAACAACAACCTCAACATTGAAAAACAACAACAACCTCATCATTGAAAAACACCAACAAATTCAACAACAACCTCAACATTGAAAAACACCAACAAATTCAACAACAACCTCAACATTAAAAAACACCAACAAATTCAACAACAACCTCAACATTGAAAAACAACAACAACCTCAACATTGAAAAACACCAACAAATTCAACAACAACCTCAACATTGAAAAACTCCAACAAAATCAACAAAAACCTCAACATTGAAAAACAACAACAACCTCAACATTGAAAAACACCAACAAATTCAACAACAACCTCAACATTGAAAAACAACAGCAACCTCAACATTGAAAAACACCAACAAATTCAACAACAACTTCAACATTGAAATACACGAACAAATTCAACAACAACCTCGACATTGAAAAACACCAACAAATTCAACAACAACCTCAACATTGAAAAACTACAACAACCACAACATTGAAAAACACCAACAAATTCAACAACATCCTCAACATTGAAAAACAACAACAACCACAACATTGAAAAACACCAGCAAATTCAACAACAACCTCAAAATTGAAAAATAACAACATCCTCAACATTGAAAAACACCAACAAATTCAACAACAACCTCAACATTGAAAAACACCAACAAATTCAACAACAACCTCAACATTGAAAAACTACAACAACCTCAACATTGAAAAACACCAACAAATTCAACAACCTGAAAATTGAAAAACAACAACAATCTCAAAATTGAAAAACACCAACAAATTCAACAACAACCTCAACATTGAAAAACACCAACAAATTCAACAACAACCTGAACATTGAAGAACAACAACAACCTCAACATTGAAAAACACCAACAAATTCAACAACAACCTCAACATTGAAAATCACCAACAATTCAACAACAACCTCAACATTGAAAAACACCAACAAATTCAACAACAATCTGAACATTGAAAAACAACAACAACCTCAACATTGAAAAACACCAACAAATTCAACAACAACCTCAACATTGAAAAACACCAACAAATTCAACAACAACTTCAACATTGAAAGACACCAACAAATTCAACAACAACCTCGACATTGAAAAAAACCAACAAATTCAACAACAACCTGAACATTGAAAAACAACAACAACCTCAACATTGAAAAACACCAACAAATTCAACAACAACCTCAACATTGAAAAACAACAACAACCTCAACATTGAAAAACACCAACAAATTCAACAACAACCTCAACATTGAAAAACAACAACAACCTCAACATTGAAAAACACCAACAAATTCAACAACAACCTCAACATTTAAAAACACCAACAAATTCAACAACAACCTCAACATTGAAAAACAACAACAACCTCAACATTTAAAAACACCAACAAATTCAACAACATCCTCAACATTGAAAAACAACAACAACCTCAACATTGAATAACACCAACAAATTCAACAACAACCTCAACTTTAAAAAACACCAACAAATTCAACAACAACCTCAACATTGAAAAACAACAACAACCTCAACATTGAAAAACACCAACAAATTCAACAACAACCTCAACATTGAAAAACTCCAAAAAAATCAACAAAAACCTCAACATTGCAAAACAACAACAACCTCAACATTGAAAAACACTAACAAATTCAACAACAACCTCAACATTGAAAAACAACAGCAACCTCAACATTGAAAAACACCAACAAATTCAACAACAACTTCAACATTGAAATACACGAACAAATTCAACAACAACCTCGACATTGAAAAACACGAACAAATTCAACAACAACCTCAACATTGAAAAACTACAACAACCTCAACATTGAAAAACACCAACAAATTCAACAACATCCTCAACATTGAAAAACAACAACAACCACAACATTGAAAAACACCTGCAAATTCAACAACAACCTCAAAATTGAAAAATAACAACATCCTCAACATTGAAAAACACCAACAAATTCAACAACAACCTCAACATTGAAAAACACCAACAAATTCAACAACAACCTCAACATTGAAAAACAACAACAACCTCAACATTGAAAAACAACAACAAATTCAACAACAACCTCAACATTGAAAAACACCAACAAATTCAACAACAACCTCAACATTGAAAAACAACAACAACCTCAACATTGAAAAACACCAAAAAATTCCGCAACAATCTCAACATTGAAAAATAACAAGAACCTCAACTTTGAAAAACACCTACAAATTCAACAACAACCTCAACATTGAAAAACAACAACAATCTCAACATTGAAAAACACCAACAAATTCAACAACAACCTCAAAATTGAAAAACAACAACAACCCCAAAATTGAAAAACACCAAAAAATTCAACAACAAGCTCAACATTGAAAAACAGCAACAAATTCAACAACAACCTCAACATTTAAAAACACCAACAAATTCAACAACAACCTCAACATTGAAAAACAACAACAACCTCAACATTGAAAAACACCAACATATTCAACAACAACCTCAACATTGAAAAACAGCAACAAATTCAACAATAACCTCAACATTGAAAAACAACAACAACCTCAACATTGAAAAACACCAACAAATTCAACAACAACCTCAACACTGAAAAACACCAACAATTCAACAACAACCTCAACATTGAAAAACACCAACAAATTCAACAACAATCTGAACATTGAAAAACAACAACAACCTCAACATTGAAAAACACCAACAACTTCAACAACAACCTCAACATTGAAAAACACCAACAAATTCAACAACAACTTCAACATTGAAATACACGAACAAATTCAACAACAACCTCGACATTGAAAAACACCAACAAATTCAACAACAACCTCAACATTGAAAAACTACAACAACCTCAACATTGAAAAACACCAACAAATTCAACAACATCCTCAACATTGAAAAACAACAACAACCACAACATTGAAAAACACCAGCAAATTCAACAACAACCTCAAAATTGAAAAATAACAACATCCTCAACATTGAAAAACAGCAACAAATTCAACAACAACCTCAACATTGAAAAACACCAACAAATTCAACAACAACCTCAACATTGAAAAACAACAACAACCTCAACATTGAAAAACAACAACAAATTCAACAACAACCTCAACATTGAAAAACACCAACAAATTCAACAACAACCTCAACATTGAAAAACAACAACAACCTCAACATTGAAAAACACCAGAAAATTCCGCAACAATCTCAACATTGAAAAATAACAACAACCTCAACATTGAAAAACACCTGCAAATTCAACAACAACCTCAACATTGAAAAACAACAACAATCTCAACATTGAAAAACAGCAACAAATTCAACAACAACCTCAAAATTGAAAAACAACAACAACCTCAAAATTGAAAAACACCAACAAATTCAACAACAAGCTCAACATTGAAAAACAGCAACAAATTCAACAACAACCTCAACATTTAAAAACACCAACAAATTCAACAACAACCTCAACATTGAAAAAGAACAACAACCTCACATTGAAAAACAGCAACAAATTCAACAACAACCTCAACATTGAAATACAACAACAGCCTCAACATTGAAAAACACCAACATATTCAACAACAACCTCAACATTAAAAAACACCAAAAAATTCAACAACAACCTCAACATTGAAAAACAACCACAACCTCAACATTGAACAACACCAACAAATTCAACAACAACCTCAACATTGAAAAACTCCAACAAATTCAACAACAACCTCAACATTGAAAAACAACAACAACCTCAACATTGAAAAACACCAACAAATTCAACAACAATCTGAACATTGAAAAACAACAACAACCTCAACATTGAAAAAAACCAACAAATTCAACAACAACCTCGACATTGAAAAACACCAACAAATCCAACAGCAACCTGAACATTGAAAAACTACAACAACCTCAACATTGAAAAACACCAACAAATTCAACAACAACCTCAACATTGAAAAACAACAACAACCTCCACATTGAAAAACACCAACAAGTTCAACAACAACCTCAACATTGAAAAACACCAACAAATTCAACAACAACCTCAACATTGAAAAACAACAACAACCTCAACATTGAAAAGCACCAACAAATTCAACAACAACCTCAACGTTGAAAAACAACAACAACCTCAACATTGAAAAACACCAACAAATTCAACAACAACCTCAACATTGAAAAACACCAACAAATTCAACAACAACCTCAAAATTGAAAAACAACAACAACCTCAACATTGAAAAACACCAACAAATTCAACAACAACCTCAACATTGAAAGACTACATCAACCTCAACATTGAAAAACACGAACAAATTCAACAACAACCTGAAAATTGAAAAACAACAACAACCTCAAAATTGAAAAACACCAACAAATTCAACAACAACCTCAACATTGAAAAACACCAACAAATTCAACAACAACCTCAACATTGAAAAACAACAACAACCTCATCATTGAAAAACACCAACAAATTCAACAACAACCTCAACATTGAAAAACACCAACAAATTCAACAACAACCTCAACATTAAAAAACACCAACAAATTCAACAACAACCTCAACATTGAAAAACAACAACAACCTCAACATTGAAAAACACCAACAAATTCAACAACAACCTCAACATTGAAAAACTCCAACAAAATCAACAAAAACCTCAACATTGAAAAACAACAACAACCTCAACATTGAAAAACACTAACAAATTCAACAACAACCTCAACATTGAAAAACAACAGCAACCTCAACATTGAAAAACACCAACAAATTCAACAACAACTTCAACATTGAAATACACGAACAAATTCAACAACAACCTCGACATTGAAAAACACCAACAAATTCAACAACAACCTCAACATTGAAAAACTACAACAACCACAACATTGAAAAACACCAACAAATTCAACAACATCCTCAACATTGAAAAACAACAACAACCACAACATTGAAAAACACCAGCAAATTCAACAACAACCTCAAAATTGAAAAATAACAACATCCTCAACATTGAAAAACACCAACAAATTCAACAACAACCTCAACATTGAAAAACACCAACAAATTCAACAACAACCTCAACATTGAAAAACAACAACAACCTCAACATTGAAAAACACCAACAAATTCAACAACCTGAAAATTGAAAAACAACAACAATCTCAAAATTGAAAAACACCAACAAATTCAACAACAACCTCAACATTGAAAAACACCAACAAATTCAACAACAACCTGAACATTGAAGAACAACAACAACCTCAACATTGAAAAACACCAACAAATTCAACAACAACCTCAACATTGAAAAACAACAACAACCTCATCATTGAAAAACACCAACAAATTCAACAACAACCTCAACATTGAAAAACACCAACAAATTCAACAACAACCTCAACATTAAAAAACACCAACAAATTCAACAACAACCTCAACATTGAAAAACAACAACAACCTCAACATTGAAAAACACCAACAAATTCAACAACAACCTCAACATTGAAAAACTCCAACAAAATCAACAAAAACCTCAACATAAAAAAACAACAACAACCTCAACATTGAAAAACACTAACAAATTCAACAACAACCTCAACATTGAAAAACAACAGCAACCTCAACATTGAAAAACACCAACAAGTTCAACAACAACTTCAACATTGAAATACACGAACAAAATCAACAACAACCTCGACATTGAAAAACACCAACAAATTCAACAACAACCTCAACATTGAAAAACTACAACAACCACAACATTGAAAAACACCAACAAATTCAACAACATCCTCAACATTGAAAAACAACAACAACCACAACATTGAAAAACACCAGCAAATTCAACAACAACCTCAAAATTGAAAAATAACAACATCCTCAACATTGAAAAACACCAACAAATTCAACAACAACCTCAACATTGAAAAACACCAACAAATTCAACAACAACCTCAACATTGAAAAACAACAACAACCTCAACATTGAAAAACAACAACAAATTCAACAACAACCTCAACATTGAAAAACACCAACAAATTCAACAACAACCTCAACATTGAAAAACAACAACAATTCAACAACAACCTCAACATTGAAAAACACCAACAAATTCAACAACAATCTGAACATTGAAAAACAACAACAACCTCAACATTGAAAAACACCAACAAATTCAACAACAACCTCAACATTGAAAAACACCAACAAATTCAACAACAACTTCAACATTGAAAGACACCAACAAATTCAACAACAACCTCGACATTGAAAAAAACCAACAAATTCAACAACAACCTCAACATTGAAAAACAACAACAACCTCAACATTGAAAAACACCAACAAATTCAACAACAACCTCAACATTGAAAAACAATAACAACCTCAACATTGAAAAACACCAACAAATTCAGCAACAACCTCAACATTTAAAAACACCAACAAATTCAACAACAACCTCAACATTGAAAAACAACAACAACCTCAACATTTAAAAACACCAACAAATTCAACAACAACCTCAACATTGAAAAACAACAACAACCTCAACATTGAATAACACCAACAAATTCAACAACAACCTCAACATTAAAAAACACCAACAAATTCAACAACAACAACCTCAACATTGAAAAACAACAACAACCTCAACATTGAAAAACACCAACAAATTCAACAACAACCTCAACATTGAAAAACTCCAACAAATTCAACAACAACCTCAAAATTGAAAAACAACAACAACCTCAAAATTGAAAAACACCAACAAATTCAACAACAAGCTCAACATTGAAAAACAGCAACAAATTCAACAACAACCTCAACATTTAAAAACACCAACAAATTCAACAACAACCTCAACATTGAAAAACAACAACAACCTCAACATTGAAAAACAGCAACAAATTCAACAACAACCTCAACATTGAAAAACAACAACAACCTCAACATTGAAAAACACCAACATATTCAACAACAACCTCAACATTAAAAAACACCAAAAAATTCAACAACAACCTCAACATTGAAAAACAACCACAACCTCAACATTGAACAACACCAACAAATTCAACAACAACCTCAACATTGAAAAACTCCAACAAATTCAACAACAACCTCAACATTGAAAAACAACAACAACCTCAACATTGAAAAACACCAACATATTCAACAACAATCTGAACATTGAAAAACAACAACAACCTCAACATTGAAAAACACCAACAAATTCAACAACAACCTCGAAATTGAAAAACACCAACAAATCCAACAGCAACCTGAACATTGAAAAACTACAACAACCTCAACATTGAAAAACACCAACAAATTCAACAACAACCTCAACATTGAAAAACAACAACAACCTCCACATTGAAAAACACCAACAAGTTCAACAACAACCTCAACATTGAAAAACAACAACAACCTCAACATTGAAAAACACCAACAAATTCAACAACAACCTCAACGTTGAAAAACAACAACAACCTCAACATTGAAAAACACTAACAAATTCAACAACAACCTCAAAATTGAAAAACAACAACAACCTCAACATTGAAAAACACCAACAAATTGAACAACAACCTCAACATTGAAAGACTACATCAACCTCAACATTGAAAAACACGAACAAATTCAACAACAACCTGAAAATTGAAAAACAACAACAACCTCAAAATTGAAAAACACCAACAAATTCAACAACAACCTCAACATTGAAAAACACCAACAAATTCAACAACAACCTGAACATTGAGGAACAACAACAACCTCAACATTGAAAAACACCAACAAATTCAACAACAACCTCAACATTGAAAAACAACAACAACCTCATCATTGAAAAACACCAACAAATTCAACAACAACCTCAACATTGAAAAACACCAACAAATTCAACAACAACCTCAACATTGAAAAACAACAACAACCTCAACATTGAAGAACAGCAACAAATTCAACAATAACCTCAACATTGAAAAACAACAACAACCTCAACATTGAAAAACACCAACAAATTCAACAACAACCTCAACATTGAAAAACACCAACAATTCAACAACAACCTCAACATTGAAAAACACCAACAAATTCAACAACAATCTGAAAATTGAAAAACAACAACAACCTCAACATTGAAAAACACCAACAAATTCAACAACAACCTCAACATTGAAAAACACCAACAAATTCAACAACAACTTCAACATTGACAGACACCAACAAATTCAACAACAACCTCGACATTGAAAAGAACCAACAAATTCAACAACAACCTCAACATTGAAAAACAACAGCAACCTCAACATTGAAAAACACCAACAAATTCAACAACAACCTCAACATTGAAAAACAACAACAACCTCAACATTGAAAAACACCAACAAATTCAACAACAACCTCAACATTGAAAAACAGCAACAAATTCAACAACAACCTCAACATTGAAAAACAACAACAACCTCAACATTTAAAAACACCAACAAATTCAACAACAACCTCAACATTGCAAAACAACAACAACCTCAACATTGAATAACACCTACAAATTCAACAACAACCTCAACATTAAAAAACACCAACAAATTCAACAACAACCTCAACATTGAAAAACAACAACAACCTCAACATTGAAAAACACCAACAAATTCAACAACAACCTCAACATTGAAAAACTCCAACAAAATCAACAAAAACCTCAACATTGAAAAACAACAACAACCTCAACATTGAAAAACACTAACAAATTCAACAACAACCTCAACATTGAAAAACAACAGCAACCTCATCATTGAAAAACACCAACCATTTCAACAACAACTTCAACATTGAAATACACGAACAAATTCAACAACAACCTCGACATTGAAAAACACCAACAAATTCAACAACAACCTCAACATTGAAAAACTACAACAACCTCAACATTGAAAAACACCAACAAATTCAACAACATCCTCAACATTGAAAAACAACAACAACCACAACATTGAAAAACACCAGCAAATTCAACAACAACCTCAAAATTGAAAAATAACAACATCCTCAACATTGAAAAACACCAGCAAATTCAACAACAACCTCAACATTGAAAAACACCAACAAATTCAACAACAACCTCAACATTGAAAAACAACAACAACCTCAACATTGAAAAACAACAACAAATTCAACAACAACCTCAACATTGAAAAACACCAACAAATTCAACAACAACCTCAACATTGAAAAACAACAACAACCTCAACATTGAAAAACACCAAAAAATTCCACAACAATCTCAACATTGAAAAATAACAACAACCTCAACATTGAAAAACACCTACAAATTCAACAACAACCTCAACATTGAAAAACAACAACAATCTCAACATTGAAAAACACCAACAAATTCAACAACAACCTCAAAATTGAAAAACAACAACAACCTCAAAATTGAAAAACACCAACAAATTCAACAACAAGCTCAACATTGAAAAACAGCAACAAATTCAACAACAACCTCAACATTTAAAAACAACAACAAATTCAACAACAACCTCAACATTGAAAAACAACAACAACCTCAACATTGAAAAACAGCAACAAATTCAACAACAACCTCAACATTGAAAAACAACAACAACCTCAACATTGAAAAACACCAACATATTCAACAACAACCTCAACATTGAAAAACACCAACAAATTCAACAATAACCTCAACATTGAAAAACAACAACAACCTCAACATTGAAAAACACCAACAAATTCAACAACAACCTCAACATTGAAAATCACCAACAATTCAACAACAACCTCAACATTGAAAAACACCAACAAATTCAACAACAATCTGAACATTGAAAAACAACAACAACCTCAACATTGAAAAACACCAACAAATTCAACAACAACCTCAACATTGAAAAACACCAACAAATTCAACAACAACTTCAACATTGAAAAACACCAACAAATTCAACAACAACCTCGACATTGAAAGAAACCAACAAATTCAACAACAACCTCAACATTGAAAAACAACAACAACCTCAACATTGAAAAACACCAACAAATTCAACAACAACCTCAACATTGAAAAACAACAACAACCTCAACATTGAAAAACACCAACAAATTCAACAACAACCTCAACATTGAAAAACAACAACAACCTCAACATTGAAAAACACCAACAAATTCAACAACAACCTCAACATTTAAAAACACCAACAAATTCAACAACAACCTCAACATTGAAAAACAACAACAACCTCAACATTTAAAAACACCAACAAATTCAACAACATCCTCAACATTGAAAAACAACAACAACCTCAACATTGAATAACACCAACAAATTCAACAACAACCTCAACTTTAAAAAACACCAACAAATTCAACAACAACCTCAACATTGAAAAACAACAACAACCTCAACATTGAAATGCACCAACAAATTCAACAACAACCTCAACATTGAAAAACTCCAAAAAAATCAACAAAAACCTCAACATTGCAAAACAACAACAACCTCAACATTGAAAAACACTAACAAATTCAACAACAACCTCAACATTGAAAAACAACAGCAACCTCAACATTGAAAAACACCAACAAATTCAACAACAACTTCAACATTGAAATACACGAACAAATTCAACAACAACCTCGACATTGAAAAACACGAACAAATTCAACAACAACCTCAACATTGAAAAACTACAACAACCTCAAAATTGAAAAACACCAACAAATTCAACAACATCCTCAACATTGAAAAACAACAACAACCACAACATTGAAAAACACCTGCAAATTCAACAACAACCTCAAAATTGAAAAATAACAACATCCTCAACATTGAAAAACACCAACAAATTCAACAACAACCTCAACATTGAAAAACACCAACAAATTCAACAACAACCTCAACATTGAAAAACAACAACAACCTCAACATTGAAAAACAACAACAAATTCAACAACAACCTCAACATTGAAAAACACCAACAAATTCAACAACAACCTCAACATTGAAAAACAACAACAACCTCAACATTGAAAAACACCAAAAAATTCCACAACAATCTCAACATTGTAAAATAACAACAACCTCAACTTTGAAAAACACCTACAAATTCAACAACAACCTCAACATTGAAAAACAACAACAATCTCAACATTGAAAAACACCAACAAATTCAACAACAACCTCAAAATTGAAAAACAACAACAACCCCAAAATTGAAAAACACCAAAAAATTCAACAACAAGCTCAACATTGAAAAACAGCAACAAATTCAACAACAACCTCAACATTTAAAAACACCAACAAATTCAACATTGAAAAACACCAACAAATTCAACAACAACCTCAACATTGAAAAACAACAACAACCTCAACATTGAAAAACAGCAACAAATTCAACAACAACCTCAACATTGAAAAACAACAACAACCTCAACATTGAAAAACACCAACATATTCAACAACAACCTCAACATTGAAAAACAGCAACAAATTCAACAACAACCTCAACATTGAAAAACAACAACAACCTCAACATTGAAAAACACCAACAAATTCAACAACAACCTCAACATTGAAAAACACCAACAATTCAACAACAACCTCAACATTGAAAAACACCAACAAATTCAACAACAATCTGAACATTGAAAAACAACAACAACCTCAACATTGAAAAACACCAACAACTTCAACAACAACCTCAACATTGAAAAACACCAAAAAAAATTCAACAACAACTTCAACATTGAAAGACACCAACAAATTCAACAACAACCTCGACATTGAAAAAAACCAACAAATTCAACAACAACCTCAACATTGAAAAACAACAACAACCTCAACATTGAAAAACACCAACAAATTCAACATTGAAAAACACCAACAAATTGAACAACAACCTCAACATTTAAAAACACCAACAAATTCAACAACAACCTCAACATTGAAAAACAACAACAACCTCAACATTTAAAAACACCAACAAATTCAACAACAACCTCAACATTGAAAAACAACAACAACTTCAACATTGAATAACACCAACAAATTCAACAACAACCTCAGCATTAAAAAACACCAACAAATTCAACAACAACCTCAACATTGAAAAACAACAACCTCAACATTGAAAAACACCAACAAATTCAACAACAACCTCAACATTGAAAAACTCCAACAAAATCAACAAAAACCTCAACATTGAAAAACAACAACAACCTCAACATTGAAAAACACTAACAAATTCAACAACAACCTCAACATTGAAAAACAACAGCATCCTCAACATTGAAAAACACCAACAAATTCAACAACAACTTCAACATTGAAATACACGAACAAATTCAACAACAACCTCGACATTGAAAAACACCAACAAATTCAACAACAACCTCAACATTGAAAAACTACAACAACCTCAACATTGAAAAACACCAACAAATTCAACAACATCCTCAACATTGAAAAACAACAACAACCACAACATTGAAAAACACCAGCAAATTCAACAACAACCTCAAAATTGAAAAATAACAACATCCTCAACATTGAAAAACACCAACAAATTCAACAACAACCTCAACATTGAAAAACACCAACAAATTCAACAACAACCTCAACATTGAAAAACAACAACAACCTCAATATTGAAAAACAACAACAAATTCAACAACAACCTCAACATTGAAAAACACCAACAAATTCAACAACAACCTCAACATTGAAAAACAACAACAACCTCAACATTGAAAAACACCAGAAAATTCCACAACAATCTCAACATTGAAAAATAACAACAACCTCAACATTGAAAAACACCTACAAATTCAACAACAACCTCAACATTGAAAAACAACAACAATCTCAACATTGAAAAACACCAACAAATTCAACAACAACCTCAAAATTGAAAAACAACAACAACCTCAAAATTGAAAAACACCAACAAATTCAACAACAAGCTCAACATTGAAAAACAGCAACAAATTCAACAACAACCTCAACATTTAAAAACACCAACAAATTCAACAACAACCTCAACATTGAAAAACAACAACAACCTCAACATTGAAAAACAGCAACAAATTCAACAACAACCTCAACATTGAAATACAACAACAGCCTCAACATTGAAAAACACCAACATATTCAACAACAACCTCAACATTAAAAAACACCAAAAAATTCAACAACAACCTCAACATTGAAAAACAACCACAACCTCAACATTGAACAACACCAACAAATTCAACAACAACCTCAACATTGAAAAACTCCAACAAATTCAACAACAACCTCAACATTGAAAAACAACAACAACCTCAACATTGAAAAACACCAACAAATTCAACAACAATCTGAACATTGAAAAACAACAACAGCCTCAACATTGAAAAACACCAACAAATTCAACAACAACCTCAACATTGAAAAACAACAACAACCTCAACATTGACAAACACCAACAAATTCAACAACAACCTCAACATTGAAAAACAACAGCAACCTCAACATTGCAAAACACCAGCAAATTCAGCAACAACCTCAACATTTAAAAACACCAACAAATTCAACAACAACCTCAACATTGAAAACACCAACAAATTCAACAACAACCTCAACATTTAAAAACGCCAAAAAATTCAACAACAACCTCAACATTGAAAAACAACAACGTCAACATTGAAAAACACCAACAAATTCAACAAAAAATTCAACATTGAAAAACACCAACAAATTCAACAACAACCCCGACATTGAAAAACACCAACAAATTAAACAACAACCTCAACTTTGAAAAACAACAACAACCTCATCATGGAAAAACACCAACAAATTCAACAACATCCTCAACATTGAAAAACAACAACAACCTCAACTTTGAAAAACACCAACAAATTCAACAACAACCTCAACATTGAAAAACAACAACAAACTCAACATTGAAAAACATCAACAAATTCAACAACAACCTCAACATTGAAAAACAACAACAAACGCAACATTGAAATACACCAACAAATTCAACAACAACTTCAACATTGAAAAACACCAACAAATTCAACAACAACCTCAACATTGAAAAACAACAACAACCTCAACATTGAAAAACACCAACAAATTCAACAACAAGCTCAACATTGAAAAACAACAAGAACCTCAACATTGAAAAACACCAACAAATTCAACAACAACCTCAACATTGAAAAACAACAACAACCTCAACATTGAAAAACACCAACAAATTCAACAAACACTTCAACATTGAAAAACACCAACAAATTCAACAACAACCTCGAAATTGAAAAACACCAACAAATTCAACAACAACTTCAACATTGAAAAACACCAACAAATTCAACAACAACCTCGACATTGAAAAACAACAACAAACTCAACAACAACCTCAACATTGAAAAACAACAACAACCTCAACATTGAAAAACACCAACAAATTCAACAACAACCTCAACATTGAAAAAGACCAACAAATTCAACAACAAACTGAAGATTGAAAAACACCAACAAATTCAACAACCTCAACATTGAAAATCAACAACAACCTCAACATTGAAAAACACCAACAAATTCAACAACAACCTCAACATTGAAAAACACCAACAAATTCAACAACAACCTCAACATTGAAAAACACCAACAAACTCAACAACAACCTCAACATTGAAAAACAACAACAACCTCAACATTGAAAAACACCAACAAATTCAACAACAACCTCAACATTGAAAAACACCAACAAATTCAACAACAAACTCAAGATTGAAAAACAACAACAAATTCAACAACCTCAACTTTGAAAAACAACAACAACCTCAACATTGAAAAACAACAACAACCTCAACATTGAAAAACACCAACAAATTCAACAACAACCTCAACATTGAAAAACACCAACAAATTCAACAACAACCTCAACATTGAAAAACAACAACAACCTCAACATTGAAAAACACCAACAAATTCAACAACAACCTCAACATTGAAAAACAACAACAACCTCAACGTTGAAAAACACCAACAAATTCAACAACAACCTCAACATTGAAAAACAACAACAAACTCAACATTGAAAAACACCAACACATTCAACAACAACCTCAACATTGAAAAACAACAACAACCTCAACATTGAATAAAACCAACAAATTCAACAATAACCTCAACATTGAAAAACATCAACAACCTCAACATTGAAAAACACCAACAAATTCAACAACAACCTCAACATTGAAAAACACCAACAAATTCAACAACAACCTCAACATTGAAAAACAACAACAACCTCAACATTGAAAAACACCAACAAATTCAACAACAACCTCAACATTGAAAAACAACAACAACCTCAACATTGAAAAACACCAACAAATTCAACAACAACCTCAACATTGAAAAACACAACAAATTCAACAGCAACCTCAGCATTGAAAAACAACAGCAACCTCAACATTGAAAAACACCAACAAATTCAACAACAACTTCAACATTGAAAAACACCAACAAATTCAACAACAACCTCGAAATTGAAAAACACCAACAAATTCAACAACAACCTCAACATTGAAAAACAACAACAACCTCAACATTGAAAAACACCAACAAAGTCAACAACAACCTCAACATTGATAAACAACAACAACCTCAACATTGAAAAACACCAACAAATTCAACAACAACCTCAACATTTAAAAACACCAACAAATTCAACAACAACCTCAACATTGAAAAACAACAACAATCTCAACATTGAAAAACACCAACAAATTCAACAACAACCTCAACATTGAAAAACACCAACAAATTCAACAACAACCTCAACATTGAAAAACACCAACAAACTCAACAACAACCTCAACATTGAAAAACAACAACAACCTCAACATTGAAAAACACCAACAAATTCAACAACAACCTCAACATTGAAAAACACCAACAAATTCAACAACAAACTCAAGATTGAAAAACAACAACAAATTCAACAACCTCAACTTTGAAAAACAACAACAACCTCAACATTGAAAAACAACAACAACCTCAACATTGAAAAACACCAACAAATTCAACAACAACCTCAACATTGAAAAACACCAACAAATTCAACAACAACCTCAACATTGAAAAACAACAACAACCTCAACATTGAAAAACACCAACAAATTCAACAACAACCTCAACATTGAAAAACAACAACAACCTCAACGTTGAAAAACACCAACAAATTCAACAACAACCTCAACATTGAAAAACAACAACAAACTCAACATTGAAAAACACCAACACATTCAACAACAACCTCAACATTGAAAAACAACAACAACCTCAACATTGAATAAAACCAACAAATTCAACAATAACCTCAACATTGAAAAACATCAACAACCTCAACATTGAAAAACACCAACAAATTCAACAACAACCTCAACATTGAAAAACACCAACAAATTCAACAACAACCTCAACATTGAAAAACAACAACAACCTCAACATTGAAAAACACCAACAAATTCAACAACAACCTCAACATTGAAAAACAACAACAACCTCAACATTGAAAAACACCAACAAATTCAACAACAACCTCAACATTGAAAAACACAACAAATTCAACAGCAACCTCAGCATTGAAAAACAACAGCAACCTCAACATTGAAAAACACCAACAAATTCAACAACAACTTCAACATTGAAAAACACCAACAAATTCAACAACAACCTCGAAATTGAAAAACACCAACAAATTCAACAACAACCTCAACATTGAAAAACAACAACAACCTCAACATTGAAAAACACCAACAAAGTCAACAACAACCTCAACATTGATAAACAACAACAACCTCAACATTGAAAAACACCAACAAATTCAACAACAACCTCAACATTTAAAAACACCAACAAATTCAACAACAACCTCAACATTGAAAAACAACAACAATCTCAACATTGAAAAACACCAACAAATTCAACAACAACCTCAACATTGAAAAACAGCAACAACCTCAACATTGAAAAACACCAACAAATTCAACAACAACCTCAACATTGAAAAACACCAACAAATTCAACAACAACCTCAACATTGAAAAACACCATCAAATTCAACAACAAACTCAATTTTGAAAAACACCAACAAATTCAACAACAACCTCAACATTGAAAAACATCAACAAATTCAACAACAACCTCAACATTGAAAAACACCAACAAATTCAACAAAAACCTCAACATTGAAAAACAACAACAACCTCAGCATTGAAAAACACCAACAAATTCAACAACAACCTCAACATTGAAAAACATCAACGACCTCAACATTGAAAAACACCAACAAATTCAACAACAACCTCAACATTGAAAAACAACAACAAACTCAACATTGAAAAACACCAACACATTCAACAACAACCTCAACATTGAAAAACAACAACAACCTCAACATTGAAAAACACCAACAAATTCAACAATAACCTCAGCATTGAAAAACAACCACAACCTCGAAATTGAAAAACACCAACAAATTCAACAACAACCTCAACATTGAAAAACACCAACAAATTCAACAACAACCTCAACATTGAAAAACAGCAACAACCTCAACATTGAAAAACACCAACAAATTCAACAACAACCTCAACATTGAAAAACAACAGCAACCTCAACATTGAAAAACACCAACAAATTCAACAACAACCTCAACTTTGAAAAACACAACAAATTCAACAGCAACCTTAGCATTGAAAAGCAACAAGAACCTCAACATTGAAAAACACCAACAAATTCAACAACAACCTCAACATTGAAAAACAACAACAACCTCAACATTGAAAAACACCAACAAATTCAACAACAACTTCATCATTGAAAAACACCAACAAATTCAACAACAACCTCGAAATTGAAAAACACCAACAAATTCAACAACAACCTCAACATTGAAAAACAACAACAACCTCAACATTGAAAAACACCAACAAATTCAACAACAACCTCAACATTGATAAACAACAACAACCTCAACATTGAAAAACACCAACAAATTCAACAACAACTTCAACATTTAAAAACACCAACAAATTCAACAACAACCTCAACATTGAAAAACAACAACAATCTCAACATTGAAAAACACCAACAAATTCAACAACAACCTCAACATTGAAAAACAGCAACAACCTCAACATTGAAAAAGACCAACAAATTCAACAACAACCTCAACATTGAAAAACACCAACAACTTCAACAACAAAATCAACATTGAAAAACACCAACAAATTCAACAACAAACTCAACATTGAAAAACACCGACAAATTCAACAACAACCTCAACATTGAAAAACAACAACAACCTCAACATTGAAAAACACCGACAAATTCAACAACAACCTCAACATTGAAAAACACCAACAAATTCAACAACAACCTCAACATTGAAAAACAACAACAACCTCAACATTGAAAAACACCAACAAATTCAACAACAACCTCAACATTGAAAAACAACAACAACCTCAACGTTGAAAAACACCAACAAATTCAACAACAACCTCAACATTGAAAAACAACAACAAACTCAACATTGAAAAACACCAACACATTCAACAACAACCTCAACATTGAAAAACAACAACAACCTCAACATTGAATAAAACCAACAAATTCAACAATAACCTCAACATTGAAAAACATCAACAACCTCAACATTGAAAAACACCAACAAATTCAACAACAACCTCAACATTGAAAAACACCAACAAATTCAACAACAACCTCAACATTGAAAAACAACAACAACCTCAACATTGAAAAACACCAACAAATTCAACAACAACCTCAACATTGAAAAACAACAACAACCTCAACATTGAAAAACACCAACAAATTCAACAACAACCTCAACATTGAAAAACACAACAAATTCAACAGCAACCTCAGCATTGAAAAACAACAGCAACCTCAACATTGAAAAACACCAACAAATTCAACAACAACTTCAACATTGAAAAACACCAACAAATTCAACAACAACCTCGAAATTGAAAAACACCAACAAATTCAACAACAACCTCAACATTGAAAAACAACAACAACCTCAACATTGAAAAACACCAACAAAGTCAACAACAACCTCAACATTGATAAACAACAACAACCTCAACATTGAAAAACACCAACAAATTCAACAACAACCTCAACATTTAAAAACACCAACAAATTCAACAACAACCTCAACATTGAAAAACAACAACAATCTCAACATTGAAAAACACCAACAAATTCAACAACAACCTCAACATTGAAAAACACCAACAAATTCAACAACAACCTCAACATTGAAAAACACCAACAAACTCAACAACAACCTCAACATTGAAAAACAACAACAACCTCAACATTGAAAAACACCAACAAATTCAACAACAACCTCAACATTGAAAAACACCAACAAATTCAACAACAAACTCAAGATTGAAAAACAACAACAAATTCAACAACCTCAACTTTGAAAAACAACAACAACCTCAACATTGAAAAACAACAACAACCTCAACATTGAAAAACACCAACAAATTCAACAACAACCTCAACATTGAAAAACACCAACAAATTCAACAACAACCTCAACATTGAAAAACAACAACAACCTCAACATTGAAAAACACCAACAAATTCAACAACAACCTCAACATTGAAAAACAACAACAACCTCAACGTTGAAAAACACCAACAAATTCAACAACAACCTCAACATTGAAAAACAACAACAAACTCAACATTGAAAAACACCAACACATTCAACAACAACCTCAACATTGAAAAACAACAACAACCTCAACATTGAATAAAACCAACAAATTCAACAATAACCTCAACATTGAAAAACATCAACAACCTCAACATTGAAAAACACCAACAAATTCAACAACAACCTCAACATTGAAAAACACCAACAAATTCAACAACAACCTCAACATTGAAAAACAACAACAACCTCAACATTGAAAAACACCAACAAATTCAACAACAACCTCAACATTGAAAAACAACAACAACCTCAACATTGAAAAACACCAACAAATTCAACAACAACCTCAACATTGAAAAACACAACAAATTCAACAGCAACCTCAGCATTGAAAAACAACAGCAACCTCAACATTGAAAAACACCAACAAATTCAACAACAACTTCAACATTGAAAAACACCAACAAATTCAACAACAACCTCGAAATTGAAAAACACCAACAAATTCAACAACAACCTCAACATTGAAAAACAACAACAACCTCAACATTGAAAAACACCAACAAAGTCAACAACAACCTCAACATTGATAAACAACAACAACCTCAACATTGAAAAACACCAACAAATTCAACAACAACCTCAACATTTAAAAACACCAACAAATTCAACAACAACCTCAACATTGAAAAACAACAACAATCTCAACATTGAAAAACACCAACAAATTCAACAACAACCTCAACATTGAAAAACAGCAACAACCTCAACATTGAAAAACACCAACAAATTCAACAACAACCTCAACATTGAAAAACACCAACAAATTCAACAACAACCTCAACATTGAAAAACACCATCAAATTCAACAACAAACTCAATTTTGAAAAACACCAACAAATTCAACAACAACCTCAACATTGAAAAACATCAACAAATTCAACAACAACCTCAACATTGAAAAACACCAACAAATTCAACAAAAACCTCAACATTGAAAAACAACAACAACCTCAGCATTGAAAAACACCAACAAATTCAACAACAACCTCAACATTGAAAAACATCAACGACCTCAACATTGAAAAACACCAACAAATTCAACAACAACCTCAACATTGAAAAACAACAACAAACTCAACATTGAAAAACACCAACACATTCAACAACAACCTCAACATTGAAAAACAACAACAACCTCAACATTGAAAAACACCAACAAATTCAACAATAACCTCAGCATTGAAAAACAACCACAACCTCGAAATTGAAAAACACCAACAAATTCAACAACAACCTCAACATTGAAAAACACCAACAAATTCAACAACAACCTCAACATTGAAAAACAGCAACAACCTCAACATTGAAAAACACCAACAAATTCAACAACAACCTCAACATTGAAAAACAACAGCAACCTCAACATTGAAAAACACCAACAAATTCAACAACAACCTCAACTTTGAAAAACACAACAAATTCAACAGCAACCTTAGCATTGAAAAGCAACAAGAACCTCAACATTGAAAAACACCAACAAATTCAACAACAACCTCAACATTGAAAAACAACAACAACCTCAACATTGAAAAACACCAACAAATTCAACAACAACTTCATCATTGAAAAACACCAACAAATTCAACAACAACCTCGAAATTGAAAAACACCAACAAATTCAACAACAACCTCAACATTGAAAAACAACAACAACCTCAACATTGAAAAACACCAACAAATTCAACAACAACCTCAACATTGATAAACAACAACAACCTCAACATTGAAAAACACCAACAAATTCAACAACAACTTCAACATTTAAAAACACCAACAAATTCAACAACAACCTCAACATTGAAAAACAACAACAATCTCAACATTGAAAAACACCAACAAATTCAACAACAACCTCAACATTGAAAAACAGCAACAACCTCAACATTGAAAAAGACCAACAAATTCAACAACAACCTCAACATTGAAAAACACCAACAACTTCAACAACAAAATCAACATTGAAAAACACCAACAAATTCAACAACAAACTCAACATTGAAAAACACCGACAAATTCAACAACAACCTCAACATTGAAAAACAACAACAACCTCAACATTGAAAAACACCAACAAATTCAACAACAACCTCAACATTGAAAAGCACCAACAAATTCAACAACAACCTAAACATAGAAAAACAACAACAACCTCAACATTGAAAAACACCAACAAATTCAACAACAACCTCAACATTGAAAAACAACAACAAACTCAACATTGAAAAACACCAACAAATTCAACAACAAACTCAATATTGAAAAACAACAACCTCAACATTTGAAAACACCAACAAATTCAACAACAACCTCAACATTGAAAAACACCAACAAATTCAACAAAAAATTCAACATTGAAAAACACCAACAAATTCAACAACAACCCCGACATTGAAAAACACCAACAAATTCAACAACAACCTCAACTTTGAAAAACAACAACAACCTCATCATGGAAAAACACCAACAAATTCAACAACAACCTCAACATTGAAAAACAACAACATCCTCAAAATTGAAAAACACAACAAATTCAACAGCAACCTCAGCATTGAAAAACAACAGCAACCTCAACATTGAAAAACACCAACAAATTCAACAACAACTTCAACATTGAAAAACACCAACAAATTCAACATCAACCTCGAAATTGAAAAACACCAACAAATTCAACAACAACCTCAACATTGAAAAACAACAACAACCTCAACATTGAAAAACACCAACAAAGTCAACAACAACCTCAACATTGATAAACAACAACAACCTCAACATTGAAAAACACCAACAAATTCAACAACAACCTCAACATTTAAAAACACCAACAAATTCAACAACAACCTCAACATTGAAAAACAACAACAATCTCAACATTGAAAAACACCAACAAATTCAACAACAACCTCAACATTGAAAAACAGCAACAACCTCAACATTGAAAAACACCAACAAATTCAACAACAACCTCAACATTGAAAAACACCAACAAATTCAACAACAACCTCAACATTGAAAAACACCATCAAATTCAACAACAAACTCAATTTTGAAAAACACCAACAAATTCAACAACAACCTCAACATTGAAAAACATCAACAAATTCAACAACAACCTCAACATTGAAAAACACCAACAAATTCAACAACAACCTCAACATTGAAAAACAACAACAACCTCAACATTGAAAAACACCAACAAATTCAACAACAACCTCAACATTGAAAAACATCAACAACCTCAACATTGAAAAACACCAACAAATTCAACAACAACCTCAACATTGAAAAACAACAACAAACTCAACATTGAAAAACACCAACACATTCAACAACAACCTCAACATTGAAAAACAACAACAACCTCAACATTGAAAAACACCAACAAATTCAACAATAACCTCAACATTGAAAAACAACCACAACCTCAACATTGAAAAACACCAACAAATTCAACAACAACCTCAACATTGAAAAACACCAACAAATTCAACAACAACCTCAACATTGAAAAACAGCAACAACCTCAACATTGAAAAACACCAACAAATTCAACAACAACCTCAACATTGAAAAACAACAGCAACCTCAACATTGAAAAACACCAACAAATTCAACAACAACCTCAACTTTGAAAAACACAACAAATTCAACAGCAACCTTAGCATTGAAAAGCAACAAGAACCTCAACATTGAAAAACACCAACAAATTCAGCAACAACCTCAACATTGAAAAACAACAACAACCTCAACATTGAAAAACACCAACAAATTCAACAACAACTTCAACATTGAAAAACACCAACAAATTCAACAACAACCTCGAAATTGAAAAACACCAACAAATTCAACAACAACCTCAACATTGAAAAACAACAACAACCTCAACATTGAAAAACACCAACAAATTCAACAACAACCTCAACATTGATAAACAACAACAACCTCAACATTGAAAAACACCAACAAATTCAACAACAACTTCAACATTTAAAAACACCAACAAATTCAACAACAACCTCAACATTGAAAAACAACAACAATCTCAACATTGAAAAACACCAACAAATTCAACAACAACCTCAACATTGAAAAACAGCAACAACCTCAACATTGAAAAACACCAACAAATTCAACAACAACCTCAACATTGAAAAACACCAACAACTTCAACAACAAAATCAACATTGAAAAACACCAACAAATTCAACAACAAACTCAACATTGAAAAACACCGACAAATTCAACAACAACCTCAACATTGAAAAACAACAACAACCTCAACATTGAAAAACACCAACAAATTCAACAACAACCTCAACATTGAAAAGCACCAACAAATTCAACAACAACCTAAACATTGAAAAACAACAACAACCTCAACATTGAAAAACACCAACAAATTCAACAACAACCTCAACATTGAAAAACAACAACAAACTCAACATTGAAAAACACCAACAAATTCAACAACAAACTCAATATTGAAAAACAACAACCTCAACATTTGAAAACACCAACAAATTCAACAACAACCTCAACATTGAAAAACATCAACAAATTCAACAACAACCTCAGCATTGAAAAACAACAAAAACCTCAACATTGAAAAACACCAACAAATTCAGCAACAACCTCAACATTGAAAAACAACAACAACATCAACATTGAAAAACACCAACAAATTCAACAACAACTTCAACATTGAAAAACACCAACAAATTCAACAACAACCTCGAAATTGAAAAACACCAACAAATTCAACAACAACCTCAACATTGAAAAACAACAACAACCTCAACATTGAAAAACACCAACAAATTCAACAACAACCTCAACATTGATAAACAACAACAACCTCAACATTGAAAAACACCAACAAATTCAACAACAACCTCAACATTTAAAAACACCAACAAATTCAACAACAACCTCAACATTGAAAAACAACAACAATCTCAACATTGAAAAACACCATCAAATTCAACAACAACCTCAACATTGAAAAACACCAACAACCTCAACATTGAAAAACAACAACAAATTCAACAATAACCTCAACATTGAAAAACACCAAAAAATTCAACAACAGCCTCAACATTGAAAAACACCAACAAATTCAACAACAAACTCAACATTGAAAAACACCAACAAATTCAACAACAACGTCAACATTGAAAAACAACAACAACCTCAACATTGAAAAACACCAACAAATTCAACAACAACCTCAACATTGAAAAGCACCAACAAATTCAACAACAACCTCAACATTGAAAAACAAAAACAAACTCAACTTTGAAAAACACTAACAAATTCAACAACAACCTCAACATTGAAAAACAACAACAACCTCAACGTTGAAAAACACCAACAAATTCAACAACAACCTCAACATTGAAAAACAACAACAAACTCAACATTGAAAAACACCAACACATTCAACAACAACCTCAACATTGAAAAACAACAACAACCTCAACATTGAATAAAACCAACAAATTCAACAATAACCTCAACATTGAAAAACATCAACAACCTCAACATTGAAAAACACCAACAAATTCAACAACAACCTCAACATTGAAAAACACCAACAAATTCAACAACAACCTCAACATTGAAAAACAACAACAACCTCAACATTGAAAAACACCAACAAATTCAACAACAACCTCAACATTGAAAAACAACAACAACCTCAACATTGAAAAACACCAACAAATTCAACAACAACCTCAACATTGAAAAACACAACAAATTCAACAGCAACCTCAGCATTGAAAAACAACAGCAACCTCAACATTGAAAAACACCAACAAATTCAACAACAACTTCAACATTGAAAAACACCAACAAATTCAACAACAACCTCGAAATTGAAAAACACCAACAAATTCAACAACAACCTCAACATTGAAAAACAACAACAACCTCAACATTGAAAAACACCAACAAAGTCAACAACAACCTCAACATTGATAAACAACAACAACCTCAACATTGAAAAACACCAACAAATTCAACAACAACCTCAACATTTAAAAACACCAACAAATTCAACAACAACCTCAACATTGAAAAACAACAACAATCTCAACATTGAAAAACACCAACAAATTCAACAACAACCTCAACATTGAAAAACAGCAACAACCTCAACATTGAAAAACACCAACAAATTCAACAACAACCTCAACATTGAAAAACACCAACAAATTCAACAACAACCTCAACATTGAAAAACACCATCAAATTCAACAACAAACTCAATTTTGAAAAACACCAACAAATTCAACAACAACCTCAACATTGAAAAACATCAACAAATTCAACAACAACCTCAACTTTGAAAAACACCAAGAAATTCAACAACAACCTCAACATTGAAAAACAACAACAACCTCAACATTGAAAAACACCAACAAATTCAACAACAACCTCAACATTGAAAAACATCAACGACCTCAACATTGAAAAACACCAACAAATTCAACAACAACCTCAACATTGAAAAACAACAACAAACTCAACATTGAAAAACACCAACACATTCAACAACAACCTCAACATTGAAAAACAACAACAACCTCAACATTGAAAAACACCAACAAATTCAACAATAACCTCAGCATTGAAAAACAACCACAACCTCAACATTGAAAAACACCAACAAATTCAACAACAACCTCAACATTGAAAAACACCAACAAATTCAACAACAACCTCAACATTGAAAAACAGCAACAACCTCAACATTGAAAAACACCAACAAATTCAACAACAACCTCAACATTGAAAAACAACAGCAACCTCAACATTGAAAAACACCAACAAATTCAACAACAACCTCAACTTTGAAAAACACAACAAATTCAACAGCAACCTTAGCATTGAAAAGCAACAAGAACCTCAACATTGAAAAACACCAACAAATTCAACAACAACCTCAACATTGAAAAACAACAACAACCTCAACATTGAAAAACACCAACAAATTCAACAACAACTTCAACATTGAAAAACACCAACAAATTCAACAACAACCTCGAAATTGAAAAACACCAACAAATTCAACAACAACCTCAACATTGAAAAACAACAACAACCTCAACATTGAAAAACACCAACAAATTCAGCAACAACCTCAACATTGATAAACAACAACAACCTCAACATTGAAAAACACCAACAAATTCAACAACAACTTCAACATTTAAAAACACCAACAAATTCAACAACAACCTCAACATTGAAAAACAACAACAATCTCAACATTGAAAAACACCAACAAATTCAACAACAACCTCAACATTGAAAAACAGCAACAACCTCAACATTGAAAAAGACCAACAAATTCAACAACAACCTCAACATTGAAAAACACCAACAACTTCAACAACAAAATCAACTTTGAAAAACACCAACAAATTCAACAACAAACTCAACATTGAAAAACACCGACAAATTCAACAACAACCTCAACATTGAAAAACAACAACAACCTCAACATTGAAAAACACCAACAAATTCAACAACAACCTCAACATTGAAAAGCACCAACAAATTGAACAACAACCTAAACATAGAAAAACAACAACAACCTCAACATTGAAAAACAGCAACAAATTCAACAACAACCTCAACATTGAAAAACAACAACAAACTCAACATTGAAAAACACCAACAAATTCAACAACAAACTCAATATTGAAAAACAACAACCTCAACATTTGAAAACACCAACAAATTCAACAACAACCTCAACATTGAAAAACACCAACAAATTCAACAAAAAATTCAACATTGAAAAACACCAACAAATTCAACAACAACCCCGACATTGAAAAACACCAACAAATTCAACAACAACCTCAACTTTGAAAAACAACAACAACCTCATCATGGAAAAACACCAACAAATTCAACAACAACCTCAACATTGAAAAACAACAACATCCTCAAAATTGAAAAACACAACAAATTCAACAGCAACCTCAGCATTGAAAAACAACAGCAACCTCAACATTGAAAAACACCAACAAATTCAACAACAACTTCAACATTGAAAAACACCAACAAATTCAACAACAACCTCGAAATTGAAAAACACCAACAAATTCAACAACAACCTCAACATTGAAAAACAACAACAACCTCAACATTGAAAAACACCAACAAAGTCAACAACAACCTCAACATTGATAAACAACAACAACCTCAACATTGAAAAACACCAACAAATTCAACAACAACCTCAACATTTAAAAACACCAACAAATTCAACAACAACCTCAACATTGAAAAACAACAACAATCTCAACATTGAAAAACACCAACAAATTCAACAACAACCTCAACATTGAAAAACAGCAACAACCTCAACATTGAAAAACACCAACAAATTCAACAACAACCTCAACATTGAAAAACACCAACAAATTCAACAACAACCTCAACATTGAAAAACACCATCAAATTCAACAACAAACTCAATTTTGAAAAACACCAACAAATTCAACAACAACCTCAACATTGAAAAACATCAACAAATTCAACAACAACCTCAACATTGAAAAACACCAACAAATTCAACAACAACCTCAACATTGAAAAACAACAACAACCTCAACATTGAAAAACACCAACAAATTCAACAACAACCTCAACATTGAAAAACATCAACAACCTCAACATTGAAAAACACCAACAAATTCAACAACAACCTCAACATTGAAAAACAACAACAAACTCAACATTGAAAAACACCAACACATTCAACAACAACCTCAACATTGAAAAACAACAACAACCTCAACATTGAAAAACACCAACAAATTCAACAATAACCTCAACATTGAAAAACAACCACAACCTCAACATTGAAAAACACCAACAAATTCAACAACAACCTCAACATTGAAAAACACCAACAAATTCAACAACAACCTCAACATTGAAAAACAGCAACAACCTCAACATTGAAAAACACCAACAAATTCAACAACAACCTCAACATTGAAAAACAACAGCAACCTCAACATTGAAAAACACCAACAAATTCAATAACAACCTCAACTTTGAAAAACACAACAAATTCAACAGCAACCTCAGCATTGAAAAGCAACAAGAACCTCAACATTGAAAAACACCAACAAATTCAGCAACAACCTCAACATTGAAAAACAACAACAACCTCAACATTGAAAAACACCAACAAATTCAACAACAACTTCAACATTGAAAAACACCAACAAATTCAACAACAACCTCGAAATTGAAAAACACCAACAAATTCAACAACAACCTCAACATTGAAAAACAACAACAACCTCAACATTGAAAAACACCAACAAATTCAACAACAACCTCAACATTGATAAACAACAACAACCTCAACATTGAAAAACACCAACAAATTCAACAACAACTTCAACATTTAAAAACACCAACAAATTCAACAACAACCTCAACATTGAAAAACAACAACAATCTCAACATTGAAAAACACCAACAAATTCAACAACAACCTCAACATTGAAAAACAGCAACAACCTCAACATTGAAAAACACCAACAAATTCAACAACAACCTCAACATTGAAAAACACCAACAACTTCAACAACAAAATCAACATTGAAAAACACCAACAAATTCAACAACAAACTCAACATTGAAAAACACCGACAAATTCAACAACAACCTCAACATTGAAAAACAACAACAACCTCAACATTGAAAAACACCAACAAATTCAACAACAACCTCAACATTGAAAAGCACCAACAAATTCAACAACAACCTAAACATTGAAAAACAACGACAACCTCAACATTGAAAAACACCAACAAATTCAACAACAACCTCAACATTGAAAAACAACAACAAACTCAACATTGAAAAACACCAACAAATTCAACAACAAACTCAATATTGAAAAACAACAACCTCAACATTGAAAAACATCAACAAATTCAACAACAACCTCAGCATTGAAAAACAACAAAAACCTCAACATTGAAAAACACCAACAAATTCAGCAACAACCTCAACATTGAAAAACAACAACAACATCAACATTGAAAAACACCAACAAATTCAACAACAACTTCAACATTGAAAAACACCAACAAATTCAACAACAACCTCGAAATTGAAAAACACCAACAAATTCAACAACAACCTCAACATTGAAAAACAACAACAACCTCAACATTGAAAAACACCAACAAATTCAACAACAACCTCAACATTGATAAACAACAACAACCTCAACATTGAAAAACACCAACAAATTCAACAACAACCTCAACATTTAAAAACACCAACAAATTCAACAACAACCTCAACATTGAAAAACAACAACAATCTCAACATTGAAAAACACCATCAAATTCAACAACAACCTCAACATTGAAAAACACCAACAACCTCAACATTGAAAAACACCAACAAATTCAACAACAACCTCAACATTGAAAAACACCAAAAAATTCAACAACAGCCTCAACATTGAAAAACACCAACATATTCAACAACAAACTCAACATTGAAAAACACCAACAAATTCAACAACAACGTCAACATTGAAAAACAACAACAACCTCAACATTGAAAAACACCAACAAATTCAACAACAACCTCAACATTGAAAAGCACCAACAAATTCAACAACAACCTCAACATTGAAAAACAAAAACAAACTCAACTTTGAAAAACACTAACAAATTCAACAACAACCTCAACATTGAAAAACAACAACAACCTCAACATTGAAAAACACCAACAAATTCAACAACAACCTCAACATTAAAAAACAACAACAAACGCAACATTGAAAAACACCAACAAATTCAACAACAACCTCAATATTGAAAAACAACACCAACCTCAACATTGAAAAACACCAACAAATTCAACAACAACCTCAACATTGAAAAACACCAACAAATTCAACAACAACCTCAACATTGAAAACCAACAACAACCTGAACATTGAAAAACACCAACAAATTCAACAACAACCTCAACATTGAAAAACAACAACAACCTCAACATTGAAAAACACCAACAAATTCAACAACAAGCTTAACATTGAAAAACACCAACAAATTCAACAACAACCTCAGCATTGAAAAACAACAACAACCTCAACATTGAAAAACACCAACAAAATCAACAACAACCTCAACATTGAAAAACATCAACAAACTCAACAACAACCTCAACATTGAAAAAGAACAACAACCTCAACATTGAAAAACACCAACAAATTCAACAACAACCTCAACATTGAAAAACACCAACAAATTCAACAACAACCTCAACATTGAAAAACACCAACAAACTCAACATTGAAAAACACCAACAAATTCAACAACAACCTCAACATTGAAAAACACCAACAAATTCAACAACAACTTCAACATTGAAAAACACGAACAAATTCAACAACAACCTCAACATTGAGAAACAACAACAACCTCAACATTGAAAAACACCAAAAAATTCAACAACGACCCAAACAATGAAAAACAACAACAACCTCAACATTGAAAAGCACCAACAAATTCAACAACAACCTCAACATTGAAAAACACCAACAAATTCAACAACAACCTCAGCACTGAAAAACAACAACAACCTCAACATTGAAAAACACCAACAAATTCAACAACAACATCAGCATTTAAAAACAACAACAACCTCAACATTGAAAAACACCAACAAATTCAACAAAAACTTCAACATTGAAAAACACCAACAAATTCAACAACAACCTCGAAATTGAAAAACACCAACAAATTCAACAACAAACTCAACATTGAAAAACACCAACAAATTCAACAACAACGTCGTCATTGAAAAACACCATCAAATTCAACAACAACCTCAACATTTAAAAACAACAACAACCTCAACATTGAAAAACACCAACAAATTCAACAACAACCTCAACATTGAAAAACACCAACAAATTCAACAACAACCTCAACATTGAAAAACACCAACAAACTCAACAACAACCTCAACATTGAAAAACAACAACAACCTCAACATTGAGAAACACCAACAGATTCAACAACAACCTTAACATTGAAAAACACCAACAAATTCAACAACAAACTCAAGATTGAAAAACACCAACAAATTCAACAACCTCAACATTGAAAAACAACAACAACCTCAACATTGAAAAACACCAACAAATTCAACAACAACCTCAACATTGAAAAACATCAACAACCTCAACATTGAAAAACACCAACAAATTCAACAACAACCTCAACATTGAAAAACAACAACAAACTCAACATTGAAAAACACAAACACATTCAACAACAACCTCAACATTGAAAAACAACAACAACCTCAACATTGAAAAACACCAACAAATTCAACAATAACCTCAACATTGAAAAACAACAACAACCTCAACAATGAAAAACACCAACAAATTCAACAACAACCTCAACATTGAAAAACACCAACAAATTCAACAACAACCTCAACATTGAAAAACAACAACAACCTCAACATTGAAAAACACCAACAAATTCAACAACAACCTCAACATTGAAAAACAACAGCAACCTCAACATTGAAAAACACCAACAAATTCAACAACAACCTCAACTTTGAAAAACACAACAAATTCAACAGCAACCTCAGCATTGAAAAGCAAAAACAACCTCAACATTGAAAAACACCAAAAATTCAACAACAACTTCAACATTGAAAAACAACAACAACCTCAACATTGAAAAACACCAACAAATTCAACAACAACTTCAACATTGAAAAACACCAACAAATTCAACAACAACCTCGAAATTGAAAAACACCAACAAATTCAACAACAACCTCAACATTGAAAAACAACAACAACCTCAACTTTGAAAAACACCAACAAATTCAAAAACAACCTCAACATTGATAAACAACAACAACCTCAACATTGAAAAACACCAACAAATTCAACAACAACTTCAACATTTAAAAACACCAACAAATTCAACAACAACCTCAACATTGAAAAACAACAACAATCTCAACATTGAAAAACACCAACAAATTCAACAACAACCTCAACATTGAAAAGCACAAACAACTTCAACAACAAAATCAACATTGAAAAACACCAACAAATTCAACAACAAACTCAACATTGAAAAACACCGACAAATTCAACAACAACCTCAACATTGAAAAACAACAACAACCTCAACATTGAAAAACACCAACAAATTCAACAACAACCTCAACATTGAAAAGCACCAACAAATTCAACAACAACCTCAACATTGAAAAGCAACAACAACCTCAACATTGAAAAACACCAACAAATTCAACAACAACCTCAACATTGAAAAACAACAACAAACTCAACATTGAATAACACCAACAAATTCAACAACAAACTCAATATTGAAAAACAACAACCTCAACATTGAAAAACACCAACAAATTCAACAACAACCTCAACATTGAAAAACACCAACAAATTCAACAACAACCTCAGCTTTGAAAAACAACAACAACCTCAACATTGAAAAACACCAACAAATTCAACAACAACCTCAACATTGAAAAACAACAACAACTTCAACATTGAAAAACACCAACAAATTCAACAAAAACTTCAACATTGAAAAACACCAACAAATTCAACAACAACCTCGAAATTGAAAAACACCAACAAATTCAACAACAAACTCAACATTGAAAAACACCAACAAATTCAACAACAACGTCGACATTGAAAAACACCATCAAATTCAACAACAACCTCAACATTGAAAAACACCAACAACCTCAAAATTGAAAAAACACCAACAAATTCAACAACAACCTCAACATTTAAAAACAACAACAACCTCAACATTGAAAAACACCAACAAATTCAACAACAACCTCAACATTGAAAAACACCAGCAAATTCAACAACAACCTCAACATTGAAAAACAGCAACAAACTCAACAACAACCTCAACATTGAAAAACAACAACAACCTCAACATTGATTAACACCAACACATTCAACAACAACCTCAACATTGAAAAACAACAACAAACTCAACATTGAAAAACACCAACACATTCAACAACAACCTCAACATTGAAAAACAACAACAACCTCAACATTGAAAAACACCAACAAATTCAACAATAACCTCAACATTGAAAAACAACAACAACCTCAACAATGAAAAACACCAACAAATTCAACAACAACCTCAACATTGAAAAACACCAACAAATTCAACAACAACCTCAACATTGAAAAACAACAACAACCTCAACAATGAAAAACACCAACAAATTCAACAACAACCTCAACATTGAAAAACAACAGCAACCTCAACATTGAAAAACACCAACAAATTCAACAACAACCTCAACTTTGAAAAACACAACAAATTCAACAGCAACCTCAGCATTGAAAAGCAAAAACAACCTCAACATTGAAAAACACCAACAAATTCAACAACAACCTCAACATTGAAAAACAACTTCAACCTCAACATTGAAAAACACCAACAAATTCAACAACAACTTCAACATTGAAAAACACCAACAAATTCAACAACAACCTCGAAATTGAAAAACACCAACAAATTCAACAACAACCTCAACATTGAAAAACAACAACAACCTCAACATTGAAAAACACCAACAAATTCAACAACAACCTCAACATTGATAAACAACAACAACCTCAACATTGAAAAACACCAACAAATTCAACAACAACTTCAACATTTAAAAACAACAACGAATTCAACAACAACCTCAACATTGAAAAACAACAACAATCTCAACATTGAAAAACACTAACAAATTCAACAACAACCTCAACATTGAAAAACAGCAACAACCTCAACATTGAAAAACACCAACAAATTCAACAACAACCTCAACATTGAAAAACACCAACAACTTCAACAACAAAATCAACATTGAAAAACACCAACAAATTCAACAACAAACTCAACATTGAAAAACACCGACAAATTCAACAACAACCTCAACATTGAAAAACAACAACAACCTCAACATTGAAAAACACCAACAAATTCAACAACAACCTCAACATTGAAAAGCACCAACAAATTCAACAACAACCTCAACATTGAAAAACAACAACAACCTCAGCATTGAAAAACACCAACAAATTCAACAACAACCTCAACATTGAAAAACAACAACAAACTCAACATTGAAAAACACCAACAAATTCAACAACAAACTCAATATTGAAAAACAACAACCTCAACATTGAAAAACACCAACAAATTCAACAACAACCTCAACATTGAAAAACACCAACAAATTCAACAACAACCTCAGCATTGAAAAACAACAACAACCTCAACATTGAAAAACACCAACAAATTCAGCAACAACCTCAACATTGAAAAACAACAACAACCTCAACATTGAAAAACACCAACAAATTCAACAACAACTTCAACATTGAAAAACACCATCAAATTCAACAACAACCTCGAAATTGAAAAACACCAACAAATTCAACAACAACCTCAACATTGAAAAACAACAACAACCTCAACATTGAAAAACACCAACAAATTCAACAACAACCTCAACATTGATAAACAACAACAACCTCAACATTGAAAAACACCAACAAATTCAACAACAACCTCAACATTTAAAAACACCAACAAATTCAACAACAACCTCAACATTGAAAAACAACAACAATCTCAACATTGAAAAACACCATCAAATTCAACAACAACCTCAACATTGAAAAACACCAACAACCTCAACATTGAAAAACACCAACAAATTCAACAACAACCTCAACATTGAAAAACACCAACAAATTCAACAACAACCTCAACATTGAAAAACAACAACAAATTCAACAACAAACTCAACATTGAAAAACACCAACAAATTCAACAACAACCTCAACATTGAAAAACAACAACAACCTCAACATTGAAAAACACCAACAAATTCAACAACAACCTCAACATTGAAAAGCACCAACAAATTCAACAACAACCTCAACATTAAAAAACAACAACAAACGCAACATTGAAAAACACCAACAAATTCAACAACAACCTCAATATTGAAAAACAACACCAACCTCAACATTGAAAAACACCAACAAATTCAACAACAACCTCAACATTGAAAAACACCAACAAATTCAACAACAACCTCAACATTGAAAACCAACAACATCCTAAACTTTGAAAAACACAACAAATTCAACAACAACCTCAACATTGAAAAACAACAACAACCTCAACATTAAAAAACAACAACAAATTCAACAACAACGTCAGCATTGAAAAACAACAACAACCTCAACATTGAAAAACACCAACAAATTCAAAAACAACCTCAACATTGAAAAACACCAACAAACTCAAGAACAACCTCAACATTGAAAAACAACAACAACCTCAACATTGAAAAACACCAACAAATTCAACAACAACCTCAACATTGAAAAACACCAACAAATTCAACAACAACCTCAACATTGAAAAACACCAACAAACTCAACATTGAAAAACACCAACAAATTCAACAACAACCTCAACATTGAAAAACAACAACAACCTCAACATTGAAAAACACCAACAAATTCAACAACAACTTCAACATTGAAAAACACGAACAAATTCAACAACAACCTCAACATTGAAAAAGAACAAAAACCTCAACATTGAAAAACACCAAAAAATTCAACAACTACCCAAACAATGAAAAACAACAACAACCTCAACATTGAAAAGCACCAACAAATTCAACAACAACCTCAACATTGAAAAACACCAACAAATTCAACAACAACCTCAGCATTGAAAAACAACAACAACCTCAACATTGAAAAACACCAACAAATTCAACAACAACGGCAACATTGAAAAACAACAACAACCTCAACATTGAAAAACACCAACAAATTCAACAAAAACTTCAACATTGAAAAACAGCAACAAATTCAACAACAACCTCGAAATTGAAAAACACCAACAAATTCAACAACAAACTCAACATTGAAAAACACCAACAAATTCAACAACAACGTCGACATTGAAAAACACCATCAAATTCAACAACAACCTCAACATTGAAAAACACCAACAACCTCAAAATTGAAAAAAGACCAACAAATTCAACAACAACCTCAACATTTAAAAACAACAACAACCTCAACATTGAAAAACACCAACAAATTCAACAACAACCTCAACATTGAAAAACAACAACAACCTCAACATTGAAAAACAACAACAAGCTCAACATTGAAAAACACCAACAGATTCAACAACAACCTTAACATTGAAAAACACCAACAAATTCAACAACAAACTCAAGATTGAAAAACACCAACAAATTCAACAACCTCAACATTGAAAAACAACAACAACCTCAACATTGAAAAACACCAACAAATTCAACAACAACCTCAACATTGAAAAACACCAACAAATTCAACAACAACCTCAACATTGAAAAACAACAACAACCTCAACATTGAAAAACACGAACAAATTCAACAACAACCTCAACATTGAAAAACAACACCAACCTCAACATTGAAAAAACACCAACAAATTCAACAACAACCTCAACATTGAAAAACAACAACAAACTCAACATTGAAAAACACCAACAAATTCAACAACAACCTCAACATTGAAAAACAACAACAAACTCAACATTGAAAAACACCAACAAATTCAACAACAACCTCAACATTGAAAAACAACAACAACCTCAACATTAAAAAACACCAACAAATTCAACAACAACTTCAACATTGAAAAACACCAACAAATTCAACAACAACCTCAACATTGAAAAACAACAACAACCTCAACATTGAAAAACACCAACAAATTCAACAGCAAGCTCAACATTGAAAAACAACAATAACCTCAACATTGAAAAACACCAGCAAATTCAACAACAACCTCAACATTGAAAAACAACAACAACCTCAACATTGAAAAACACCAACAAATTCAACAAAAACTTCAACATTGAAAAACACCAACAAATTCAACAACAACCTCGAAATTGAAAAACACCAACAAATTCAACAACAACTTCAACATTGAAAAACACCAACAAATTCAACAACAACCTCGACATTGAAAATCACCAACAAAAACAACAACAACCTCAACATTGAAAAACAACAACAACCTCAACATTGAAAAACACCAGCAAATTCAACAACAACCTCAACATTGAAAAACACCAACAAATTCAACAACAAACTCAAGATTGAAAAACACCAACAAATTCAACAACCTCAACATTGAAAATCAACAACAACCTCAACATTGAAAAACACCAACAAATTCAACAACAACCTCAACACTGAAAAACACCAACAAATTCAACAACAACCTCAACATTGAAAAACACCAACAAACTCAACAACAACCTCAACATTGAAAAACAACAACAACCTCAACATTGAAAAACACCAACAAATTCAACAACAACCTCAACATTGAAAAACACCAACAAATTCAACAACAAACTCAAGATTGAAAAACACCAACAAATTCAACAACCTCAACATTGAAAAACAACAACAACCTCAACATTGAAAAACACCAACAAATTCAACAACAACCTCAACATTGAAAAACACCAACAAATTCAACAACAACCTCAACATTGAAAAACAACAACAACCTCAACATTGAAAAACACCAACAAATTCAACAACAACCTCAACATTGAAAAACAACAACAACCTCAACATTGAAAAACACCAACAAATTCAACAACAACCTCAACATTGAAAAACATCAACAACCTCAACATTGAAAAAGACCTGCAAATTCAACAACAACCTCAACATTGAGAAACAACAACAAACTCAACATTGAAAAACACCAACACATTCAACAACAACCTCAACATTGAAAAACAACAACAACCTCAACATTGAAAAACACCAACTGATTCAGCAATAACCTCAACATTGAAAAACAACAACAACCTCAACATTGAAAAACACCAACAAATTCAACAACAACCTCAACATTGAAAAACACCAACAAATTCAACAACAACCTCAACATTGAAAAACAACAACAACCTCAACATTGAAAAACACCAACATATTCAACAACAACCTCAACATTGAAAAACAACAGCAACCTCAACATTGAAAAACACCAACAAATTCAACAACAACCTCAACATTGAAAAGCACCAACAAATTCAACAACAACCTCAACATTGAAAAACAACAACAACCTCAACACTGAAAAACACCAACAAATTCAACAACAACCTCAACATTGAAAAACAGCAACAAACTCAACATTGAAAAACACCAACAAATTCAACAACAAACTCAATATTGAAAAACAACAACCTCAACATTGAAAAACACCAACAAATTCAACAACAACCTCAACATTGAAAAACACCAACAAATTCAACAACAACCTCAGCATTGAAAAACAACAACAACCTCAACATTGAAAAACACCAACAAATTCAGCAACAACCTCAACATTGAAAAACAACAACAACCTCAACATTGAAAAACACCAACAAATTCAACAACAACTTCAACATTGAAAAACACCAACAAATTCAACAACAACCTCGAAATTGAAAAACACCAACAAATTCAACAACAACCTCAACATTGAAAAACAACAACAACCTCAACATTGAAAAACACCAACAAATTCAACAGCAACCTCAACATTGAAAAACACCAACAAATTCAACAACAACCTCAGCATTGAAAAACAACAACAACCTCAACATTGTAAAACACCAACAAATTCAACAACAACCTCAACATTGAAAAACAACAACAACCTCAACATTGAAAAACACCAACAAATTCAACAAAAACTTCAACATTGAAAAACAACAACAACCTCAACATTGAAAAACTCCAACAAATTCAACAACAACCTCAACATTTAAAAACACCAACAAATTCAACAACAACCTCAACATTGAAAAACAACAACAACCTCAACATTGAAAAACACCAACAAATTCAACAACAACCTCGAAATTGAAAAACACCAACAAATTCAACAACAAACTCAACATTGAAAAACACCAACAACTTCAACAACAAAATCAACATTGAAAAACACCAACAAATTCAACAACAAACTCAACATTGAAAAACACCGACAAATTCAACAACAACCTCAACATTGAAAAACAACAACAACCTCAGCATTGAAAAACACCAACAAATTCAACAACAACCTCAACATTGAAAAGCACCAACAAATTCAACAACAACCTCAACATTGAAAAACAACAACAACCTCAACATTGAAAAACACCAACAAATTCAACAACAACTTCAACATTGAAAAACAACAACAACCTCAACATTGAAAAACACCAACAAATTCAACAACAACCTCAACATTGAAAAGCACCAACAAATTCAACAACAACCTGAACATTGAAAAACAAAAGCAAACTCAACTTTGAAAAACACTAACAAATTCAACAACAACCTCAACATTGAAAAACAACAACAACCTCAACATTGAAAAACACCAACAAATTCAACAACAACCTCAACATTAAAAAACAACAACAAACGCAACATTGAAAAACACCAACAAATTCAACCAAAACCTCAATATTGAAAAACAACACCAACCTCAACATTGAAAAACACCAACAAATTCAACAACAACCTCAACATTGAAAAACACCAACAAATTCAACAACAACCTCAACATTGAAAACCAACAACATCCTAAACATTGAAAAACACCAACAAATTCAATAACAACCTCAACATTGAAAAACAACAACAACCTCAACATTGAAAAACACCAACAAATTCAACAACAACCTCAGCATTGAAAAACAACAACAACCTCAACACTGAAAAACACCAACAAATTCAACAACAACCTCAACATTGAAAAACACCAACAAACTCAAGAACACCTCAACATTGAAAAACAACAACAACCTCAACATTGAAAAACACCAACAAATTCAACAACAACCTCAACATTGAAAAACACCAACAAATTCAACAACAACCTCAACATTGAAAAACACCAACAAACTCAACATTGAAAAACACCAACAAATTCAACAACAACCTCAACATTGAAAAACAACAACAACCTCAACATTGAAAAACACCAACAAATTCAACAACAACTTCAACATTGAAAAACACGAACAAATTCAACAACAACCTCAACATTGAAAAAGAACAACAACCTCAACATTGAAAAACACCAACAAATTCAACAACTACCCAAACAATGAAAAACAACAACAACCTCAACATTGAAAAGCACCAACAAATTCAACAACAACCTCAACATTAAAAAACACCAACAAATTCAACAACAACCTCAGCATTGAAAAACAACAACAACCTCAACATTGAAAAACACCAACAAATTCAACAACAACCTCAACATTGAAAAACAACAACAACCTCAACATTGAAAAACACCAACAAATTCAACAAAAACTTCAACATTGAAAAACAGCAACAAATTCAACAACAACCTCGAAATTTTAAAACACCAACAAATTCAACAACAAACTCAACATTGAAAAACACCGACAAATTCAACAACAACGTCGACATTGAAAAACACCATCAAATTCAACAACAACCTCAACATTGAAAAACACCAACAACCTCAAAATTGAAAAAACACCAACAAATTCAACAACAACCTCAACATTTAAAAACAACAACAACCTCAACATTGAAAAACACCAACAAATTCAACAACAACCTCAACATTGAAAAACAACAACAACCTCAACATTGAAAAACAACAACAACCTCAACATTGAAAAACACCAACAGATTCAACAACAACCTTAACATTGAAAAACACCAACAAATTCAACAACAAACTCAAGATTGAAAAACACCAACAAATTCAACAACCTCAACATTGAAAAACAACAACAACCTCAACATTGAAAAACACCAACAAATTCAACAACAACCTCAACATTGAAAAACACCAACAAATTCAACAACAACCTCAACATTGAAAAACATCAACAACCTCAACATTGAAAAAGACCAGCAAATTCAACAACAACCTGAACATTGAGAAACAACAACAAACTCAACATTGAAAAACACCAACACATTCAACAACAACCTCAACATTGAAAAACAACAACAACCTCAACATTGAAAAACACCAACTGATTCAGCAATAACCTCAACATTGAAAAACAACAACAACCTCAACATTGAAAAACACCAACAAATTCAACAACAACCTCAACATTGAAAAACACCAACAAATTCAACAACAACCTCAACATTGAAAAACAACAACAACCTCAACATTGAAAAACACCAACATATTCAACAACAACCTCAACATTGAAAAACAACAGCAACCTCAACATTGAAAAACACCAACAAATTCAACAACAACCTCAACATTGAAAAGCACCAACAAATTCAACAACAACCTCAACATTGAAAAACAACAACAACCTCAACACTGAAAAACACCAACAAATTCAACAACAACCTCAACATTGAAAAACAGCAACAAACTCAACATTGAAAAACACCAACAAATTCAACAACAAACTCAATATTGAAAAACAACAACCTCAACATTGAAAAACACCAACAAATTCAACAACAACCTCAACATTGAAAAACACCAACAAATTCAACAACAACCTCAGCATTGAAAAACAACAACAACCTCAACATTGAAAAACACCAACAAATTCAGCAACAACCTCAACATTGAAAAACAACAACAACCTCAACATTGAAAAACACCAACAAATTCAACAACAACTTCAACATTGAAAAACACCAACAAATTCAACAACAACCTCGAAATTGAAAAACACCAACAAATTCAACAACAACCTCAACATTGAAAAACAACAACAACCTCAACATTGAAAAACACCAACAAATTCAACAACAACCTCAACATTGATAAACAACAACAACCTCAACATTGAAAAACACCAACAAATTCAACAACAACCTCAACATTGAAAAACACCAACAAATTCAACAGCAACCTCAACATTGAAAAACACCAACCAATTCAACAACAACCTCAGCATTGAAAAACAACAACAACCTCAACATTGTAAAACACCAACAAATTCAACAACAACCTCAACATTGAAAAACAACAACAACCTCAACATTGAAAAACACCAACAAATTCAACAAAAACTTCAACATTGAAAAACAACAACAACCTCAACATTGAAAAACTCCAACAAATTCAACAACAACCTCAACATTTAAAAACACCAACAAATTCAACAACAACCTCAACATTGAAAAACAACAACAACCTCAACATTGAAAAACACCAACAAATTCAACAACAACCTCGAAATTGAAAAACACCAACAAATTCAACAACAAACTCAACATTGAAAAACACCAACAACTTCAACAACAAAATCAACATTGAAAAACACCAACAAATTCAACAACAAACTCAACATTGAAAAACACCGACAAATTCAACAACAACCTCAACATTGAAAAACAACAACAACCTCAGCATTGAAAAACACCAACAAATTCAACAACAACCTCAACATTGAAAAGCACCAACAAATTCAACAACAACCTCAACATTGAAAAACAACAACAACCTCAACATTGAAAAACACCAACAAATTCAACAACAACTTCAACATTGAAAAACAACAACAACCTCAACATTGAAAAACACCAACAAATTCAACAACAACCTCAACATTGAAAAGCACCAACAAATTCAACAACAACCTGAACATTGAAAAACAAAAGCAAACTCAACTTTGAAAAACACTAACAAATTCAACAACAACCTCAACATTGAAAAACAACAACAACCTCAACATTGAAAAACACCAACAAATTCAACAACAACCTCAACATTAAAAAACAACAACAAACGCAACATTGAAAAACACCAACAAATTCAACAACAACCTCAATATTGAAAAACAACACCAACCTCAACATTGAAAAACACCAACAAATTCAACAACAACCTCAACATTGAAAAACACCAACAAATTCAACAACAACCTCAACATTGAAAACCAACAACATCCTAAACATTGAAAAACACCAACAAATTCAATAACAACCTCAACATTGAAAAACAACAACAACCTCAACATTGAAAAACACCAACAAATTCAACAACAACCTCAGCATTGAAAAACAACAACAACCTCAACATTGAAAAACACCAACAAATTCAACAACAACCTCAACATTGAAAAACACCAACAAACTCAAGAACAACCTCAACATTGAAAAACAACAACAACCTCAACATTGAAAAACACCAACAAATTCAACAACAACCTCAACATTGAAAAACACCAACAAATTCAACAACAACCTCAACATTGAAAAACACCAACAAACTCAACATTGAAAAACACCAACAAATTCAACAACAACCTCAACATTGAAAAACAACAACAACCTCAACATTGAAAAACACCAACAAATTCAACAACAACTTCAACATTGAAAAACACGAACAAATTCAACAACAACCTCAACATTGAAAAAGAACAACAACCTCAACATTGAAAAACACCAACAAATTCAACAACTACCCAAACAATGAAAAACAACAACAACCTCAACATTGAAAAGCACCAACAAATTCAACAACAACCTCAACATTGAAAAACACCAACAAATTCAACAACAACCTCAGCATTGAAAAACAACAACAACCTCAACATTGAAAAACACCAACAAATTCAACAACAACCTCAACATTGAAAAACAACAACAACCTCAACATTGAAAAACACCAACAAATTCAACAAAAACTTCAACATTGAAAAACAGCAACAAATTCAACAACAACCTCGAAATTGAAAAACACCAACAAATTCAACAACAAACTCAACATTGAAAAACACCGACAAATTCAACAACAACGTCGACATTGAAAAACACCATCAAATTCAACAACAACCTCAACATTGAAAAACACCAACAACCTCAAAATTGAAAAAACACCAACAAATTCAACAACAACCTCAACATTTAAAAACAACAACAACCTCAACATTGAAAAACACCAACAAATTCAACAACAACCTCAACATTGAAAAACAACAACAACCTCAACATTGAAAAACAACAACAACCTCAACATTGAAAAACACCAACAGATTCAACAACAACCTTAACATTGAAAAACACCAACAAATTCAACAACAAACTCAAGATTGAAAAACACCAACAAATTCAACAACCTCAACATTGAAAAACAACAACAACCTCAACATTGAAAAACACCAACAAATTCAACAACAACCTCAACATTGAAAAACACCAACAAATTCAACAACAACCTCAACATTGAAAAACAACAACAACCTCAACATTGAAAAACACCAACAAATTCAACAACAACCTCAACATTGAAAAACAACACCAACCTCAACATTGAAAAACACCAACAAATTCAACAACACCCTCAACATTGAAAAACAACAACAAACTCAACATTGAAAAACACCAACAAATTCAACAACAACCTCAACATTGAAAAACAACAACAAACTCAACATTGAAAAACACCAACAAATTCAACAACAACCTCAACATTGAAAAACAACAACAAATTCAACAACAACCTCAACATTGAAAAACATCAACAACCTCAACATTGAAAAAGACCAGCAAATTCAACAACAACCTGAACATTGAGAAACAACAACAAACTCAACATTGAAAAACACCAACACATTCAACAACAACCTCAACATTGAAAAACAACAACAACCTCAACATTGAAAAACACCAACTGATTCAGCAATAACCTCAACATTGAAAAACAACAACAACCTCAACATTGAAAAACACCAACAAATTCAACAACAACCTCAACATTGAAAAACACCAACAAATTCAACAACAACCTCAACATTGAAAAACAACAACAACCTCAACATTGAAAAACACCAACATATTCAACAACAACCTCAACATTGAAAAACAACAGCAACCTCAACATTGAAAAACACCAACAAATTCAACAACAACCTCAACATTGAAAAGCACCAACAAATTCAACAACAACCTCAACATTGAAAAACAACAACAACCTCAACACTGAAAAACACCAACAAATTCAACAACAACCTCAACATTGAAAAACAGCAACAAACTCAACATTGAAAAACACCAACAAATTCAACAACAAACTCAATATTGAAAAACAACAACCTCAACATTGAAAAACACCAACAAATTCAACAACAACCTCAACATTGAAAAACACCAACAAATTCAACAACAACCTCAGCATTGAAAAACAACAACAACCTCAACATTGAAAAACACCAACAAATTCAGCAACAACCTCAACATTGAAAAACAACAACAACCTCAACATTGAAAAACACCAACAAATTCAACAACAACTTCAACATTGAAAAACACCAACAAATTCAACAACAACCTCGAAATTGAAAAACACCAACAAATTCAACAACAACCTCAACATTGAAAAACAACAACAACCTCAACATTGAAAAACACCAACAAATTCAACAACAACCTCAACATTGATAAACAACAACAACCTCAACATTGAAAAACACCAACAAATTCAACAACAACCTCAACATTGAAAAACACCAACAAATTCAACAGCAACCTCAACATTGAAAAACACCAACCAATTCAACAACAACCTCAGCATTGAAAAACAACAACAACCTCAACATTGTAAAACACCAACAAATTCAACAACAACCTCAACATTGAAAAACAACAACAACCTCAACATTGAAAAACACCAACAAATTCAACAAAAACTTCAACATTGAAAAACAACAACAACCTCAACATTGAAAAACTCCAACAAATTCAACAACAACCTCAACATTTAAAAACACCAACAAATTCAACAACAACCTCAACATTGAAAAACAACAACAACCTCAACATTGAAAAACACCAACAAATTCAACAACAACCTCGAAATTGAAAAACACCAACAAATTCAACAACAAACTCAACATTGAAAAACACCAACAACTTCAACAACAAAATCAACATTGAAAAACACCAACAAATTCAACAACAAACTCAACATTGAAAAACACCGACAAATTCAACAACAACCTCAACATTGAAAAACAACAACAACCTCAGCATTGAAAAACACCAACAAATTCAACAACAACCTCAACATTGAAAAGCACCAACAAATTCAACAACAACCTCAACATTGAAAAACAACAACAACCTCAACATTGAAAAACACCAACAAATTCAACAACAACTTCAACATTGAAAAACAACAACAACCTCAACATTGAAAAACACCAACAAATTCAACAACAACCTCAACATTGAAAAGCACCAACAAATTCAACAACAACCTGAACATTGAAAAACAAAAGCAAACTCAACTTTGAAAAACACTAACAAATTCAACAACAACCTCAACATTGAAAAACAACAACAACCTCAACATTGAAAAACACCAACAAATTCAACAACAACCTCAACATTAAAAAACAACAACAAACGCAACATTGAAAAACACCAACAAATTCAACAACAACCTCAATATTGAAAAACAACACCAACCTCAACATTGAAAAACACCAACAAATTCAACAACAACCTCAACATTGAAAAACACCAACAAATTCAACAACAACCTCAACATTGAAAACCAACAACATCCTAAACATTGAAAAACACCAACAAATTCAATAACAACCTCAACATTGAAAAACAACAACAACCTCAACATTGAAAAACACCAACAAATTCAACAACAACCTCAGCATTGAAAAACAACAACAACCTCAACATTGAAAAACACCAACAAATTCAACAACAACCTCAACATTGAAAAACACCAACAAACTCAAGAACAACCTCAACATTGAAAAACAACAACAACCTCAACATTGAAAAACACCAACAAATTCAACAACAACCTCAACATTGAAAAACACCAACAAATTCAACAACAACCTCAACATTGAAAAACACCAACAAACTCAACATTGAAAAACACCAACAAATTCAACAACAACCTCAACATTGAAAAACAACAACAACCTCAACATTGAAAAACACCAACAAATTCAACAACAACTTCAACATTGAAAAACACGAACAAATTCAACAACAACCTCAACATTGAAAAAGAACAACAACATCAACATTGAAAAACACCAACAAATTCAACAACTACCCAAACAATGAAAAACAACAACAACCTCAACATTGAAAAGCACCAACAAATTCAACAACAACCTCAACATTGAAAAACACCAACAAATTCAACAACAACCTCAGCATTGAAAAACAACAACAACCTCAACATTGAAAAACACCAACAAATTCAACAACAACCTCAACATTGAAAAACAACAACAACCTCAACATTGAAAAACACCAACAAATTCAACAAAAACTTCAACATTGAAAAACAGCAACAAATTCAACAACAACCTCGAAATTGAAAAACACCAACAAATTCAACAACAAACTCAACATTGAAAAACACCGACAAATTCAACAACAACGTCGACATTGAAAAACACCATCAAATTCAACAACAACCTCAACATTGAAAAACACCAACAACCTCAAAATTGAAAAAACACCAACAAATTCAACAACAACCTCAACATTTAAAAACAACAACAACCTCAACATTGAAAAACACCAACAAATTCAACAACAACCTCAACATTGAAAAACAACAACAACCTCAACATTGAAAAACAACAACAACCTCAACATTGAAAAACACCAACAGATTCAACAACAACCTTAACATTGAAAAACACCAACAAATTCAACAACAAACTCAAGATTGAAAAACACCAACAAATTCAACAACCTCAACATTGAAAAACAACAACAACCTCAACATTGAAAAACACCAACAAATTCAACAACAACCTCAACATTGAAAAACACCAACAAATTCAACAACAACCTCAACATTGAAAAACAACAACAACCTCAACATTGAAAAACACCAACAAATTCAACAACAACCTCAACATTGAAAAACAACACCAACCTCAACATTGAAAAACACCAACAAATTCAACAACACCCTCAACATTGAAAAACAACAACAAACTCAACATTGAAAAACACCAACAAATTCAACAACAACCTCAACATTGAAAAACAACAACAAACTCAACATTGAAAAACACCAACAAATTCAACAACAACCTCAACATTGAAAAACAACAACAACCTCAACATTAAAAAACACCAACAAATTCAACAACAACTTCAACATTGAAAAACACCAACAAATTCAACAACAACTTCAACATTGAAAAACAACAACAACCTCAACATTGAAAAACACCAACAAATTCAACAGCAAGCTCAACATTGAAAAACAACAATAACCTCAACATTGAAAAACACCAGCAAATTCAACAACAACCTCAACATTGAAAAACAACAACAACCTCAACATTGAAAAACACCAACAAATTCAACAAAAACTTCAACATTGAAAAACACCAACAAATTCAACAACAACCTCGAAATTGAAAAACACCAACAAATTCAACAACAACATCAACATTGAAAAACTCCAACAAATTCAACAACAACCTCGACATTGAAAATCACCAACAAAAACAACAACAACCTCAACATTGAAAAACAACAACAACCTCAACATTGAAAAACACCAACAAATTCAACAACAACCTCAACATTGAAAAACACCAACAAATTCAACAACAAACTCAAGATTGAAAAACACCAACAAATTCAACAACCTCAACATTGAAAATCAACAACAACCTGAACATTGAAAAACACCAACAAATTCAACAACAACCTCAACACTGAAAAACACCAACAAATTCAACAACAACCTCAACATTGAAAAACACCAACAAACTCAACAACAACCTCAACATTGAAAAACAACAACAACCTCAACATTGAAAAACACCAACAAATTCAACAACAACCTCAACATTGAAAAACACCAACAAATTCAACAACAAACTCAAGATTGAAAAACAACAACAAATTCAACAACCTCAACTTTGAAAAACAACAACAACCTCAACATTGAAAAACACCAACAAATTCAACAACAACCTCAACATTGAAAAACACCAACAAATTCAACAACAACCTCAACATTGAAAAACAACAACAACCTCAACATTGAAAAACACCAACAAATTCAACAACAACCTCAACATTAAAAAACAACAACAACCTCAACATTGAAAAACACCAACAAATTCAACAACAACCTCAACATTGAAAAACATCAACAACCTCAACATTGAAAAACACCAACAAATTCAACAACAACCTCAACATTGAGAAACAACAACAAACTCAACATTGAAAAACACCAACACATTCAACAACAACCTCAACATTGAAAAACAACAACAACCTCAACATTGAAAAACACCAACAGATTCAACAATAACCTCAACATTGAAAAACAACAACAACCTCAACATTGAAAAACACCAACAAATTCAACAACAACCTCAACATTGAAAAACACCAACAAATTCAACAACAACCTCAATATTGAAAAACAACAACAACCTCAACATTGAAAAACACCAACATATTCAACAACAACCTCAACATTGAAAAACAACAGCAACCTCAACATTGAAAAACACCAACAAATTCAACAACAACCTCAACATTGAAAAGCACCAACAAATTCAACAACAACCTCAACATTGAAAAACAACAACAACCTCAACACTGAAAAACACCAACAAATTCAACAACAACCTCAACATTGAAAAACAGCAACAAACTCAACATTGAAAAACACCAACAAATTCAACAACAAACTCAATATTGAAAAACAACAACCTCAACATTGAAAAACACCAACAAATTCAACAACAACCTCAACATTGAAAAACACCAACAAATTCAACAAGAACCTCAGCATTGAAAAACAACAACAACCTCAACATTGAAAAACACCAACAAATTCAGCAACAACCTCAACATTGAAAAACAACAACAACCTCAACATTGAAAAACACCAACAAATTCAACAACAACTTCAACATTGAAAAACACCAACAAATTCAACAACAACCTCGAAATTGAAAAACACCAACAAATTCAACAACAACCTCAACATTGAAAAACAACAACAACCTCAACATTGAAAAACACCAACAAATTCAACAACAACCTCAACATTGATAAACAACAACAACCTCAACATTGAAAAACACCAACAAATTCAACAACAACCTCAACATTGAAAAACACCAACAAATTCAACAGCAACCTCAACATTGAAAAACACCAACAAATTCAACAACAACCTCAGCATTGAAAAACAACAACAACCTCAACATTGAAAAACACCAACAAATTCAACAACAACCTCAACATTGAAAAACAACAACAACCTCAGCATTGAAAAACACCATCAAATTCAACAAAAACTTCAACATTGAAAAACAGCAACAAATTCAACAACAACCTCGAAATTGAAAAACACCAACAAATTCAACAACAAACTCAACATTGAAAAACACCAACGACTTGAACAACAAAATCAACATTGAAAAACACCAACAATTCAACAACAAACCAACATTGAAAAACACCGACAAATTCAACAACAACCTCAACATTGAAAAACAACAACAACCTCAACATTGAAAAACACCAACAAATTCAACAACAACCTCAACATTGAAAAGCACCAACAAATTCAACAACAACCTCAACATTGAAAAACAACAACAACCTCAACATTGAAAAACACCAACAAATTCAACAACAACCTCAACATTGAAAAACAACAACAAACTCAACATTGAAAAACACCAACAAATTCAACAACAAACTCAATATTGAAAAACAACAACCTCAACATTGAAAAACACCAACAAATTCAACAACAACCTCAACATTGAAAAACACCAACAAATTCAACAACAACCTCAGCATTGAAAAACAACAACAACCTTAACATTGAAAAACACCAACAAATTCAGCAACAACCTCAACATTGAAAAACAACAACAACCTCAACATTGTAAAAGACCAACAAATTCAACAACAACTTCAACATTGAAAAACACCAACAAATTCAACAACAACCTCGAAATTGAAAAACACCAACAAATTCAACAACAACCTCAACATTGAAAAACAACAACAACCTCAACATTGAAAAACACCAACAAATTCAACAACAACCTCAACATTGATAAACAACAACAACCTCAACATTGAAAAACACCAACAAATTCAACAACAACCTCAACATTTAAAAACACCAACAAATTCAACAACAACCTCAACATTGAAAAACAACAACAATCTCAACATTGAAAAACACCATCAAATTCAACAACAACCTCAACATTGAAAAACACCAACAAATTCAACAACAACCTCAACATTGAAAAACACCAACAAATTCAACAACAACCTCAACATTGAAAAACACCAACAAATTAACAACAAACTCAACATTGAAAAACACCAACAAATTCAACAACAACCTCAACTTTGAAAAACAACAACAACCTCAACATTGAAAAACACCAACAAATTCAACAACAACCTCAACATTGAAAAGCACCAACAAATTCAACAACAACCTGAACATTGAAAAACAAAAACAAACTCAACTTTGAAAAACACTAACAAATTCAACAACAACCTCAACATTGAAAAACAACAACAACCTCAACATTGAAAAACACCAACAAATTCAATAACAACCTCAACATTAAAAAACAACAACAAACGCAACATTGAAAAACACCAACAAATTCAACAACAACCTCAATATTGAAAAACAACACCAACCTCAACATTGAAAAACACCAACAAATTCAACAACAACCTCAACATTGAAAAACACCAACAAATTCAACAAGAACCTCAACATTGAAAACCAACAACAACCTAAACATTGAAAAACACCAACAAATTCAACAACAACCTCAACATTGAAAAACAACAACAACCTCAACATTGAAAAACACCAACAAATTCAACAACAACCTTAACATTGAAAAACACCAACAAATTCAACAACAACCTCAGCATTGAAAAACAACAACAACCTCAACATTGAAAAACACCAACAAATTCAACAACAACCTCAACATTGAAAAACACCAACAAACTCAGGAACAACCTCAACATTGAAAAACAACAACAACCTCAACATTGAAAAACACCAACAAATTCAACAAGAACCTCAACATTGAAAAACACCAACAAATTCAACAACAACCTCAACATTGAAAAACACCAACAAACTCAACATTGAAAAACACCAACAAATTCAACAACAACCTCAACATTGAAAAACAACAACAACCTCAACATTGAAAAACACCAACAAATTCAACAACAACTTCAACATTGAAAAACACGAACAAATTCAACAACAACCTCAACATTGAAAAAGAACAACAACCTCAACATTGAAAAATACCAACAAATTCAACAACTACCCAAACAATGAAAAACAACAACAACCTCAACATTGAAAAGCACCAACAAATTCAACAACAACCTCAACATTGAAAAACACCAACAAATTCAACAACAACCTCAGCATTGAAAAACAACAACAACCTCAACATTGAAAAACACCAACAAATTCAACAACAACCTCAACATTGAAAAACAACAACAACCTCAACATTGAAAAACACCAACAAATTCAACAAAAACTTCAACATTGAAAAACAGCAACAAATTCAACAACAACCTCGAAATTGAAAAACACCAACAAATTCAACAACAAACTCAACATTGTAAAACACCAACAAATTCAACAACAACGTCGACATTGAAAAACACCATCAAATTCAACAACAACCTCAACTTTGAAAAACACCAACAACCTCAAAATTGAAAAAACACCAACAAATTCAACAACAACCTCAACATTTAAAAACAACAACAACCTCAACATTGAAAAACACCAACAAATTCAACAACAACCTCAACATTGAAAAACAACAACAACCTCAACATTGAAAAACAACAACAACCTCAACATTGAAAAACACCAACAAATTCAACAACAAACTCAAGATTGAAAAACACCAACAAATTCAACAATCTCAACATTGAAAAACAACAACAACCTCAACATTGAAAAACACCAACAAATTCAACAACAAACTCAAGATTGAAAAACACCAACAAATTCAACAACCTCAACATTGAAAAACAACAACAACCTCAACATTGAAAAACACCAACAAATTCAACAACAACCTCAACATTTAAAAACACCAACAAATTCAACAACAACCTCAACATTGAAAAACAACAACAACCTCAACATTGAAAAACACCAACAAATTCAACAACAACCTCAACATTGAAAAACAACACCAACCTCAACATTGAAAAACACCAACAAATTCAACAACAACTTCAACATTGAAAAACACCAACAAATTCAACAACAACCTCGAAATTGAAAAACACCAACAAATTCAACAACAACCTCAACATTGAAAAACAACAACAACCTCAACATTGAAAAACACCAACAAATTCAACAACAACCTCAACATTGATAAACAACAACAACCTCAACATTGAAAAACACCAACAAATTCAACAACAACCTCAACATTTAAAAACACCAACAAATTCAACAACAACCTCAACATTGAAAAACAACAACAATCTCAACATTGAAAAACACCATCAAATTCAACAACAACCTCAACATTGAAAAACACCAACAAATTCAACAACAACCTCAACATTGAAAAACACCAACAAATTCAACAACAACCTCAACATTGAAAAACACCAACAAATTAACAACAAACTCAACATTGAAAAACACCAACAAATTCAACAACAACCTCAACATTGAAAAACAACAACAACCTCAACATTGAAAAACACCAACAAATTCAACAACAACCTCAACATTGAAAAGCACCAAAAAATTCAACAACAACCTGAACATTGAAAAACAAAAACAAACTCAACTTTGAAAAACACTAACAAATTCAACAACAACCTCAACATTGAAAAACAACAACAACCTCAACATTGAAAAACACCAACAAATTCAATAACAACCTCAACATTAAAAAACAACAACAAACGCAACATTGAAAAACACCAACAAATTCAACAACAACCTCAATATTGAAAAACAACACCAACCTCAACATTGAAAAACACCAACAAATTCAACAACAACCTCAACATTGAAAAACACCAACAAATTCAACAAGAACCTCAACATTGAAAACCAACAACAACCTAAACATTGAAAAACACCAACAAATTCAACAACAACCTCAACGTTGAAAAACAACAACAACCTCAACATTGAAAAACACCAACAAATTCAACAACAACCTTAACATTGAAAAACACCAACAAATTCAACAACAACCTCAGCATTGAAAAACAACAACAAACTCAACATTGAAAAACACCAACAAATTCAACAACAACCTCAACATTGAAAAACACCAACAAACTCAGGAACAACCTCAACATTGAAAAACAACAACAACCTCAACATTGAAAAACACCAACAAATTCAACAAGAACCTCAACATTGAAAAACACCAACAAATTCAACAACAACCTCAACATTGAAAAACACCAACAAACTCAACATTGAAAAACACCAACAAATTCAACAACAACCTCAACATTGAAAAACAACAACAACCTCAACATTGAAAAACACCAACAAATTCAACAACAACTTCAACATTGAAAAACACGAACAAATTCAACAACAACCTCAACATTGAAAAAGAACAACAACCTCAACATTGAAAAATACCAACAAATTCAACAACTACCCAAACAATGAAAAACAACAACAACCTCAACATTGAAAAGCACCAACAAATTCAACAACAACCTCAACATTGAAAAACACCAACAAATTCAACAACAACCTCAGCATTGAAAAACAACAACAACCTCAACATTGAAAAACACCAACAAATTCAACAACAACCTCAACATTGAAAAACAACAACAACCTCAACATTGAAAAACACCAACAAATTCAACAAAAATTTCAACATTGAAAAACAGCAACAAATTCAACAACAACCTCGAAATTGAAAAACACCAACAAATTCAACAACAAACTCAACATTGTAAAACACCAACAAATTCAACAACAACGTCGACATTGAAAAACACCATCAAATTCAACAACAACCTCAACTTTGAAAAACACCAACAACCTCAAAATTGAAAAAACACCAACAAATTCAACAACAACCTCAACATTTAAAAACAACAACAACCTCAACATTGAAAAACACCAACAAATTCAACAACAACCTCAACATTGAAAAACAACAACAACCTCAACATTGAAAAACAACAACAACCTCAACATTGAAAAACACCAACAAATTCAACAACAAACTCAAGATTGAAAAACACCAACAAATTCAACAACCTCAACATTGAAAAACAACAACAACCTCAACATTGAAAAACACCAACAAATTCAACAACAACCTCAACATTTAAAAACACCAACAAATTCAACAACAACCTCAACATTGAAAAACAACAACAACCTCAACATTGAAAAACACCAACAAATTCAACAACAACCTCAACATTGAAAAACAACACCAACCTCAACATTGAAAAACACCAACAAATTCAACAACAACCTCAACATTGAAAAACAACAACAAACTCAACATTGAAAAACACCAACAAATTCAACAACAACCTCAACATTGAAAAACAACAGCAACCTCAACATTGAAAAACACCAACAAATTCAACAACAACCTCAACATTGAAAAACAACAACAACCTCAACATTGAAAAACACCAACAAATTCAACAACAATTTCAACATTGAAAAACACCAACAAATTCAACAACAATCTCAACATTGAAAAACAACAACAACCTCAACATTGAAAAACACCAACAAATTCAACAACAAGTTCAACATTGAAAAACAACAACAACCTCAACATTGAAAAACAACAACAAATTCAACAACAACCTCAACATTGAAAAACAACAACAACCTCAACATTGAAAAACACCAACAAATTCAACAAAAACTTCAACTTTGAAAAACACCAACAAATTCAACAACAACCTCGAAATTGAAAAACACCAACAAATTCAACAACAACTTCAACATTGAAAAACACCAACAAATTCAACAATAACCTCGACATTGAAAAACACCAACAAACTCAACAACAACCTCAACATTGAAAAACAACAACAACCTCAACATTGAAAAACACCAACAAATTCAACAACAACCTCAACATTGAAAAACACCAACAAATTCAACAACAAACTCAAGATTGAAAAACAACAACAAATTCAACAACCTCAACATTGAAAATCAACAACAACCTCAACATTGAAAATCACCAACAAATTCAACAACAACCTCAACATTGAAAAACAGCAACAAATTCAACAACAACCTCAACATTGAAAAACAACAACAACCTCAACATTGAATAACACTAACAAATTCAACAACAACCTCAACATAGAAAAACACCAACAAATTCAACAACAAACTCAAGATTGAAAAACACCAACAAATTCAACAACCTCAACATTGAAAAACAACAACAACCTCAACATTGAAAAACACCAACAAATTCAACAACAACCTCAACATTGAAAAACACCAACAAATTCAACAACAACCTCAACATTGAAAAACAACAAGAACCTCAACATTGAAAAACACCAACAAATTCAACAACAACCTCAACATTGAAAAACAACAACAACCTCAACATTGAAAAACACCAACAAATTCAACAACAACCTCAACATTGAAAAACATCAACAACCTCAACATTGAAAAACACCAACAAATTCAACAACAACCTCAACATTGAGAAACAACAACAACCTCAACATTGAAAAACACCAACAAATTCAACAACAACCTCAACATTGAAAAACAGCAACAAATTCAACAACAACCTCGAAATTGAAAAACACCAACAAATTCAACAACAAACTCAACATTGAAAAACACCAACAAATTCAACAACAACGTCGACATTGAAAAACACCATCAAATTCAACAACAACCTCAACATTGAAAAACACCAACAACCTCAAAATTGAAAAAACACCAACAAATTCAACAACAACCTCAACATTTAAAAACAACAACAACCTCAACATTGAAAAACACCTTCAAATTCAACAACAACCTCAACATTGAAAAACAACAACAACCTCAACATTGAAAAACAACAACAACCTCAACATTGAAAAACACCAACAAATTCAACAACAAACTCAAGATTGAAAAACACCAACAAATTCAACAACCTCAACATTGAAAAACAACAACAACCTCAACATTGAAAAACACCAACAAATTCAACAACAACCTCAACATTTAAAAACACCAACAAATTCAACAACAACCTCAACATTGAAAAACAACAGCAACCTCAACATTGAAAAACACCAACAAATTCAACAACAACCTCAACATTGAAAAACAACACCAACCTCAACATTGAAAAACACCAACAAATTCAACAACAACCTCAACATTGAAAAACAACAACAAACTCAACATTGAAAAACACCAACAAATTCAACAACAACCTCAACATTGAAAAACAACAGCAACCTCAACATTGAAAAACACCAACAAATTCAACAACAACCCTAACATTGAAAAACAACAACAACCTCAACATTGAAAAACACCAACAAATTCAACAACAACTTCAACATTGAAAAACACCAACAAATTCAACAACAACCTCAACATTGAAAAACAACAACAACCTCAACATTGAAAAACACCAACAAATTCAACAACAAGTTCAACATTGAAAAACAACAACAACCTCAACATTGAAAAACAACAACAAATTCAACAACAACCTCAACATTGAAAAACAACAACAACCTCAACATTGAAAAACACCAACAAATTCAACAAAAAGTTCAACATTGAAAAACACCAACAAATTCAACAACAACCTCGAAATTGAAAAACACCAACAAATTCAACAACAACCTCAACTTTGAAAAACACCAACAACCTCAAAATTGAAAAAACACCAACAAATTCAACAACAACCTCAACATTTAAAAACAACAACAACCTCAACATTGAAAAACACCAACAAATTCAACAACAACCTCAACATTGAAAAACAACAACAACCTCAACATTGAAAAACAACAACAACCTCAACATTGAAAAACACCAACAAATTCAACAACAAACTCAAGATTGAAAAACACCAACAAATTCAACAACCTCAACATTGAAAAACAACAACAACCTCAACATTGAAAAACACCAACAAATTCAACAACAACCTCAACATTTAAAAACACCAACAAATTCAACAACAACCTCAACATTGAAAAACAACAACAACCTCAACATTGAAAAACACCAACAAATTCAACAACAACCTCAACATTGAAAAACAACACCAACCTCAACATTGAAAAACACCAACAAATTCAACAACAACCTCAACATTGAAAAACAACAACAAACTCAACATTGCAAAACACCAACAAATTCAACAACAACCTCAACATTGAAAAACAACAGCAACCTCAACATTGAAAAACACCAACAAATTCAACAACAACCTCAACATTGAAAAACAACAACAACCTCAACATTGAAAAACACCAACAAATTCAACAACAATTTCAACATTGAAAAACACCAACAAATTCAACAACAATCTCAACATTGAAAAACAACAACAACCTCAACATTGAAAAACACCAACAAATTCAACAACAAGTTCAACATTGAAAAACAACAACAACCTCAACATTGAAAAACAACAACAAATTCAACAACAACCTCAACATTGAAAAACAACAACAACCTCAACATTGAAAAACACCAACAAATTCAACAAAAACTTCAACTTTGAAAAACACCAACAAATTCAACAACAACCTCGAAATTGAAAAACACCAACAAATTCAACAACAACTTCAACATTGAAAAACACCAACAAATTCAACAATAACCTCGACATTGAAAAACACCAACAAACTCAACAACAACCTCAACATTGAAAAACAACAACAACCTCAAAATTGAAAAACACCAACAAATTCAACAACAACCTCAACATTGAAAAACACCAACAAATTCAACAACAAACTCAAGATTGAAAAACAACAACAAATTCAACAACCTCAACATTGAAAATCAACAACAACCTCAACATTGAAAATCACCAACAAATTCAACAACAACCTCAACATTGAAAAACAGCAACAAATTCAACAACAACCTCAACATTGAAAAACAACAACAACCTCAACATTGAATAACACTAACAAATTCAACAACAACCTCAACATAGAAAAACACCAACAAATTCAACAACAAACTCAAGATTGAAAAACACCAACAAATTCAACAACCTCAACATTGAAAAACAACAACAACCTCAACATTGAAAAACACCAACAAATTCAACAACAACCTCAACATTGAAAAACACCAACAAATTCAACAACAACCTCAACATTGAAAAACAACAAGAACCTCAACATTGAAAAACACCAACAAATTCAACAACAACCTCAACATTGAAAAACAACAACAACCTCAACATTGAAAAACACCAACAAATTCAACAACAACCTCAACATTGAAAAACATCAACAACCTCAACATTGAAAAACACCAACAAATTCAACAACAACCTCAACATTGAGAAACAACAACAACCTCAACATTGAAAAACACCAACAAATTCAACAACAACCTCAACATTGAAAAACAGCAACAAATTCAACAACAACCTCGAAATTGAAAAACACCAACAAATTCAACAACAAACTCAACATTGAAAAACACCAACAAATTCAACAACAACGTCGACATTGAAAAACACCATCAAATTCAACAACAACCTCAACATTGAAAAACACCAACAACCTCAAAATTGAAAAAACACCAACAAATTCAACAACAACCTCAACATTTAAAAACAACAACAACCTCAACATTGAAAAACACCTTCAAATTCAACAACAACCTCAACATTGAAAAACAACAACAACCTCAACATTGAAAAACAACAACAACCTCAACATTGAAAAACACCAACAAATTCAACAACAAACTCAAGATTGAAAAACACCAACAAATTCAACAACCTCAACATTGAAAAACAACAACAACCTCAACATTGAAAAACACCAACAAATTCAACAACAACCTCAACATTTAAAAACACCAACAAATTCAACAACAACCTCAACATTGAAAAACAACAGCAACCTCAACATTGAAAAACACCAACAAATTCAACAACAACCTCAACATTGAAAAACAACACCAACCTCAACATTGAAAAACACCAACAAATTCAACAACAACCTCAACATTGAAAAACAACAACAAACTCAACATTGAAAAACACCAACAAATTCAACAACAACCTCAACATTGAAAAACAACAGCAACCTCAACATTGAAAAACACCAACAAATTCAACAACAACCTCAACATTGAAAAACAACAACAACCTCAACATTGAAAAACACCAACAAATTCAACAACAACTTCAACATTGAAAAACACCAACAAATTCAACAACAACCTCAACATTGAAAAACAACAACAACCTCAACATTGAAAAACACCAACAAATTCAACAACAAGTTCAACATTGAAAAACAACAACAACCTCAACATTGAAAAACAACAACAAATTCAACAACAACCTCAACATTGAAAAACAACAACAACCTCAACATTGAAAAACACCAACAAATTCAACAAAAAGTTCAACATTGAAAAACACCAACAAATTCAACAACAACCTCGAAATTGAAAAACACCAACAAATTCAACAACAACCTCAACATTGAAAAACACCAACAAATTCAACAACAAACTCAAGATTGAAAAACACCAACAAATTCAACAACCTCAACATTGAAAATCAACAACAACCTCAACATTGAAAAACACCAACAAATTCAACAACAACCTCAACATTGAAAAACAGCAACAAATTCAACAACAACCTCAACATTGAAAAACAACAACAACCTCAACATTGAAAAACACCAACAAATTCAACAACAACCTCAACATAGAAAAACACCAACAAATTCAACAACAAACTATAGATTGAAAAACACCAACAAATTCAACAACCTCAACATTGAAAAACAACAACAACCTCAACATTGAAAAACACCAACAAATTCAACAACAACCTCAACATTGAAAAACACCAACAAATTCAACAACAACCTCAACATTGAAAAACAACAACAACCTCAACATTGAAAAACACCAACAAATTCAACAACAACCTCAACATTGAAAAACAACAACAACCTCAACATTGAAAAACACCAACAAATTCAACAACAACCTCAACATTGAAAAACATCAACAACCTCAACATTGAAAAACACCAACAAATTCAACAACATCCTCAACATTGAGAAACAACAACAAACTCAACATTGAAAAACACCAACACATTCAACAACAACCTCAACATTGAAAAACAACAACAACCTCAGCATTGAAAAACACAAACAAAGTCAACAATAACCTCAACATTGAAAAACAACAACAACCTCAACATTGAAAAACACCAACAAATTCAACAACAACCTCAACATTGAAAAACACCAACAAATTCAACAACAACCTCAACATTGAAAAACAACAACAACCTCAACATTGAAAAACACCAACAAATTCAACAACAACCTCAACATTGAAAAACAACAACAACCTCAACATTGAAAAACACCAACAAATTCAACAACAACCTCAACTTTGAAAAACACAACAAATTCAACAGCAACCTCAGCATTGAAAAGCAACAACAACCTCAAGATTGAAAAACATCAACAAATTCAACAACAACCTCAACATTGAAAAACAACAACAACCTCAACATTGAAAAACACCAACAAATTCAACAACAACTTCAACATTGAAAAACACCAACAAATTCAACAACAACCTCGAATTTGAAAAACACCAACAAATTCAACAACAACCTCAACATTGAAAAACAACAACAACCTCAACATTGAAAAACACCAACAAATTCAACAACAACCTCAACATTGATAAACAACAACAACCTCAACATTGAAAAACACCAACAAATTCAACAACAACTTCAACATTTAAAAAGACCAACAAATTCAACAACAACCTCAACATTGAAAAACAACAACAATCTCAACATTGAAAAACACCAACAAATTCAACAACAACCTCAACATTGAAAAACAGCAACAACCTCAACATTGAAAAACACCAACAAATTCAACAACAACCTCAACATTGAAAAACACCAACAACTTCAACAACAAAATCAACATTGAAAAACACCAACAAATTCAACAACAAACACATCATTGAAAAACACCGACAAATTCAACAACAACCTTAACATTGAAAAACAACAACAACCTCATCATTGAAAAACACCAACAAATTCAACAACAACCTCAACATTGAAAAGCACCAACAAATTCAACAACAACCTCAACATTGAAAAACAACAACAACCTCAACACTGAAAAACACCAACAAATTCGACAACAACCTCAACATTGAAAAACAACAACAAACTCAACATTGAAAAACACCAACAAATTCAACAACAACCTCAGCATTGAAAAACAACAACAACCTCAACATTGAAAAACACCAACAAATTCAGCAACAACGTCAACATTGAAAAACAATAACAACCTCAACATTGAAAAACACCAACAAATTCAACAACAACTTCAACATTGAAAAACACCAACAAATTCAACAACAACCTCGAAATTGAAAAACACCAACAAATTCAACAACAACCTCAACATTGAAAAACAACAACAACGTCAACATTGAAAAAGACCAACAAATTCAACAACAACCTCAACATTGATAAACAACAACAACCTCAACATTGAAAAACACCAACAAATTCAACAACAACCTCAACATTTAAAAACACCAACAAATTCAACAACAACCTCAACATTGAAAAACACCAACAAATTCAACAACAACCTCAGCATTGAAAAACAACAACAACCTCAACATTGAAAAACACCAACAAATTCAACAACAACCTCAACATTGAAAAACAACAACAACCTCAACATTGAAAAACACCAACAAATTCAACAACAACTTCAACATTGAAAAACACGAACAAATTCAACAACAACCTCAACATTGAAAAAGAACAACAACCTCAACATTGAAAAATACCAACAAATTCAACAACTACCCAAACAATGAAAAACAACAACAACCTCAACATTGAAAAGCACCAACAAATTCAACAACAACCTCAACATTGAAAAACACCAACAAATTCAACAACAACCTCAGCATTGAAAAACAACAACAACCTCAACATTGAAAAACACCAACAAATTCAACAACAACCTCAACATTGAAAAACAACAACAACCTCAACATTGAAAAACACCAACAAATTCAACAAAAACTTCAACATTGAAAAACAGCAACAAATTCAACAACAACCTCGAAATTGAAAAACACCAACAAATTCAACAACAAACTCAACATTGTAAAACACCAACAAATTCAACAACAACGTCGACATTGAAAAACACCATCAAATTCAACAACAACCTCAACTTTGAAAAACACCAACAACCTCAAAATTGAAAAAACACCAACAAATTCAACAACAACCTCAACATTTAAAAACAACAACAACCTCAACATTGAAAAACACCAACAAATTCAACAACAACCTCAACATTGAAAAACAACAACAACCTCAACATTGAAAAACAACAACAACCTCAACATTGAAAAACACCAACAAATTCAACAACAAACTCAAGATTGAAAAACACCAACAAATTCAACAACCTCAACATTGAAAAACAACAACAACCTCAACATTGAAAAACACCAACAAATTCAACAACAACCTCAACATTTAAAAACACCAACAAATTCAACAACAACCTCAACATTGAAAAACAACAACAACCTCAACATTGAAAAACACCAACAAATTCAACAACAACCTCAACATTGAAAAACAACACCAACCTCAACATTGAAAAACACCAACAAATTCAACAACAACCTCAACATTGAAAAACAACAACAAACTCAACATTGAAAAACACCAACAAATTCAACAACAACCTCAACATTGAAAAACAACAGCAACCTCAACATTGAAAAACACCAACAAATTCAACAACAACCTCAACATTGAAAAACAACAACAACCTCAACATTGAAAAACACCAACAAATTCAACAACAATTTCAACATTGAAAAACACCAACAAATTCAACAACAATCTCAACATTGAAAAACAACAACAACCTCAACATTGAAAAACACCAACAAATTCAACAACAAGTTCAACATTGAAAAATAACAACAACCTCAACATTGAAAAACAACAACAAATTCAACAACAACCTCAACATTGAAAAACAACAACAACCTCAACATTGAAAAACACCAACAAATTCAACAAAAACTTCAACTTTGAAAAACACCAACAAATTCAACAACAACCTCGAAATTGAAAAACACCAACAAATTCAACAACAACTTCAACATTGAAAAACACCAACAAATTCAACAATAACCTCGACATTGAAAAACACCAACAAACTCAACAACAACCTCAACATTGAAAAACAACAACAACCTCAACATTGAAAAACACCAACAAATTCAACAACAACCTCAACATTGAAAAACACCAACAAATTCAACAACAAACTCAAGATTGAAAAACAACAACAAATTCAACAACCTCAACATTGAAAATCAACAACAACCTCAACATTGAAAATCACCAACAAATTCAACAACAACCTCAACATTGAAAAACAGCAACAAATTCAACAACAACCTCAACATTGAAAAACAACAACAACCTCAACATTGAATAACACTAACAAATTCAACAACAACCTCAACATAGAAAAACACCAACAAATTCAACAACAAACTCAAGATTGAAAAACACCAACAAATTCAACAACCTCAACATTGAAAAACAACAACAACCTCAACATTGAAAAACACCAACAAATTCAACAACAACCTCAACATTGAAAAACACCAACAAATTCAACAACAACCTCAACATTGAAAAACAACAAGAACCTCAACATTGAAAAACACCAACAAATTCAACAACAACCTCAACATTGAAAAACAACAACAACCTCAACATTGAAAAACACCAACAAATTCAACAACAACCTCAACATTGAAAAACATCAACAACCTCAACATTGAAAAACACCAACAAATTCAACAACAACCTCAACATTGAGAAACAACAACAACCTCAACATTGAAAAACACCAACAAATTCAACAACAACCTCAACATTGAAAAACAGCAACAAATTCAACAACAACCTCGAAATTGAAAAACACCAACAAATTCAACAACAAACTCAACATTGAAAAACACCAACAAATTCAACAACAACGTCGACATTGAAAAACACCATCAAATTCAACAACAACCTCAACATTGAAAAACACCAACAACCTCAAAATTGAAAAAACACCAACAAATTCAACAACAACCTCAACATTTAAAAACAACAACAACCTCAACATTGAAAAACACCTTCAAATTCAACAACAACCTCAACATTGAAAAACAACAACAACCTCAACATTGAAAAACAACAACAACCTCAACATTGAAAAACACCAACAAATTCAACAACAAACTCAAGATTGAAAAACACCAACAAATTCAACAACCTCAACATTGAAAAACAACAACAACCTCAACATTGAAAAACACCAACAAATTCAACAACAACCTCAACATTTAAAAACACCAACAAATTCAACAACAACCTCAACATTGAAAAACAACAGCAACCTCAACATTGAAAAACACCAACAAATTCAACAACAACCTCAACATTGAAAAACAACACCAACCTCAACATTGAAAAACACCAACAAATTCAACAACAACCTCAACATTGAAAAACAACAACAAACTCAACATTGAAAAACACCAACAAATTCAACAACAACCTCAACATTGAAAAACAACAGCAACCTCAACATTGAAAAACACCAACAAATTCAACAACAACCCTAACATTGAAAAACAACAACAACCTCAACATTGAAAAACACCAACAAATTCAACAACAACTTCAACATTGAAAAACACCAACAAATTCAACAACAACCTCAACATTGAAAAACAACAACAACCTCAACATTGAAAAACACCAACAAATTCAACAACAAGTTCAACATTGAAAAACAACAACAACCTCAACATTGAAAAACAACAACAAATTCAACAACAACCTCAACATTGAAAAACAACAACAACCTCAACATTGAAAAACACCAACAAATTCAACAAAAAGTTCAACATTGAAAAACACCAACAAATTCAACAACAACCTCGAAATTGAAAAACACCAACAAATTCAACAACAACCTCAACTTTGAAAAACACCAACAACCTCAAAATTGAAAAAACACCAACAAATTCAACAACAACCTCAACATTTAAAAACAACAACAACCTCAACATTGAAAAACACCAACAAATTCAACAACAACCTCAACATTGAAAAACAACAACAACCTCAACATTGAAAAACAACAACAACCTCAACATTGAAAAACACCAACAAATTCAACAACAAACTCAAGATTGAAAAACACCAACAAATTCAACAACCTCAACATTGAAAAACAACAACAACCTCAACATTGAAAAACACCAACAAATTCAACAACAACCTCAACATTTAAAAACACCAACAAATTCAACAACAACCTCAACATTGAAAAACAACAACAACCTCAACATTGAAAAACACCAACAAATTCAACAACAACCTCAACATTGAAAAACAACACCAACCTCAACATTGAAAAACACCAACAAATTCAACAACAACCTCAACATTGAAAAACAACAACAAACTCAACATTGAAAAACACCAACAAATTCAACAACAACCTCAACATTGAAAAACAACAGCAACCTCAACATTGAAAAACACCAACAAATTCAACAACAACCTCAACATTGAAAAACAACAACAACCTCAACATTGAAAAACACCAACAAATTCAACAACAATTTCAACATTGAAAAACACCAACAAATTCAACAACAATCTCAACATTGAAAAACAACAACAACCTCAACATTGAAAAACACCAACAAATTCAACAACAAGTTCAACATTGAAAAACAACAACAACCTCAACATTGAAAAACAACAACAAATTCAACAACAACCTCAACATTGAAAAACAACAACAACCTCAACATTGAAAAACACCAACAAATTCAACAAAAACTTCAACTTTGAAAAACACCAACAAATTCAACAACAACCTCGAAATTGAAAAACACCAACAAATTCAACAACAACTTCAACATTGAAAAACACCAACAAATTCAACAATAACCTCGACATTGAAAAACACCAACAAACTCAACAACAACCTCAACATTGAAAAACAACAACAACCTCAACATTGAAAAACACCAACAAATTCAACAACAACCTCAACATTGAAAAACACCAACAAATTCAACAACAAACTCAAGATTGAAAAACAACAACAAATTCAACAACCTCAACATTGAAAATCAACAACAACCTCAACATTGAAAATCACCAACAAATTCAACAACAACCTCAACATTGAAAAACAGCAACAAATTCAACAACAACCTCAACATTGAAAAACAACAACAACCTCAACATTGAATAACACTAACAAATTCAACAACAACCTCAACATAGAAAAACACCAACAAATTCAACAACAAACTCAAGATTGAAAAACACCAACAAATTCAACAACCTCAACATTGAAAAACAACAACAACCTCAACATTGAAAAACACCAACAAATTCAACAACAACCTCAACATTGAAAAACACCAACAAATTCAACAACAACCTCAACATTGAAAAACAACAAGAACCTCAACATTGAAAAACACCAACAAATTCAACAACAACCTCAACATTGAAAAACAACAACAACCTCAACATTGAAAAACACCAACAAATTCAACAACAACCTCAACATTGAAAAACATCAACAACCTCAACATTGAAAAACACCAACAAATTCAACAACAACCTCAACATTGAGAAACAACAACAACCTCAACATTGAAAAACACCAACAAATTCAACAACAACCTCAACATTGAAAAACAGCAACAAATTCAACAACAACCTCGAAATTGAAAAACACCAACAAATTCAACAACAAACTCAACATTGAAAAACACCAACAAATTCAACAACAACGTCGACATTGAAAAACACCATCAAATTCAACAACAACCTCAACATTGAAAAACACCAACAACCTCAAAATTGAAAAAACACCAACAAATTCAACAACAACCTCAACATTTAAAAACAACAACAACCTCAACATTGAAAAACACCTTCAAATTCAACAACAACCTCAACATTGAAAAACAACAACAACCTCAACATTGAAAAACAACAACAACCTCAACATTGAAAAACACCAACAAATTCAACAACAAACTCAATATTGAAAAACACCAACAAATTCAACAACCTCAACATTGAAAAACAACAACAACCTCAACATTGAAAAACACCAACAAATTCAACAACAACCTCAACATTTAAAAACACCAACAAATTCAACAACAACCTCAACATTGAAAAACAACAGCAACCTCAACATTGAAAAACACCAACAAATTCAACAACAACCTCAACATTGAAAAACAACACCAACCTCAACATTGAAAAACACCAACAAATTCAACAACAACCTCAACATTGAAAAACAACAACAAACTCAACATTGAAAAACACCAACAAATTCAACAACAACCTCAACATTGAAAAACAACAGCAACCTCAACATTGAAAAACACCAACAAATTCAACAACAACCTCAACATTGAAAAACAACAACAACCTCAACATTGAAAAACACCAACAAATTCAACAACAACTTCAACATTGAAAAACACCAACAAATTCAACAACAACCTCAACATTGAAAAACAACAACAACCTCAACATTGAAAAACACCAACAAATTCAACAACAAGTTCAACATTGAAAAACAACAACAACCTCAACATTGAAAAACAACAACAAATTCAACAACAACCTCAACATTGAAAAACAACAACAACCTCAACATTGAAAAACACCAACAAATTCAACAAAAAGTTCAACATTGAAAAACACCAACAAATTCAACAACAACCTCGAAATTGAAAAACACCAACAAATTCAACAACAACCTCAACATTGAAAAACACCAACAAATTCAACAACAAACTCAAGATTGAAAAACACCAACAAATTCAACAACCTCAACATTGAAAATCAACAACAACCTCAACATTGAAAAACACCAACAAATTCAACAACAACCTCAACATTGAAAAACAGCAACAAATTCAACAACAACCTCAACATTGAAAAACAACAACAACCTCAACATTGAAAAACACCAACAAATTCAACAACAACCTCAACATAGAAAAACACCAACAAATTCAACAACAAACTATAGATTGAAAAACACCAACAAATTCAACAACCTCAACATTGAAAAACAACAACAACCTCAACATTGAAAAACACCAACAAATTCAACAACAACCTCAACATTGAAAAACACCAACAAATTCAACAACAACCTCAACATTGAAAAACAACAACAACCTCAACATTGAAAAACACCAACAAATTCAACAACAACCTCAACATTGAAAAACAACAACAACCTCAACATTGAAAAACACCAACAAATTCAACAACAACCTCAACATTGAAAAACATCAACAACCTCAACATTGAAAAACACCAACAAATTCAACAACATCCTCAACATTGAGAAACAACAACAAACTCAACATTGAAAAACACCAACACATTCAACAACAACCTCAACATTGAAAAACAACAACAACCTCAGCATTGAAAAACACAAACAAAGTCAACAATAACCTCAACATTGAAAAACAACAACAACCTCAACATTGAAAAACACCAACAAATTCAACAACAACCTCAACATTGAAAAACACCAACAAATTCAACAACAACCTCAACATTGAAAAACAACAACAACCTCAACATTGAAAAACACCAACAAATTCAACAACAACCTCAACATTGAAAAACAACAGCAACCTCAACATTGAAAAACACCAACAAATTCAACAACAACCTCAACTTTGAAAAACACAACAAATTCAACAGCAACCTCAGCATTGAAAAGCAACAACAACCTCAAGATTGAAAAACATCAACAAATTCAACAACAACCTCAACATTGAAAAACAACAACAACCTCAACATTGAAAAACACCAACAAATTCAACAACAACTTCAACATTGAAAAACACCAACAAATTCAACAACAACCTCGAATTTGAAAAACACCAACAAATTCAACAACAAACTCAACATTGAAAAACAACAACAACCTCAACATTGAAAAACACCAACAAATTCAACAACAACCTCAACATTGATAAACAACAACAACCTCAACATTGAAAAACACCAACAAATTCAACAACAACTTCAACATTTAAAAAGACCAACAAATTCAACAACAACCTCAACATTGAAAAACAACAACAATCTCAACATTGAAAAACACCAACAAATTCAACAACAACCTCAACATTGAAAAACAGCAACAACCTCAACATTGAAAAACACCAACAAATTCAACAACAACCTCAACATTGAAAAACACCAACAACTTCAACAACAAAATCAACATTGAAAAACACCAACAAATTCAACAACAAACACATCATTGAAAAACACCGACAAATTCAACAACAACCTTAACATTGAAAAACAACAACAACCTCATCATTGAAAAACACCAACAAATTCAACAACAACCTCAACATTGAAAAGCACCAACAAATTCAACAACAACCTCAACATTGAAAAACAACAACAACCTCAACACTGAAAAACACCAACAAATTCGACAACAACCTCAACATTGAAAAACAACAACAAACTCAACATTGAAAAACACCAACAAATTCAACAACAACCTCAGCATTGAAAAACAACAACAACCTCAACATTGAAAAACACCAACAAATTCAGCAACAACGTCAACATTGAAAAACAATAACAACCTCAACATTGAAAAACACCAACAAATTCAACAACAACTTCAACATTGAAAAACACCAACAAATTCAACAACAACCTCGAAATTGAAAAACACCAACAAATTCAACAACAACCTCAACATTGAAAAACAACAACAACGTCAACATTGAAAAAGACCAACAAATTCAACAACAACCTCAACATTGATAAACAACAACAACCTCAACATTGAAAAACACCAACAAATTCAACAACAACCTCAACATTTAAAAACACCAACAAATTCAACAACAACCTCAACATTGAAAAACACCAACAAATTCAACAACAACCTCAGCATTGAAAAACAACAACAACCTCAACATTGAAAAACACCAACAAATTCAACAACAACCTCAACATTGAAAAACAACAACAACCTCAACATTGAAAAACACCAACAAATTCAACAAAAACTTCAACATTGAAAAACAGCAACAAATTCAACAACAACCTCGAAATTGAAAAACACCAACAAATTCAACAACAAACTCAACATTGAAAAACACCAACAAATTCAACAACAACATCGACATTGAAAAACACCATCAAATTCAACAACAACCTCAACATTGAAAAACACCAACAACCTCAAAATTGAAAAAACACCAACAAATTCAACAACAACCTCAACATTTAAAAACAACAACAACCTCAACATTGAAAAACACCAACAAATTCAACAACAACCTCAACATTGAAAAACAACAACAACCTCAACATTGGAAAACAACAACAACCTCAACATTGAAAAACACCAACAGATTCAACAACAACCTTAACATTGAAAAACACCAACAAATTCAACAACAAACTCAAGATTGAAAAACACCAACAAATTCAACAACCTCAACATTGAAAAACAACAACAACCTCAACATTGAAAAACACCAACAAATTCAACAACAACCTCAACATTGAAAAACACCAACAAATTCAACAACAACCTCAACATTGAAAAACAACAACAACCTCAACATTGAAAAACACCAACAAATTCAACAACAACCTCAACATTGAAAAACAACATCAACCTCAGCATTGAAAAACACCAACAAATTCAACAACAACCTCAACATTGAAAAACAACAACAAACTCAACATTGAAAAACACCAACAAATTCAACAACAACCTCAACATTGAAAAACAACAACAACCTCAACATTGAAAAACACCAACAAATTCAACAACAACCTCAACATTGAAAAACAACAACAACCTCAACATTGAAAAACACCAACAAATTCAACAACAACTTCAACATTGAAAAACACCAACAAATTCAACAACAACCTCAACATTGAAAAACAACAACAACCTCAACATTGAAAAACACCAACAAATTCAATAACAACCTCAACATTAAAAAACAACAACAAACGCAACATTGAAAAACACCAACAAATTCAACAACAACCTCAATATTGAAAAACAACACCAACCTCAACATTGAAAAACACCAACAAATTCAACAACAACCTCAACATTGAAAAACACCAACAAATTCAACAAGAACCTCAACATTGAAAACCAACAACAACCTAAACATTGAAAAACACCAACAAATTCAACAACAACCTCAACATTGAAAAACAACAACAACCTCAACATTGAAAAACACCAACAAATTCAACAACAACCTTAACATTGAAAAACACCAACAAATTCAACAACAACCTCAGCATTGAAAAACAACAACAACCTCAACATTGAAAAACACCAACAAATTCAACAACAACCTCAACATTGAAAAACACCAACAAACTCAGGAACAACCTCAACATTGAAAAACAACAACAACCTCAACATTGAAAAACACCAACAAATTCAACAAGAACCTCAACATTGAAAAACACCAACAAATTCAACAACAACCTCAACATTGAAAAACACCAACAAACTCAACATTGAAAAACACCAACAAATTCAACAACAACCTCAACATTGAAAAACAACAACAACCTCAACATTGAAAAACACCAACAAATTCAACAACAACTTCAACATTGAAAAACACGAACAAATTCAACAACAACCTCAACATTGAAAAAGAACAACAACCTCAACATTGAAAAATACCAACAAATTCAACAACTACCCAAACAATGAAAAACAACAACAACCTCAACATTGAAAAGCACCAACAAATTCAACAACAACCTCAACATTGAAAAACACCAACAAATTCAACAACAACCTCAGCATTGAAAAACAACAACAACCTCAACATTGAAAAACACCAACAAATTCAACAACAACCTCAACATTGAAAAACAACAACAACCTCAACATTGAAAAACACCAACAAATTCAACAAAAACTTCAACATTGAAAAACAGCAACAAATTCAACAACAACCTCGAAATTGAAAAACACCAACAAATTCAACAACAAACTCAACATTGTAAAACACCAACAAATTCAACAACAACGTCGACATTGAAAAACACCATCAAATTCAACAACAACCTCAACTTTGAAAAACACCAACAACCTCAAAATTGAAAAAACACCAACAAATTCAACAACAACCTCAACATTTAAAAACAACAACAACCTCAACATTGAAAAACACCAACAAATTCAACAACAACCTCAACATTGAAAAACAACAACAACCTCAACATTGAAAAACAACAACAACCTCAACATTGAAAAACACCAACAAATTCAACAACAAACTCAAGATTGAAAAACACCAACAAATTCAACAACCTCAACATTGAAAAACAACAACAACCTCAACATTGAAAAACACCAACAAATTCAACAACAACCTCAACATTTAAAAACACCAACAAATTCAACAACAACCTCAACATTGAAAAACAACAACAACCTCAACATTGAAAAACACCAACAAATTCAACAACAACCTCAACATTGAAAAACAACACCAACCTCAACATTGAAAAACACCAACAAATTCAACAACAACCTCAACATTGAAAAACAACAACAAACTCAACATTGAAAAACACCAACAAATTCAACAACAACCTCAACATTGAAAAACAACAGCAACCTCAACATTGAAAAACACCAACAAATTCAACAACAACCTCAACATTGAAAAACAACAACAACCTCAACATTGAAAAACACCAACAAATTCAACAACAATTTCAACATTGAAAAACACCAACAAATTCAACAACAATCTCAACATTGAAAAACAACAACAACCTCAACATTGAAAAACACCAACAAATTCAACAACAAGTTCAACATTGAAAAACAACAACAACCTCAACATTGAAAAACAACAACAAATTCAACAACAACCTCAACATTGAAAAACAACAACAACCTCAACATTGAAAAACACCAACAAATTCAACAAAAACTTCAACTTTGAAAAACACCAACAAATTCAACAACAACCTCGAAATTGAAAAACACCAACAAATTCAACAACAACTTCAACATTGAAAAACACCAACAAATTCAACAATAACCTCGACATTGAAAAACACCAACAAACTCAACAACAACCTCAACATTGAAAAACAACAACAACCTCAACATTGAAAAACACCAACAAATTCAACAACAACCTCAACATTGAAAAACACCAACAAATTCAACAACAAACTCAAGATTGAAAAACACCAACAAATTCAACAACCTCAACATTGAAAATCAACAACAACCTCAACATTGAAAATCACCAACAAATTCAACAACAACCTCAACATTGAAAAACAGCAACAAATTCAACAACAACCTCAACATTGAAAAACAACAACAACCTCAACATTGAATAACACTAACAAATTCAACAACAACCTCAACATAGAAAAACACCAACAAATTCAACAACAAACTCAAGATTGAAAAACACCAACAAATTCAACAACCTCAACATTGAAAAACAACAACAACCTCAACATTGAAAAACACCAACAAATTCAACAACAACCTCAACATTGAAAAACACCAACAAATTCAACAACAACCTCAACATTGAAAAACAACAAGAACCTCAACATTGAAAAACACCAACAAATTCAACAACAACCTCAACATTGAAAAACAACAACAACCTCAACATTGAAAAACACCAACAAATTCAACAACAACCTCAACATTGAAAAACATCAACAACCTCAACATTGAAAAACACCAACAAATTCAACAACAACCTCAACATTGAGAAACAACAACAACCTCAACATTGAAAAACACCAACAAATTCAACAACAACCTCAACATTGAAAAACAGCAACAAATTCAACAACAACCTCGAAATTGAAAAACACCAACAAATTCAACAACAAACTCAACATTGAAAAACACCAACAAATTCAACAACAACGTCGACATTGAAAAACACCATCAAATTCAACAACAACCTCAACATTGAAAAACACCAACAACCTCAAAATTGAAAAAACACCAACAAATTCAACAACAACCTCAACATTTAAAAACAACAACAACCTCAACATTGAAAAACACCTTCAAATTCAACAACAACCTCAACATTGAAAAACAACAACAACCTCAACATTGAAAAACAACAACAACCTCAACATTGAAAAACACCAACAAATTCAACAACAAACTCAAGATTGAAAAACACCAACAAATTCAACAACCTCAACATTGAAAAACAACAACAACCTCAACATTGAAAAACACCAACAAATTCAACAACAACCTCAACATTTAAAAACACCAACAAATTCAACAACAACCTCAGCATTGAAAAACAACAGCAACCTCAACATTGAAAAACACCAACAAATTCAACAACAACCTCAACATTGAAAAACAACACCAACCTCAACATTGAAAAACACCAACAAATTCAACAACAACCTCAACATTGAAAAACAACAACAAACTCAACATTGAAAAACACCAACAAATTCAACAACAACCTCAACATTGAAAAACAACAGCAACCTCAACATTGAAAAACACCAACAAATTCAACAACAACCTCAACATTGAAAAACAACAACAACCTCAACATTGAAAAACACCAACAAATTCAACAACAACTTCAACATTGAAAAACACCAACAAATTCAACAACAACCTCAACATTGAAAAACAACAACAACCTCAACATTGAAAAACACCAACAAATTCAACAACAACCTCAACATTGAAAAACAACAACAACCTCAACATTGAAAAACAACAACAAATTCAACAACAACCTCAACATTGAAAAACAACAACAACCTCAACATTGAAAAACACCAACAAATTCAACAAAAAGTTCAACATTGAAAAACACCAACAAATTCAACAACAACCTCGAAATTGAAAAACACCAACAAATTCAACAACAACCTCAACATTGAAAAACACCAACAAATTCAACAACAAACTCAAGATTGAAAAACACCAACAAATTCAACAACCTCAACATTGAAAATCAACAACAACCTCAACATTGAAAAACACCAACAAATTCAACAACAACCTCAACATTGAAAAACAGCAACAAATTCAACAACAACCTCAACATTGAAAAACAACAACAACCTCAACATTGAAAAACCCCAACAAATTCAACAACAACCTCAACATAGAAAAACACCAACAAATTCAACAACAAACTATAGATTGAAAAACACCAACAAATTCAACAACCTCAACATTGAAAAACAACAACAACCTCAACATTGAAAAACACCAACAAATTCAACAACAACCTCAACATTGAAAAACACCAACAAATTCAACAACAACCTCAACATTGAAAAACAACAACAACCTCAACATTGAAAAACACCAACAAATTCAACAACAACCTCAACATTGAAAAACAACAACAACCTCAACATTGAAAAACACCAACAAATTCAACAACAACCTCAACATTGAAAAACATCAACAACCTCAACATTGAAAAACACCAACAAATTCAACAACATCCTCAACATTGAGAAACAACAACAAACTCAACATTGAAAAACACCAACACATTCAACAACAACCTCAACATTGAAAAACAACAACAACCTCAGCATTGAAAAACACAAACAAAGTCAACAATAACCTCAACATTGAAAAACAACAACAACCTCAACATTGAAAAACACCAACAAATTCAACAACAACCTCAACATTGAAATACACCAACAAATTCAACAACAACCTCAACATTGAAAAACAACAACAACCTCAACATTGAAAAACACCAACAAATTCAACAACAACCTCAACATTGAAAAACAACAGCAACCTCAACATTGAAAAACACCAACAAATTCAACAACAACCTCAACTTTGAAAAACACAACAAATTCAACAGCAACCTCAGCATTGAAAAGCAACAACAACCTCAAGATTGAAAAACATCAACAAATTCAACAACAACCTCAACATTGAAAAACAACAACAACCTCAACATTGAAAAACACCAACAAATTCAACAACAACTTCAACATTGAAAAACACCAACAAATTCAACAACAACCTCGAATTTGAAAAACACCAACAAATTCAACAACAACCTCAACATTGAAAAACAACAACAACCTCAACATTGAAAAACACCAACAAATTCAACAACAACCTCAACATTGATAAACAACAACAACCTCAACATTGAAAAACACCAACAAATTCAACAACAACTTCAACATTTAAAAAGACCAACAAATTCAACAACAACCTCAACATTGAAAAACAACAACAATCTCAACATTGAAAAACACCAACAAATTCAACAACAACCTCAACATTGAAAAACAGCAACAACCTCAACATTGAAAAACACCAACAAATTCAACAACAACCTCAACATTGAAAAACACCAACAACTTCAACAACAAAATCAACATTGAAAAACACCAACAAATTCAACAACAAACACATCATTGAAAAACACCGACAAATTCAACAACAACCTTAACATTGAAAAACAACAACAACCTCATCATTGAAAAACACCAACAAATTCAACAACAACCTCAACATTGAAAAGCACCAACAAATTCAACAACAACCTCAACATTGAAAAACAACAACAACCTCAACACTGAAAAACACCAACAAATTCGACAACAACCTCAACATTGAAAAACAACAACAAACTCAACATTGAAAAACACCAACAAATTCAACAACAACCTCAGCATTGAAAAACAACAACAACCTCAACATTGAAAAACACCAACAAATTCAGCAACAACGTCAACATTGAAAAACAATAACAACCTCAACATTGAAAAACACCAACAAATTCAACAACAACTTCAACATTGAAAAACACCAACAAATTCAACAACAACCTCGAAATTGAAAAACACCAACAAATTCAACAACAACCTCAACATTGAAAAACAACAACAACGTCAACATTGAAAAAGACCAACAAATTCAACAACAACCTCAACATTGATAAACAACAACAACCTCAACATTGAAAAACACCAACAAATTCAACAACAACCTCAACATTTAAAAACACCAACAAATTCAACAACAACCTCAACATTGAAAAACACCAACAAATTCAACAACAACATCAGCATTGAAAAACAACAACAACCTCAACATTGAAAAACACCAACAAATTCAACAACAACCTCAACATTGAAAAACAACAACAACCTCAACATTGAAAAACACCAACAAATTCAACAAAAACTTCAACATTGAAAAACAGCAACAAATTCAACAACAACCTCGAAATTGAAAAACACCAACAAATTCAACAACAAACTCAACATTGAAAAACACCAACAAATTCAACAACAACGTCGACATTGAAAAACACCATCAAATTCAACAACAACCTCAACATTGAAAAACACCAACAACCTCAAAATTGAAAAAACACCAACAAATTCAACAACAACCTCAACATTTAAAAACAACAACAACCTCAACATTGAAAAACACCTTCAAATTCAACAACAACCTCAACATTGAAAAACAACAACAACCTCAACATTGAAAAACAACAACAACCTCAACATTGAAAAACACCAACAAATTCAACAACAAACTCAAGATTGAAAAACACCAACAAATTCAACAACCTCAACATTGAAAAACAACAACAACCTCAACATTGAAAAACACCAACAAATTCAACAACAACCTCAACATTTAAAAACACCAACAAATTCAACAACAACCTCAACATTGAAAAACAACAGCAACCTCAACATTGAAAAACACCAACAAATTCAACAACAACCTCAACATTGAAAAACAACACCAACCTCAACATTGAAAAACACCAACAAATTCAACAACAACCTCAACATTGAAAAACAACAACAAACTCAACATTGAAAAACACCAACAAATTCAACAACAACCTCAACATTGAAAAACAACAGCAACCTCAACATTGAAAAACACCAACAAATTCAACAACAACCTCAACATTGAAAAACAACAACAACCTCAACATTGAAAAACACCAACAAATTCAACAACAACTTCAACATTGAAAAACACCAACAAATTCAACAACAACCTCAACATTGAAAAACAACAACAACCTCAACATTGAAAAACACCAACAAATTCAACAACAAGTTCAACATTGAAAAACAACAACAACCTCAACATTGAAAAACAACAACAAATTCAACAACAACCTCAACATTGAAAAACAACAACAACCTCAACATTGAAAAACACCAACAAATTCAACAAAAAGTTCAACATTGAAAAACACCAACAAATTCAACAACAACCTCGAAATTGAAAAACACCAACAAATTCAACAACAACCTCAACATTGAAAAACACCAACAAATTCAACAACAAACTCAAGATTGAAAAACACCAACAAATTCAACAACCTCAACATTGAAAATCAACAACAACCTCAACATTGAAAAACACCAACAAATTCAACAACAACCTCAACATTGAAAAACAGCAACAAATTCAACAACAACCTCAACATTGAAAAACAACAACAACCTCAACATTGAAAAACACCAACAAATTCAACAACAACCTCAACATAGAAAAACACCAACAAATTCAACAACAAACTATAGATTGAAAAACACCAACAAATTCAACAACCTCAACATTGAAAAACAACAACAACCTCAACAATGAAAAACACCAACAAATTCAACAACAACCTCAACATTGAAAAACACCAACAAATTCAACAACAACCTCAACATTGAAAAACAACAACAACCTCAACATTGAAAAACACCAACAAATTCAACAACAACCTCAACATTGAAAAACAACAACAACCTCAACATTGAAAAACACCAACAAATTCAACAACAACCTCAACATTGAAAAACATCAACAACCTCAACATTGAAAAACACCAACAAATTCAACAACATCCTCAACATTGAGAAACAACAACAAACTCAACATTGAAAAACACCAACACATTCAACAACAACCTCAACATTGAAAAACAACAACAACCTCAGCATTGAAAAACACAAACAAAGTCAACAATAACCTCAACATTGAAAAACAACAACAACCTCAACATTGAAAAACACCAACAAATTCAACAACAACCTCAACATTGAAAAACACCAACAAATTCAACAACAACCTCAACATTGAAAAACAACAACAACCTCAACATTGAAAAACACCAACAAATTCAACAACAACCTCAACATTGAAAAACAACAGCAACCTCAACATTGAAAAACACCAACAAATTCAACAACAACCTCAACTTTGAAAAACACAACAAATTCAACAGCAACCTCAGCATTGAAAAGCAACAACAACCTCAAGATTGAAAAACATCAACAAATTCAACAACAACCTCAACATTGAAAAACAACAACAACCTCAACATTGAAAAACACCAACAAATTCAACAACAACTTCAACATTGAAAAACACCAACAAATTCAACAACAACCTCGAATTTGAAAAACACCAACAAATTCAACAACAACCTCAACATTGAAAAACAACAACAACCTCAACATTGAAAAACACCAACAAATTCAACAACAACCTCAACATTGATAAACAACAACAACCTCAACATTGAAAAACACCAACAAATTCAACAACAACTTCAACATTTAAAAAGACCAACAAATTCAACAACAACCTCAACATTGAAAAACAACAACAATCTCAACATTGAAAAACACCAACAAATTCAACAACAACCTCAACATTGAAAAACAGCAACAACCTCAACATTGAAAAACACCAACAAATTCAACAACAACCTCAACATTGAAAAACACCAACAACTTCAACAACAAAATCAACATTGAAAAACACCAACAAATTCAACAACAAACACATCATTGAAAAACACCGACAAATTCAACAACAACCTTAACATTGAAAAACAACAACAACCTCATCATTGAAAAACACCAACAAATTCAACAACAACCTCAACATTGAAAAGCACCAACAAATTCAACAACAACCTCAACATTGAAAAACAACAAGAACCTCAACACTGAAAAACACCAACAAATTCGACAACAACCTCAACATTGAAAAACAACAACAAACTCAACATTGAAAAACACCAACAAATTCAACAACAACCTCAGCATTGAAAAACAACAACAACCTCAACATTGAAAAACACCAACAAATTCAGCAACAACGTCAACATTGAAAAACAATAACAACCTCAACATTGAAAAACACCAACAAATTCAACAACAACTTCAACATTGAAAAACACCAACAAATTCAACAACAACCTCGAAATTGAAAAACACCAACAAATTCAACAACAACCTCAACATTGAAAAACAACAACAACGTCAACATTGAAAAAGACCAACAAATTCAACAACAACCTCAACATTGATAAACAACAACAACCTCAACATTGAAAAACACCAACAAATTCAACAACAACCTCAACATTTAAAAACACCAACAAATTCAACAACAACCTCAACATTGAAAAACACCAACAAATTCAACAACAACATCAGCATTGAAAAACAACAACAACCTCAACATTGAAAAACACCAACAAATTCAACAACAACCTCAACATTGAAAAACAACAACAACCTCAACATTGAAAAACACCAACAAATTCAACAAAAACTTCAACATTGAAAAACAGCAACAAATTCAACAACAACCTCGAAATTGAAAAACACCAACAAATTCAACAACAAACTCAACATTGAAAAACACCAACAAATTCAACAACAACATCGACATTGAAAAACACCATCAAATTCAACAACAACCTCAACATTGAAAAACACCAACAACCTCAAAATTGAAAAAACACCAACAAATTCAACAACAACCTCAACATTTAAAAACAACAACAACCTCAACATTGAAAAACACCAACAAATTCAACAACAACCTCAACATTGAAAAACAACAACAACCTCAACATTGGAAAACAACAACAACCTCAACATTGAAAAACACCAACAGATTCAACAACAACCTTAACATTGAAAAACAACAACAAATTCAACAACAAACTCAAGATTGAAAAACACCAACAAATTCAACAAACTCAACATTGAAAAACAACAACAACCTCAACATTGAAAAACACCAACAAATTCAACAACAACCTCAACATTGAAAAACACCAACAAATTCAACAACAACCTCAACATTGAAAAACAACAACAACCTCAACATTGAAAAACACCAACAAATTCAACAACAACCTCAACATTGAAAAACAACACCAACCTCAGCATTGAAAAACACCAACAAATTCAACAACAACCTCAACATTGAAAAACAACAACAAACTCAACATTGAAAAACACCAACAAATTCAACAACAACCTCAACATTGAAAAACAACAACAACCTCAACATTGAAAAACACCAACAAATTCAACAACAACCTCAACATTGAAAAACAACAACAACCTCAACATTGAAAAACACCAACAAATTCAACAACAACTTCAACGTTGAAAAACACCAACAAATTCAACAACAACCTCAACATTGAAAAACAACAACAACCTCAACATTGAAAAACACCAACAAATTCAACAACAAGCTCAACATTGAAAAACAACAACAACCTCAACATTGAAAAACACCAACAAATTCAACAACAACCTCAACATTGAAAAACAACAACAACCTCAACAATGAAAAACACCAACAAATTCAACAACAACCTCAACATTGATAAACAACAACAACCTCAACATTGAAAAACACCAACAAATTCAACAACAACTTCAACATTGAAAAACAACAACAATCTCAACATTGAAAAACACCAACAAATTCAACAACAACCTCAACATTGAAAAACAGCAACAACCTCAACATTGAAAAACACCAACAAATTCAACAACAACCTCAACATTGAAAAACACCAACAACTTCAACAACAAAATCAACACTGAAAAACACCAACAAATTCAACAACAAACACAACATTGAAAAACACCGACAAATTCAACAACAACCTCAACATTGAAAAACAACAACAACCTCAACATTGAAAAACACCAACAAATTCAACAACAACCTCAACATTGAAAAGCACCAACAAATTCAACAACAACCTCAACATTGAAAAACAACAACAACCTCAACACTGAAAAACACCAACAAATTCAACAACAACCTCAACATTGAAAAACAACAACAAACTCAACATTGAAAAACACCAACAAATTCAACAACAACCTCAGCATTGAAAAACAACAACAACCTCAACATTGAAAAACACCAACAAATTCAGCAACAACCTCAACATTGAAAAACAATAACAAACTCAACATTGAAAAACACCAACAAATCCAACAACAACTTCAACATTGAAAAACACCAACAAATTCAACAACAACCTCGAAATTGAAAAACACCAACAAATTCAACAACAACCTCAACATTTAAAAACACCAACAAATTCAACAACAACCTCAACATTGAAAAACACCAACAAATTCAACAACAACCTCAGCATTGAAAAACAACAACAACCTCAACATTGAAAAACACCAACAAATTCAACAACAACCTCAACATTGAAAAACAACAACAACCTCAACATTGAAAAACACCAACAAATTCAACAACAACCTCAACATTTAAAAACAACAACAACCTCAACATTGAAAAACACCAACAAATTCAACAACAACCTCAACATTGAAAAACAACAACAACCTCAACATTGGAAAACAACAACAACCTCAACATTGAAAAACACCAACAGATTCAACAACAACCTTAACATTGAAAAACACCAACAAATTCAACAACAAACTCAAGATTGAAAAACACCAACAAATTCAACAACCTCAACATTGAAAAACAACAACAACCTCAACATTGAAAAACACCAACAAATTCAACAACAACCTCAACATTGAAAAACACCAACAAATTCAACAACAACCTCAACATTGAAAAACAACAACAACCTCAACATTGAAAAACACCAACAAATTCAACAACAACCTCAACATTGAAAAACAACACCAACCTCAGCATTGAAAAACACCAACAAATTCAACAACAACCTCAACATTGAAAAACAACAACAAACTCAACATTGAAAAACACCAACAAATTCAACAACAACCTCAACATTGAAAAACAACAACAACCTCAACATTGAAAAACACCAACAAATTCAACAACAACCTCAACATTGAAAAACAACAACAACCTCAACATTGAAAAACACCAACAAATTCAACAACAACTTCAACATTGAAAAACACCAACAAATTCAACAACAACCTCAACATTGAAAAACAACAACAACCTCAACATTGAAAAACACCAACAAATTCAACAACAAGCTCAACATTGAAAAACAACAACAACCTCAACATTGAAAAACACCAACAAATTCAACAACAACCTCAACATTGAAAAACAACAACAACCTCAACAATGAAAAACACCAACAAATTCAACAACAACCTCAACATTGATAAACAACAACAACCTCAACATTGAAAAACACCAACAAATTCAACAACAACTTCAACATTGAAAAACAACAACAATCTCAACATTGAAAAACACCAACAAATTCAACAACAACCTCAACATTGAAAAACAGCAACAACCTCAACATTGAAAAACACCAACAAATTCAACAACAACCTCAACATTGAAAAACACCAACAACTTCAACAACAAAATCAACATTGAAAAACACCAACAAATTCAACAACAAACACAACATTGAAAAACACCGACAAATTCAACAACAACCTCAACATTGAAAAACAACAACAACCTCAACATTGAAAAACACCAACAAATTCAACAACAACCTCAACATTGAAAAGCACCAACAAATTCAACAACAACCTCAACATTGAAAAACAACAACAACCTCAACACTGAAAAACACCAACAAATTCAACAACAACCTCAACATTGAAAAACAACAACAAACTCAACATTGAAAAACACCAACAAATTCAACAACAACCTCAGCATTGAAAAACAACAACAACCTCAACATTGAAAAACACCAACAAATTCAGCAACAACCTCAACATTGAAAAACAATAACAAACTCAACATTGAAAAACACCAACAAATCCAACAACAACTTCAACATTGAAAAACACCAACAAATTCAACAACAACCTCGAAATTGAAAAACACCAACAAATTCAACAACAACCTCAACATTTAAAAACACCAACAAATTCAACAACAACCTCAACATTGAAAAACACCAACAAATTCAACAACAACCTCAGCATTGAAAAACAACAACAACCTCAACATTGAAAAACACCAACAAATTCAACAACAACCTCAACATTGAAAAACAACAACAACCTCAACATTGAAAAACACCAACAAATTCAACAAAAACTTCAACATTGAAAAACAGCAACAAATTCAACAACAACCTCGAAATTGAAAAACACCAACAAATTCAACAACAAACTCAACATTGAAAAACACCAACAAATTCAACAACAACATCGACATTGAAAAACACCATCAAATTCAACAACAACCTCAACATTGAAAAACACCAACAACCTCAAAATTGAAAAAACACCAACAAATTCAACAACAACCTCAACATTTAAAAACAACAACAACCTCAACATTGAAAAACACCAACAAATTCAACAACAACCTCAACATTGAAAAACAACAACAACCTCAACATTGGAAAACAACAACAACCTCAACATTGAAAAACACCAACAGATTCAACAACAACCTTAACATTGAAAAACACCAACAAATTCAACAACAAACTCAAGATTGAAAAACACCAACAAATTCAACAACCTCAACATTGAAAAACAACAACAACCTCAACATTGAAAAACACCAACAAATTCAACAACAACCTCAACATTGAAAAAAACCAACAAATTCAACAACAACCTCAACATTGAAAAACAACAACAACCTCAACATTGAAAAACACCAACAAATTCAACAACAACCTCAACATTGAAAAACAACACCAACCTCAACATTGAAAAACACCAACAAATTCAACAACAACCTCAACATTGAAAAGCAACAACAAACTCAACATTGAAAAACACCAACAAATTCAACAACAACCTCAACATTGAAAAACAACAACAACCTCAACATTGAAAAACACCAACAAATTCAACAACAACTTCAACATTGAAAAACAACAACAACCTCAACATTGAAAAACACCAACAAATTCAACAACAACTTCAACATTGAAAAACACCAACAAATTCAACAACAACCTCAACATTGAAAAACAACAACAACCTCAACATTGAAAAACACCAACAAATTCAACAACAAGCTCAACATTGAAAAACAACAACAACCTCAACATTGAAAAACACCAACAAATTCAACAACAACCTCAACATTGAAAAACAACAACAACCTCAACATTGAAAAACACCAACAAATTCAACAAAAACTTCAACATTGAAAAACACGAACAAATTCAACAACAACCTCGAAATTGAAAAACACCAACAAATTCAACAACAACTTCAACATTGAAAAACACCAACAAATTCAACAACAACCTCGACATTGAAAAACACCAACAAACTCAACAACAACCTCAACATTGAAAAACAACAACAACCTCAACATTGAAAAACACCAACAAATTCAACAACAACCTCAACATTGAAAAACACCAACAAATTCAACAACAACCTCAACATTGAAAAACAACAACAACCTCAACATTGAAAAACACCAACAAATTCAACAACAACCTCAACATTGAAAAACAACAACAACCTCAACATTGAAAAACACCAACAAATTCAACAACAACCTCAACATTGAAAAACATCAACAACCTCAACATTGAAAAACACCAACAAATTCAACAACAACCTCAACATTGAGAAACAACAACAAACTGAACATTGAAAAACACCAACACATTCAACAACAACCTCAACATTGAAAAACAACAACAACCTCAACATTGAAAAACACCAACAAATTCAACAATAACCTCAACATTGAAAAACAACAACAACCTCAACATTGAAAAACACCAACAAATTCAACAACAACCTCAACATTGAAAAACACCAACAAATTCAACAACAACCTCAACATTGAAAAACAACAACAACCTCAACATTGAAAAACACCAACAAATTCAACAACAACCTCAACATTGAAAAACAACAGCAACCTCCACATTGAAAAACACCAACAAATTCAACAACAACCTCAACTTTGAAAAACACAACAAATTCAACAGCAACCTCAGCATTGAAAAGCAACAACAACCTCAACATTGAAAAACACCAACAAATTCAACAACAACCTCAACATTGAAAAACAACAACAACCTCAACATTGAAAAACACCAACAAATTCAACAACAACTTCAACATTGAAAAACACCAACAAATTCAACAACAACCTCGAATTTGAAAAACACCAACAAATTCAACAACAACCTGAACATTGAAAAACAACAACAACCTCAACATTGAAAAACACCAACAAATTCAACAACAACCTCAACATTGATAAACAACAACAACCTCAACATTGAAAAACACCAACAAATTCAACAACAACTTCAACATTTAAAAACACCAACAAATTCAACAACAACCTCAACATTGAAAAACAACAACAATCTCAACATTGAAAAACACCAACAAATTCAACAACAACCTCAACATTGAAAAACAGCAACAACCTCAACATTGATAAACACCAACAAATTCAACAACAACCTCAACATTGAAAAACACCAACAACTTCAACAACAAAATCAACATTGAAAAACACCAACAAATTCAACAACAAACTCAACATTGAAAAACACCGACAAATTCAAAAACAACCTCAACATTGAAAAACAACAACAACCTCAACATTGAAAAACACCAACAAATTCAACAACAACCTCAACATTGAAAAGCACCAACAAATTCAACAACAACCTCAACATTGAAAAACAACAACAACCTCAACACTGAAAAACACCAACAAATTCAACAACAACCTCAACATTGAAAAACAGCAACAAACTCAACATTGAAAAACACCAACAAATTCAACAACAACCTCAGCATTGAAAAACAACAACAACCTCAACATTGAAAAACACCAACAAATTCAGCAACAACCTCAACATTGAAAAACAATAACAACCTCAACATTGAAAAACACCGACAAATTCAACAACAACTTCAACATTGAAAAACACCAACAAATTCAACAACAACCTCGAAATTGAAAAACACCAACAAATTCAACAACAACCTCAACATTGAAAAACAACAACAACCTCAACATTGAAAAAGACCAACAAATTCAACAACAACCTCAACATTGATAAACAACAACAACCTCAACATTGAAAAACACCAACAAATTCAACAACAAACTCAACATTTAAAAACACCAACAAATTCAACAACAACCTCAACATTGAAAAACACCAACAAATTCAACAACAACCTCAGCATTGAAAAACAACAACAACCTCAACATTGAAAAACACCAACAAATTCAACAACAACCTCAACATTGAAAAACAACAACAACTTCAACATTGAAAAACACCAACAAATTCAACAAAAACTTCAACATTGAAAAACAGCAACAAATTCAACAACAACCTCGAAATTGAAAAACACCAACAAATTCAACAACAAACTCAACATTGAAAAACACCAACAAATTCAACAACAACATCGACATTGAAAAACACCATCAAATTCAACAACAACCTCAACATTGAAAAACACCAACAAATTCAACAACAACCTCAACATTGAAAAACAACAACAACCTCAACATTGGAAAACAACAACAACCTCAACATTGAAAAACACCAACAGATTCAACAACAACCTTAACATTGAAAAACACCAACAAATTCAACAACAAACTCAAGATTGAAAAACACCAACAAATTCAACAACCTCAACATTGAAAAACAACAACAACCTCAACATTGAAAAACACCAACAAATTCAACAACAACCTCAACATTGAAAAATACCAACAAATTCAACAACAACCTCAACATTAAAAAACAACAACAACCTCAACATTGAAAAACACCAACAAATTCAACAACAACCTCAACATTGAAAAACAACACCAACCTCAACATTGAAAAACACCAACAAATTCAACAACAACCTCAACATTGAAAAACAACAACAAACTCAACATTGAAAAACACCAACAAATTCAACAACAACCTCAACATTGAAAAATAACAACAACCTCAACATTGAAAAACACCAACAAATTCAACATCAACCTCAACATTGAAAAACAACAACAACCTCAACATTGAAAAACACCAACAAATTCAACAACAACTTCAACATTGAAAAACACCAACAAATTCAACAACAACCTCAACATTGAAAAACAACAACAACCTCAACATTGAAAAACACCAACAAATTCAACAACAAGCTCAACATTGAAAAACAACAACAACCTCAACATTGAAAAACACCAACAAATTCAACAACAACCTCAACATTGAAAAACAACAACAACCTCAACATTGAAAAACACCAACAAATTCAACAAAAACTTCAACATTGAAAAACACGAACAAATTCAACAACAACCTCGAAATTGAAAAACACCAACAAATTCAACAACAACTTCAACATTGAAAAACACCAACAAATTCAACAACAACCTCGACATTGAAAAACACCAACAAACTCAACAACAACCTCAACATTGAAAAGCAACAACAACCTCAACATTGAAAAACCCCAACAAACTCAACAACAACCTCAACATTGAAAAACAACAACAACCTCAACATTGAAAAACCCCAAAAAATTCAACAACAAACTCAAGATTGAAAAACACCAACAAATTCAACAACCTCAACATTGAAAATCAACAACAACCTCAACATTGAAAAACACCAACAAATTCAACAACAACCTCAACATTGAAAAACACCAACAAATTCAACAACAACGTCAACATTGAAAAACACCAACAAACTCAACAACAACCTGAACATTGAAAAACAACAACAACCTCAACATTGAAAAACACCAACAAATTCAACAACAACCTCAACATTGAAAAACACCAACAAATTCAACAACAAACTCAAGATTGAAAAACACCAACAAATTCAACAACCTCAACATTGAAAAACAACAACAACCTCAACATTGAAAAACACCAACAAATTCAACAACAACCTCAACATTGAAAAACACCAACAAATTCAACAACAACCTCAACATTGAAAAACAACAACAACCTCAACATTGAAAAACACCAACAAATTCAACAACAACCTCAACATTGAAAAACAACAACAACCTCAACATTGAAAAACACCAACAAGTTCAACAATAACCTCAACATTGAAAAACAACAACAACCTCAACATTGAAAAACACCAACAAATTCAACAACAAAATCAACATTGAAAAACACCAACAAATTCAACAACAACCTCAACATTGAAAACAACAACAACCTCAACATTGAAAAACACCAACAAATTCAACAACAACCTCAACATTGAAAAACAACAGGAAACTCAACATTGAAAAACACCAACAAATTCAACAACAACCTCAACTTTGAAAAACACAACAAATTCAACAGCAACCTCAGCATTGAAAAGCAACAACAACCTCAACATTGAAAAACACCAACAAATTCAACAACAACCTCAACATTGAAAAACAACAACAACCTCAACATTGAAAAACACCAACAAATTCAACAACAACTTCAACATTGAAAAACACCAACAAATTCAACAACAACCTCGAATTTGAAAAACACCAACAAATTCAACAACAACCTCAACATTGAAAAACAACAACAACCTCAACATTGAAAAACACCAACAAATTCAACAACAACCTCAACATTGATAAACAACAACAACCTCAACATTGAAAAACACCAACATATTCAACAACAACTTCAACATTTAAAAACACCAACAAATTCAACAACAACCTCAACATTGAAAAACAACAACAATCTCAACATTGAAAAACACCAACAAATTCAACAACAACCTCAACATTGAAAAACAGCAACAACCTCAACATTGAAAAACACCAACAAATTCAACAACAACCTCAACATTGAAAAACACCAACAACTTCAACAACAAAATCAACATTGAAAAACACCAACAAATTCAACAACAAACTCAACATTGAAAAACACCGACAAATTCAACAACAACCTCAACATTGAAAAACAACAACAACCTCAACATTGAAAAACACCAACAAATTCAACAACAACCTCAACATTGAAAAGCACCAACAAATTCAACAACAACCTCAACATTGAACAACAACAACAACCTCAACACTGAAAAACACCAACAAATTCAACAACAACCTCAACATTGAAAAACAACAACAAACTCAACATTGAAAAACACCAACAAATTCAACAACAAACTCAATATTGAAAAACAACAACCTGAACATTCAAAAACACCAACAAATTCAACAACAACCTCAACATTGAAAAACACCAACAAATTCAACAACAACAACCTCAGCATTGAAAAACAACAACAACCTCAACATTGAAAAACACCAACAAATTCAGCAACAACCTCAACATTGAAAAACAACAACAACCTCAACATTGAAAAACACCAACAAATTCAACAACAACTTCAACATTGAAAAACACCAACAAATTCAACAACAACCTCAACATTTAAAAACACCAACAAATTCAACAACAACCTCAACATTGAAAAATAACAACAATCTCAACATTGAAAAACACCATCAAATTCAACAACAACCTCAACATTGAAAAACACCAACAACCTCAACATTGAAAAACACCAACAAATTCAACAACAACCTCAACATTGAAAAACACCAACAAATTCAACAACAACCTCAACATTGAAAAACACCAGCAAATTCAACAACAAACTCAACATTGAAAAACACCAACAAATTCAACAACAACCTCAACATTGAAAAACAACAACAACCTCAACATTGAAAAACACCAACAAATTCAACAACAACCTCAACATTGAAAAACACCAACAAATTCAACAACAACCTCAACATTGAAAACCAACAACAACCTAAACATTGAAAAACACCAACAAATTCAACAACAACCTCAACATTGAAAAACAACAACAACCTCAACATTGAAAAACACCAACAAATTCAACAACAACCTCAACATTGAAAAACACCAACAAATTCAACAACAACCTCAGCATTGAAAAACAACAACAACCTCAACATTGAAAACCACCAACAAATTCAGCAACAACCTCAACATTGAAAAACAACAACAACCTCAACATTGAAAAACACCAACAAATTCAACAACAACTTCAAAATTGAAAAACACCAACAAATTCAACAACAACCTCGAAATTGAAAAACACCAACAAATTCAACAACAACCACAACATTGAAAAACAACAACAACCTCAACATTGAAAAACACCAACAAATTCAACAACAACCTCAACATTGATAAACAACAACAACCTCAACATTGAAAAACACCAACAAATTCAACAACAACCTCAACATTGAAAAACACCAAAAAATTCAACAACAACCTCAACATTGAAAAACAACAAGAATCTCAACATTGAAAAACACCATCAAATTCAACAACAACCTCAACATTGAAAAACACCAACAACCTCAACATTGAAAAACACCAACAAATTCAACAACAACCTCAACATTGAAAAACACCAACAAATTCAACAACAACCTCAACATTGAAAAACACCAACCAATTCAACAACAAACTCAACATTGAAAAACACCAACAAATTCAACAACAACCTCAACATTGAAAAAGAACAACAACCTCAACATTGAAAAACACCAACAAATTCAACAACAACCTCAACATTGAAAAGCACCAACAAATTCAACAACAACCTGCACATTGAAAAACAAAAACAAACTCAACTTTGAAAAACACTAACAAATTCAACAACAACCTCAACATTGAAAAACAACAACAACCTCAACATTGAAAAACACCAACAAATTCAACAACAACCTCAACATTAAAAAACAACAACAAACGCAACATTGAAAAACACCAACAAATTCAACAACAAGCTCAATATTGAAAAACAACACCAACCTCAACATTGAAAAACACCAACAAATTCAACAACAACCTCAACATTGAAAACCAACAACAACCTAAACATTGAAAAACACCAACAAATTCAACATCAACCTCAACATTGAAAAACAACAACAACCTCAACATTGAAAAACACCAACAAATACAACAACAACCTTAACATTGAAAAACACCAACAAATTCAACAACAACCTCAGCATTGAAAAACAACAACAACCTCAACATTGAAAAACACCAACAAATTCAACAACAACCTCAACATTGAAAAACACCAACAAACTCAACAACAACCTCAACATTGAAAAACAACAACAACCTCAACATTGAAAAACACCAACAAATTCAACAACAACCTCAACATTGAAAAACACGAGCAAATTCAACAACAACCTCAACATTGAAAAAGAACAACAACCTCAACATTGAAAAACACCAACAAATTCAACAACTACCCAAACAATGAAAAACAACAACAACCTCAACATTGAAAAGCACCAACAAATTCAACAACAACCTCAACATTGAAAAACACCAACAAATTCAACAACAACCTCAGCATTGAAAAACAACAACAACCTCAACATTGAAAAACACCAACAAATTCAACAACAACCTCAACATTGAAAAACAACAACAACCTCAACATTGAAAAACACCAACAAATTCAACAAAAACTTCAACATTGAAAAACAGCAACAAATTCAACAACAACCTCGAAATTGAAAAACACCAACAAATTCAACAACAAACTCAACATTGAAAAACACCAACAAATTCAACAACAACGTCGACATTGAAAAACACCATCAAATTCAACAACAACCTCAACATTGAAAAACACCAACAACCTCAAAATTGAAAAAACACCAACAAATTCAACAACAACCTCAACATTTAAAAACAACAACAACCTCAACATTGAAAAACACCAACAAATTCAACAACAACCTCAACATTGAAAACACCAACAAATTCAACAACAACCTCAACATTGAAAAACACCAACAAACTCAACAGCAACCTCAACATTGAAAAACAACAACAACCTCAACATTGAAAAACACCAACAGATTCAACAACAACCTTAACATTGAAAAACACCAACAAATTCAACAACAAACTCAAGATTGAAAAACACCAACAAATTCAACAACCTCAACATTGAAAAACAACAACAACCTCAACATTGAAAAACACCAACAAATTCAACAACAACCTCAACATTGAAAAACACCAGCAAATTCAACAACAACCTCAACATTGAAAAACAACAACAACCTCAACATTGAAAAACACCAACAAATTCGACAACAACCTCAACATTGAAAAACAACACCAACCTCAACATTGAAAAACACCAACAAATTCAACAACAACCTCAACATTGAAAAACAACAACAAACTCAACATTGAAAAACACCAACAAATTCAACAACAACCTCAACATTGAAAAACAACAACAACCTCAACATTGAAAAACACCAACAAATTCAACAACAACCTCAACATTGAAAAACAACAACAACCTCAACATTGAAAAACACCAACAAATTCAACAACAACCTCAACATTAAAAAACAACAACAAACGCAACATTGAAAAACACCAACAAATTCAACAACAACATCAATATTGAAAAACAACAACAACCTCAACATTGAAAAACACCAACAAATTCAACAACAACTTCAACATTGAAAAACACCAACAAATTCAACAACAACCTCAACATTTAAAAACACCAACAAATTCAACAACAACCTCAACATTGAAAAACAACAACAATCTCAACATTGAAAAACACCATCAAATTCAACAACAACCTCAACATTGAAAAACACCAACAACCTCAACATTGAAAAACACCAACAAATTCAACAACAACCTCAACATTGAAAAACACCAACAAATTCAACAACAACCTCAACATTGAAAAACACCAACAAATTCAACAACAAACTCAACATTGAAAAACACCAACAAATTCAACAACAACCTCAACATTGAAAAACAACAACAACCTCAACATTGAAAAACACCAACAAATTCAACAACAACCTCAACATTGAAAAGCACCAACAAATTCAACAACAACCTGAACATTGAAAAACAAAAACAAACTCAACTTTGAAAAACACTAACAAATTCAACAACAACCTCAACATTGAAAAACAACAACAACCTCAACATTGAAAAACACCAACAAATTCAACAACAACCTCAACATTAAAAAACAACAACAAACGCAACATTGAAAAACATCAACAAATTCAACAACAACCTCAATATTGAAAAACAACACCAACCTCAACATTGAAAAACACCAACAAACTCAACAACAACATCTCAACATTGAAAAACACCAACAAATTCAACAACAACCTCAACATTGAAAACCAACAACAACCTATACATTGAAAAACACCAACAAATTCAACAACAACCTCAACATTGAAAAACAACAACAACCTCAACATTGAAAAACACCAACAAATTCAACAACAACCTCAACATTGAAAAACACCAACAAATTCAACAACAACCTCAGCATTGAAAAACAACAACAATCTCAACATTGAAAAACACCAACAAATTCAGCAACAACCTCAACATTGAAAAACAACAACAACCTCAACATTGAAAAACACCAACAAATTCAACAACAACTTCAACATTGAAAAACACCAACAAATTCAACAACAACCTCGAAATTGAAAAACACCAACAAATTCAACAACAACCACAACATTGAAAAACAACAACAACCTCAACATTGAAAAACACCAACAAATTCAACAACAACCTCAACATTGATAAACAACAACAACCTCAACATTGAAAAACACCAACAGATTCAACAACAACCTTAACATTGAAAAACACCAACAAATTCAACAACAAACTCAAGATTGAAAAACACCAACAAATACAACAACCTCAACATTGAAAAACAACAACAACCTCAACATTGAAAAACACCAACAAATTCAACAACAACCTCAACATTAAAAAACAACAACAAACGCAACATTGAAAAACACCAACAAATTCAACAACAACCTCAATATTGAAAAACAACAACAACCTCAACATTGAAAAACACCAACAAATTCAACAACAACTTCAACATTGAAAAACACCAACAAATTCAACAACAACCTCAACATTTAAAAACACCAACAAATTCAACAACAACATCAACATTGAAAAACAACAACAATCTCAACATTGAAAAACACCATCAAATTCAACAACAACCTCAACATTGAAAAACACCAACAACCTCAACATTGAAAAACACCAACAAATTCAACAACAACCTCAACATTGAAAAACACCAACAAATTCAACAACAACCTCAACATTGAAAAACACCAACAAATTCAACAACAAACTCAACATTGAAAAACACCAACAAATTCAACAACAACCTCAACATTGAAAAACAACAACAACCTCAACATTGAAAAACACCAACAAATTCAACAACAACGTCAACATTGAAAAGCACCAACAAATTCAACAACAACCTGAACATTGAAAAACAAAAACAAACTCAACTTTGAAAAACACTAACAAATTCAACAACAACCTCAACATTGAAAAACAACAACAACCTCAACATTGAAAAACACCAGCAAATTCAACAACAACCTCAACATTAAAAAACAACAACAAACGCAACATTGAAAAACACCAACAAATTCAACAACAACCTCAATATTGAAAAACAACACCAACCTCAACATTGAAAAACACCAACAAAGTCAACAACAACCTCAACATTGAAAAACACCAACAAATTCAACAACAACCTCAACATTGAAAACCAACAACAACCTAAACATTGAAAAACACCAACAAATTCAACAACAACCTCAATATTGAAAAACAACAACAACCTCAACATTGAAAAACACCAACAAATTCAACAACAACCTCAACATTGAAAAACACCAACAAATTCAACAACAACCTCAGCATTGAAAAACAACAACAACCTCAACATTGAAAAACACCAACAAATTCAACAACAACCTCAACATTGAAAAACAACAACAACCTCAACATTGAAAAACACCAACAAATTCAACAACAACTTCAACATTGAAAAACACCAACAAATTCAACAACAACCTCGAAATTGAAAAACACCAACAAATTCAACAACAACCACAACATTGAAAAACAACAACAACCTCAACATTGAAAAACACCAACAAATTCAACAACAACCTCAACATTGATAAACAACAACAACCTCAACATTGAAAAACACCAACAAATTCAACAACAACCTCAACATTTAAAAACACCAACCAATTCAACAACAACCTCAACATTGAAAAACAACAACAATCTCAACATTGAAAAACACCATCAAATTCAACAACAACCTCAACATTGAAAAGCACCAACAACCTCAACATTGAAAAACACCAACAAATTCAACAACAACCTCAACATTGAAAAACACCAACAAATTCAACAACAACCTCAACATTGAAAAACACCAACCAATTCAACAACAAACTCAACATTGAAAAACACCAACAAATTCAACAACAACCTCAACATTGAAAAGCACCAACAAATTCAACAACAACCTGAACATTGAAAAACAAAAACAAACTCAACTTTGAAAAACACTAACAAATTCAACAACAACCTCAACATTGAAAAACAACAACAACCTCAACATTGAAAAACACCAACAAATTCAACAACAACCTCAACATTAAAAAACAACAACAAACACAACATTGAAAAACACCAACAAATTCAACAACAACCTCAATATTGAAAAACAACACCAACCTCAACATTGAAAAACACCAACGAATTCAACAACAACCTCAACATTGAAAAACACCAACAAATTCAACAACAACCTCAACATTGAAAACCAACAACAACCTAAACATTGAAAAACACCAACAAATTCAACAACAACCTCAACATTGAAAAACAACAACAACCTCAACATTGAAAAACACCAACAAATTCAACCAGAACCTTAACATTGAAAAACACCAACAAATTCAACAACAACCTCAGCATTGAAAAACAACAACAACCTCAACATTGAAAAACACCAACAAATTCAACAACAACCTCAACATTGAAAAACACCAACAAACTCAACAACAACCTCAACATTGAAAAACAACAACAACCTCAACATTGAAAAACACCAACAAATTCAACAACAACCTCAACATTGAATAAAAAGAGCAAATTCAACAACAACCTCAACATTGAAAAAGAACAACAACCTCAACATTGAAAAACACCAACAAATTCAACAACTACCCAAACAATGAAAAACAACAACAACCTCAACATTGAAAAGCACCAACAAATTCAACAACAACCTCAACATTGAAAAACACCAACAAATTCAACAACAACCTCAGCATTGAAAAACAACAACAACCTCAACATTGAAAAACACCAACAAATTCAACAACAACCTCAACATTGAAAAACAACAACAACCTCAACATTGAAAAACACCAACAAATTCAACAAAAACTTCAACATTGACAAACAGCAACAAATTCAACAACAACCTCGAAATTGAAAAACACCAACAAATTCAACAACAAACTCAACATTGAAAAACACCAACAAATTCAACAACAACGTCGACATTGAAAAACACCATCAAATTCAACAACAACCTCAACATTGAAAAACACCAACAACCTCAAAATTGAAAAAACACCAACAAATTCAACAACAACCTCAACATTTAAAAACAACAACAACCTCAACATTGAAAAACACCAACAAATTCAACAACAACCTCAACATTGAAAAACACCAACAAATTCAACAACAACCTCAACATTGAAAAACACCAACAAACTCAACAACAACCTCAACATTGAAAAACAACAACAACCTCAACATTGAAAAACACCAACAGATTCAACAACAACCTTAACATTGAAAAACACCAACAAATTCAACAACAAACTCAAGATTGAAAAACACCAACAAATTCAACAACCTCAACATTGAAAAACAACAACAACCTCAACATTGAAAAACACCAACAAATTCAACAACAACCTCAACATTGAAAAACACCAGCAAATTCAACAACAACCTCAACATTGAAAAACAACAACAACCTCAACATTGAAAAACACCAACAAATTCAACAACAACCTCAACATTGAAAAACAACACCAACCTCAACATTGAAAAACACCAACAAATTCAACAACAACCTCAACATTGAAAAACAACAACAAACTCAACATTGAAAAACACCAACAAATTCAACAACAACCTCAACATTGAAAAACAACAACAACCTCAACATTGAAAAACACCAACAAATTCAACAACAACCTCAACATTGAAAAACAACAACAACCTCAACATTGAAAAACACCAACAAATTCAACAACAACCTCAACATTAAAAAACAACAACAAACGCAACATTGAAAAACACCAACAAATTCAACAACAACCTCAATATTGAAAAACAACACCAACCTCAACATTGAAAAACACCAACAAATTCAACAACAACCTCAACATTGAAAAACACCAACAAATTCAACAACAACCTCAACATTGAAAACCAACAACAACCTAAACATTGAAAAACACCCACAAATTCAACAACAACCTCAACATTGAAAAACAACAACAACCTCAACATTGAAAAACACCAACAAATTCAACAACAACCTCAACATTGAAAAACACCAACAAATTCAACAACAACCTCAGCATTGAAAACAACAACAACCTCAACATTGAAAAACACCAACAAATTCAGCAACAACCTCAACATTGAAAAACAACAACAACCTCAACATTGAAAAACACCAACAAATTCAACAACAACTTCAACATTGAAAAACACCAACAAATTCAACAACAACCTCGAAATTGAAAAACACCAACAAATTCAACAACAACCACAACATTGAAAAACAACAACAACCTCAACATTGAAAAACACCAACAAATTCAAGAACAACCTCAACATTGATAAACAACAACAACCTCAACATTGAAAAACACCAACAAATTCAACAACAACCTCAACATTGAAAAACACCAACAAATTCAACAACAACCTCAACATTGAAAAACAACAACAATCTCAACATTGAAAAACACCATCAAATTCAACAACAACCTCAACATTGAAAAACACCAACAACCTCAACATTGAAAAACACCAACAAATTCAACAACAACCTCAACATTGAAAAACAATAACAAATTGAACAACAACCTCAACATTGAAAAACACCAACCAATTCAACAACAAACTCAACATTGAAAAACACCAACAAATTCAACAACACCCTCAACATTGAAAAACAACAACAACCTCAACATTGAAAAACACCAACAAATTCAACAACAACCTCAACATTGAAAAGCACCAACAAATTCAACAACAACCTGAACATTGAAAAACAAAAACAAACTCAACTTTGAAAAACACTAACAAATTCAACAACAACCTCAACATTGAAAAAAAACAACAACCTCAACATTGAAAAACACCAACAAATTCAACAACAACCTCAACATTAAAAAACAACAACAACCTCAACATTGAAAAACACCAACAAATTCAACAACAACTTCAACATTGAAAAACACCAACAAATTCAACAACAACCTCGAAATTGAAAAACACCAACAAATTCAACAACAACCTCAACATTGAAAAACAACAACAAACTCAACATTGAAAAACACCAACAAATTCAACAACAACCTCAACATTGATAAACAACAACAACCTCAACATTGAAAAACTCCAACAAATTCAACAACAACCTCAACATTTAAAAACACCAACAAATTCAACAACAACCTCAACATTGAAAAACAACAACAATCTCAACATTGAAAAACACCATCAAATTCAACAACAACCTCAACATTGAAAAACACCAACAACCTCAACATTGAAAAACACCAACAAATTCAACAACAACCTCAACATTGAAAAACACCAACAAATTCAACAACAACCTCAACATTGAAAAACACCTAGAAATTCAACAACAAACTCAACATTGAAAAACACCAACAAATTCAACAACAACCTCAACATTGAAAAACAACAACAACCTCAACATTGAAAAACACCAACAAATTCAACAACAACCTCAACATTGAAAAGCACCAACAAATTCAACAACAACCTGAACATTGAAAAACAAAAACAAACTCAACTTTGAAAAACACTAACAAATTCAACAACAACCTCAACATTGAAAAACAACAACAACCTCAACATTGAAAAACACCAACAAATTCAACAACAACCTCAACATTAAAAAACAACAACAAACGCAACATTGAAAAACACCAACAAATTCAACAGCAACCTCAATATTGAAAAACAACACCAACCTCAACATTGAAAAACACCAACAAATTCAACAACAACCTCAACATTGAAAAACACCAACAAATTCAACAACAACCTCAACATTGAAAACCAACAACAACCTAAACATTGAAAAACACCAACAATTTCAACAACAACCTCAACATTGAAAAACAACAACAACCTCAACATTGAAAAACACCAACAAATTCAACAACAACCTCAACATTGAAAAACACCAACAAATTCAACAACAACCTCAGCATTGAAAAACAACAACCTCAACATTGAAAAACACCAACAAATTCAGCAACAACCTCAACATTGAAAAACAACAACATCCTCAACATTGAAAAACACCAACAAATTCAACAACAACTTCAACATTGAAAAACACCAACAAATTCAACAACAACCTCGAAATTGAAAAACACCAACAAATTCAACAACAACCACAACATTGAAAAACAACATCAACCTCAACATTGATAAACAACAACAACCTCAACATTGAAAAACACCAACAAATTCAACAACAACCTCAACATTTAAAAACACCAACAAATTCAACAACAACCTCAACATTGAAAAACAACAACAATCTCAACATTGAAAAACACCATCAAATTCAACAACAACCTCAACATTGAAAAACACCAACAACCTCAACATTGAAAAACACCAACAAATTCAACAACAACCTCAACATTGAAAAACACCAACAAATTCAACAACAACCTCAACATTGAAAAACACCAACCAATTCAACAAGAAACTCAACGTTGAAAAACACCAACAAATTCAACAACAACCTCAACATTGAAAAACAACAACAACCTCAACATTGAAAAACACCAACAAATTCAACAACAACCTCAACATTGAAAAGCACCAACAAATTCAACAACAACCTGAACATTGAAAAACAAAAACAAACTCAACTTTGAAAAACACTAACAAATTCAACAACAACCTCAACATTGAAAAACAAGAGCAACCTCAACATTGAAAAACACCAACAAATTCAACAAAAACCTCAACATTAAAAAACAACAACAAAGGCAACATTGAAAAACACCAACAAATTCAACAACAACCTCAATATTGAAAAACAACTCCAACCTCAACATTGAAAAACACCAACAAATTCAACAGCAACCTCAACATTGAAAAACACGAGCAAATTCAACAACAACCTCAACATTGAAAAAGAACAACAACCTCAACATTGAAAAACACCAACAAATTCAACAACTACCCAAACAATGAAAAACAACAACAACCTCAACATTGAAAAGCACCAACAAATTCAACAACAACCTCAACATTGAAAAACACCAACAAATTCAACAACAACCTCAGCATTGAAAAACAACAACAACCTCAACATTGAAAAACACCAACAAGTTCAACAACAACCTCAACATTGAAAAACAACAACAACCTCAACATTGAAAAACACCAACAAATTCAACAAAAACTTCAACATTGAAAAACAGCAACAAATTCAACAACAAACTCGAAATTGAAAAACACCAACAAATTCAACAGCAAACTCAACATTGAAAAACACCAACAAATTCAACAACAACGTCGACATTGAAAAACACCATCAAATTCAACAACAACCTCAACATTGAAAAACACCAACAACCTCAAAATTGAAAAAACACCAACAAATTCAACAACAACCTCAACATTTAAAAACAACAACAACCTCAACATTGAAAAACACCAACAAATTCAACAACAACCTCAACATTGAAAAACACCAACAAATTCAACAACAACCTCAACATAGAAAAACACCAACAAACTCAACAAAACCTCAACATTGAAAAACAACAACAACCTCAACATTGAAAAACACCAACAGATTCAACAACAACCTTAACATTGAAAAACACCAACAAATTCAACAACAACCTCAACATTGAAGAACAACAACAACCTCAACGTTGAAAAACACCAACAAATTCAACAACAACCTCAACATTGAAAAACAACACCACCTCAACATTGAAAAACACCAACAAATTCAACAACAAACTCAAGATTGAAAAACACCAACAAATTCAACAACCTCAACATTGAAAAACAACAACAACCTCAACATTGAAAAACACCAACAAATTCAACAACAACCTCAACATTGAAAAACACCAATAAATTCAACAACAACCTCTACATTGAAAAACTACAACAACCTCAACATTGAAAAACACCAACAAATTCAACAACAACCTCAACATTGAAAAACAACACCAACCTCAACATTGAAAAACACCAACAAATTCAACAACAACCTCAACATTGAAAAACAACAACAAACTCAACATTGAAAAACACCAACAAATTCAACAACAACCTCAACATTGAAAAACAACAACAACCTCAACATTGAAAAACACCAACAAATTCAACAACAACCTCAACATTGAAAAACAACAACAACCTCAACATTGAAAAACACCAACAAATTCAACAACAACTTCAACATTGAAAAACACCAACAAATTCAACAACAACCTCAACATTGAAAAACAACAACAACCTCAACATTGAAAAACACCAACAAATTCAAAAACAAGCTCAACATTGAAAAACAACAACAACCTCAACATTGAAAAACACCAACAAATTCAACAACAACCTCAACATTGAAAAACAACAACAACCTCAACATTGAAAAACACCAACAAATTCAACAAAAACTTCAACATTGAAAAACACCAACAAATTCAACAACAACCTCGAAATTGAAAAACACCAACAAATTCAACAACAACCTGAACATTGAAAAACAACAACAACCTCAACATTGAATAACACCCACAAATTCAACAACAACCTCAACATTGAAAAACAACAACAACCTCAACATTGAAAAACACCAACAAATTCAACAACAACCTGAACATTGAAAAACAACAACAACCTCAACATTGAAAAACACCAACAAATTCAACAACAACCTCAACATTGAAAAACACCAACAAATTCAACAACAACCTCAGCATTGAAAAACAACAACAACCTCAACATTGAAAAACACCTACAAATTGAACAACAACTTCAACATTGAAAAACACCAACAAATTCACCAACAACCTCGAAATTGAAAAACACCAACAAATTCAACAACAACCTCAACATTGAAAAACAATTAACAACTAAACATTGAAAAACACCAACAAATTCAACAACAACCTCAACATTGAAAAACAACAACAACCTCAACATTGAAAAACACCAACAAATTCAACAACAACCTCAACATTTAAAAACACCAACAAATTCAACACCAACCTCAACATTGAAAAACAACAACAATCTCAACATTGAAAAACACCAACAAATTCAACAACAACCTCAACATTGAAAAACAGCAACAACCTCAACATTGAAAAACACCAACAAATTCAACAAAAAATTCAACATTGAAAAACACCAACAAATTCAACAACAACCCCGACATTGAAAAACACCAACAAATTCAACAACAACCTCAACTTTGAAAAACAACAACAACCTCATCATGGAAAAACACCAACAAATTCAACAACAACCTCAACATTGAAAAACAACAACATCCTCAAAATTGAAAAAACACCAACAAATTCGACAACAAGCCCAACATTTAAAAACAACAACAACCTCAACATTGAAAAACACCAACAAATTCAACAACAACCTCAACATTGAAAAACACCAACAAATTCAGCAACAACCTCAACATTGAAAAACACCAACAAACTCAACAGCAACCTCAACATTGAAAAACAACAACAACCTCAAAATTGAAAAACACCAACAAATTCAACAACAACCTCAACATTGAAAAACACCAACAAATTCAACAACAACCTCAACATTGAAAAACAACAACAACCTCAACATTGAAAAACACCAACAAATTCAACAACAACCTCAACATTGAAAAACAGCAACAACCTCAACATTGAAAAACACCAACAAATTCAACAACAACCTCAACATTGAAAAACAACAACAACCTCAACATTGAAAAACACCAACAAATTCAACAACAACCTCAACATTGAAAAACAACAGCAAATTCAACAACAACCTCAGCATTGAAAAACAACAACAACCTCAACATTGAAAAACACCAACAAATTCAACAACAACCTCAACATTGAAAAACAACAACAGCCTCAACATTGAAAAACACCAACAAATTCAACAAAAACTTCAACATTGAAAAACAGCAACAAATTCAACAACAAACTCGAAATTGAAAAACACCAACAAATTCAACAACAAACTCAACATTGAAAAACACCAACAAATTCAACAACAACGTCGACATTGAAAAACACCATCAAATTCAACAACAACCTCAAACATTGAAAAACACCAACAACCTCAAAATTGAAAAAAACACCAACAAATTCAACAACAACCTCAACATTTAAAAACAACAACAACCTCAACATTGAAAAACACCAACAAATTCAACAACACCTCAACATTGAAAAACACAACAAATTCAACAACAACCTCAACATTGAAAAACACCAACAACTCAACAACAACCTCAACATTGAAAAACAACAACAACCTCAACATTGAAAAACACCAACAGATTCAACAACAACCTTAACATTGAAAAACCACCAACAAATTCAACAACAAACTCAAGATTGAAAAACACCAACAAATTCAACAACCTCAACATTGAAAAACAACAACAACCTCAACATTGAAAAACACCAACAAATTCAACAACAACCTCAACATTGAAAAACACCAACAAATTCAACAACAACCTCAACATTGAAAAACAACAACCTCAACATTGAAAAACACCAACAAATTCAACAACAACCTCAACATTGAAAAACAACACCAACCTCAACATTGAAAAACACCAACAAATTCAACAACAACCTCAACATTGAAAAACACGAGCAAATTCAACAACAACCTCAACATTGAAAAAGAACAACAACCTCAACATTGAAAAACACCAACAAATTCAACAACAACCTCAACATTGAAAAACAACAACAACCTCAACATTGAAAAACACCAACAAATTCAACAACAACCTGAACATTGAAAAACAACAACAACCTCAACATTGAAAAACACCAACAAATTCAACAACAACCTCAACATTGAAAAACACCAACAAATTCAACAACAACCTCAGCATTGAAAAACAACAACAACCTCAACATTGAAAAACACCTACAAATTCAACAACAACTTCAACATTGAAAAACACCAACAAATTCACCAACAACCTCGAAATTGAAAAACACCAACAAATTCAACAACAACCTCAACATTGAAAAACAATTAACAACTAAACATTGAAAAACACCAACAAATTCAACAACAACCTCAACATTGAAAAACAACAACAACCTCAACATTGAAAAACACCAACAAATTCAACAACAACCTCAACATTTAAAAACACCAACAAATTCAACACCAACCTCAACATTGAAAAACAACAACAATCTCAACATTGAAAAACACCAACAAATTCAACAACAACCTCAACATTGAAAAACAGCAACAACCTCAACATTGAAAAACACCAACAAATTCAACAAAAAATTCAACATTGAAAAACACCAACAAATTCAACAACAACCCCGACATTGAAAAACACCAACAAATTCAACAACAACCTCAACTTTGAAAAACAACAACAACCTCATCATGGAAAAACACCAACAAATTCAACAACAACCTCAACATTGAAAAACAACAACATCCTCAAAATTGAAAAAACACCAACAAATTCGACAACAAGCCCAACATTTAAAAACAACAACAACCTCAACATTGAAAAACACCAACAAATTCAACAACAACCTCAACATTGAAAAACACCAACAAATTCAGCAACAACCTCAACATTGAAAAACACCAACAAACTCAACAGCAACCTCAACATTGAAAAACAACAACAACCTCAAAATTGAAAAACACCAACAAATTCAACAACAACCTCAACATTGAAAAACACCAACAAATTCAACAACAACCTCAACATTGAAAAACAACAACAACCTCAACATTGAAAAACACCAACAAATTCAACAACAACCTCAACATTGAAAAACAGCAACAACCTCAACATTGAAAAACACCAACAAATTCAACAACAACCTCAACATTGAAAAACAACAACAACCTCAACATTGAAAAACACCAACAAATTCAACAACAACCTCAACATTGAAAAACAACAGCAAATTCAACAACAACCTCAGCATTGAAAAACAACAACAACCTCAACATTGAAAAACACCAACAAATTCAACAACAACCTCAACATTGAAAAACAACAACAGCCTCAACATTGAAAAACACCAACAAATTCAACAAAAACTTCAACATTGAAAAACAGCAACAAATTCAACAACAAACTCGAAATTGAAAAACACCAACAAATTCAACAACAAACTCAACATTGAAAAAAACCAACAAATTCAACAACAACGTCGACATTGAAAAACACCATCAAATTCAACAACAACCTCAACATTGAAAAACACCAACAACCTCAAAATTGAAAAAACACCAACAAATTCAACAACAACCTCAACATTTAAAAACAACAACAACCTCAACATTGAAAAACACCAACAAATTCAACAACAACCTCAACATTGAAAAACACCAACAAATTCAACAACAACCTCAACATTGAAAAACACCAACAAACTCAACAACAACCTCAACATTGAAAAACAACAACAACCTCAACATTGAAAAACACCAACAGATTCAACAACAACCTTAACATTGAAAAACACCAACAAATTCAACAACAAACTCAAGATTGAAAAACACCAACAAATTCAACAACCTCAACATTGAAAAACAACAACAACCTCAACATTGAAAAACACCAACAAATTCAACAACAACCTCAACATTGAAAAACACCAACAAATTCAACAACAACCTCAACATTGAAAAACAACAACCTCAACATTGAAAAACACCAACAAATTCAACAACAACCTCAACATTGAAAAACAACACCAACCTCAACATTGAAAAACACCAACAAATTCAACAACAACCTCAACATTGAAAAACACGAGCAAATTCAACAACAACCTCAACATTGAAAAAGAACAACAACCTCAACATTGAAAAACACCAACCAATTCAACAACTACCCAAACAATGAAAAACAACAACAACCTCAACATTGAAAAGCACCAACAAATTCAACAACAACCTCAACATTGAAAAACACCAACAAATTCAACAACAACCTCAGCATTGAAAAACAACAACAACCTCAACATTGAAAAACACCAACAATTTCAACAACAACCTCAACATTGAAAAACAACAACAACCTCAACATTGAAAAACACCAACAAATTCAACAAAAACTTCAACATTGAAAAACAGCAACAAATTCAACAACAAACTCGAAATTGAAAAACACCAACAAATTCAACAACAAACTCAACATTGAAAAACACCAACAAATTCAACAACAACGTCGACATTGAAAAACACCATCAAATTCAACAACAACCTCAAAATTGAAAAACACCAACAACCTCAAAATTGAAAAAACACCAACAAATTCAACAACAACCTCAACATTTAAAAACAACAACAACCTCAACATTGAAAAACACCAACAAATTCAACAACAACCTCAACATTGAAAAACACCAACAAATTCAACAACAACCTCAACATTGAAAAACACCAACAAACTCAACAACAACCTCAACATTGAAAAACAACAACAACCTCAACATTGAAAAACACCAACAGATTCAACAACAACCTTAACATTGAAAAACACCAACAAATTCAACAACAAACTGAAGATTGAAAAACACCAACAAATTCAACAACCTCAACATTGAAAAACAACAACAACCTCAACATTGAAAAACACCAACAAATTCAACAACAACCTCAACATTGAAAAACACCAACAAATTCAACAACAACCTCAACATTGAAAAACAACAACAACCTCAACATTGAAAAACACCAACAAATTCAACAACAACCTCAACATTGAAAAACAACACCAACCTCAACATTGAAAAACACCAACAAATTCAACAACAACCTCAACATTGAAAAACAACAACAACCTCAACATTGAAAAACACCAACAGATTCAACAACAACCTTAACATTGAAAAACACCAACAAATTCAACAACAAACTCAAGATTGAAAAACACCAACAAATTCAACAACCTCAACATTGAAAAACAACAACAACCTCAACATTGAAAAAACACCAACAAATTCAACAACAACCTCAACATTGAAAAACAACAACAACCTCAACATTGAAAAACACCAACAAATTCAACAACAACCTCAACATTGAAAAACACCAACAAATTCAACAACAACCTCAACATTGAAAAACACCAACAAATTCAACAAAAACTTCAACATTGAAAAACAGCAACAAATTCAACAACAAACTCGAAATTGAAAAACACCAACAAATTCAACAACAAACTCAACATTGAAAAACACCAACAAATTCAACAACAACGTCGACATTGAAAAACACCATCAAATTCAACAACAACCTCAAAATTGAAAAACACCAACAACCTCAAAATTGAAAAAACACCAACAAATTCAACAACAACCTCAACATTTAAAAACAACAACAACCTCAACATTGAAAAACACCAACAAATTCAACAACAACCTCAACATTGAAAAACACCAACAAATTCAACAACAACCTCAACATTGAAAAACACCAACAAACTCAACAACAACCTCAACATTGAAAAACAACAACAACCTCAACATTGAAAAACACCAACAGATTCAACAACAACCTTAACATTGAAAAACACCAACAAATTCAACAACAAACTGAAGATTGAAAAACACCAACAAATTCAACAACAACCTCAACATTGAAAAACAACAACAACCTCAACATTGAAAAACACCAACAAATTCAACAACAACCTCAACATTAAAAAACAACAACAAACGCAACATTGAAAAACACCAACAAATTCAACAACAACATCAATATTGAAAAACAACAACAACCTCAACATTGAAAAACACCAACAAATTCAACAACAACTTCAACATTGAAAAACACCAACAAATTCAACAACAACCTCAACATTTAAAAACACCAACAAATTCAACAACAACCTCAACATTGAAAAACAACAACAATCTCAACATTGAAAAACACCATCAAATTCAACAACAACCTCAACATTGAAAAACACCAACAACCTCAACATTGAAAAACACCAACAAATTCAACAACAACCTCAACATTGAAAAACACCAACAAATTCAACAACAACCTCAACATTGAAAAACACCAACAAATTCAACAACAAACTCAACATTGAAAAACACCAACAAATTCAACAACAACCTCAACATTGAAAAACAACAACAACCTCAACATTGAAAAACACCAACAAATTCAACAACAACCTCAACATTGAAAAGCACCAACAAATTCAACAACAACCTGAACATTGAAAAACAAAAACAAACTCAACTTTGAAAAACACTAACAAATTCAACAACAACCTCAACATTGAAAAACAACAACAACCTCAACATTGAAAAACACCAACAAATTCAACAACAACCTCAACATTAAAAAACAACAACAAACGCAACATTGAAAAACATCAACAAATTCAACAACAACCTCAATATTGAAAAACAACACCAACCTCAACATTGAAAAACACCAACAAACTCAACAACAACATCTCAACATTGAAAAACACCAACAAATTCAACAACAACCTCAACATTGAAAACCAACAACAACCTATACATTGAAAAACACCAACAAATTCAACAACAACCTCAACATTGAAAAACAACAACAACCTCAACATTGAAAAACACCAACAAATTCAACAACAACCTCAACATTGAAAAACACCAACAAATTCAACAACAACCTCAGCATTGAAAAACAACAACAATCTCAACATTGAAAAACACCAACAAATTCAGCAACAACCTCAACATTGAAAAACAACAACAACCTCAACATTGAAAAACACCAACAAATTCAACAACAACTTCAACATTGAAAAACACCAACAAATTCAACAACAACCTCGAAATTGAAAAACACCAACAAATTCAACAACAACCACAACATTGAAAAACAACAACAACCTCAACATTGAAAAACACCAACAAATTCAACAACAACCTCAACATTGATAAACAACAACAACCTCAACATTGAAAAACACCAACAGATTCAACAACAACCTTAACATTGAAAAACACCAACAAATTCAACAACAAACTCAAGATTGAAAAACACCAACAAATACAACAACCTCAACATTGAAAAACAACAACAACCTCAACATTGAAAAACACCAACAAATTCAACAACAACCTCAACATTAAAAAACAACAACAAACGCAACATTGAAAAACACCAACAAATTCAACAACAACCTCAATATTGAAAAACAACAACAACCTCAACATTGAAAAACACCAACAAATTCAACAACAACTTCAACATTGAAAAACACCAACAAATTCAACAACAACCTCAACATTTAAAAACACCAACAAATTCAACAACAACATCAACATTGAAAAACAACAACAATCTCAACATTGAAAAACACCATCAAATTCAACAACAACCTCAACATTGAAAAACACCAACAACCTCAACATTGAAAAACACCAACAAATTCAACAACAACCTCAACATTGAAAAACACCAACAAATTCAACAACAACCTCAACATTGAAAAACACCAACAAATTCAACAACAAACTCAACATTGAAAAACACCAACAAATTCAACAACAACCTCAACATTGAAAAACAACAACAACCTCAACATTGAAAAACACCAACAAATTCAACAACAACGTCAACATTGAAAAGCACCAACAAATTCAACAACAACCTGAACATTGAAAAACAAAAACAAACTCAACTTTGAAAAACACTAACAAATTCAACAACAACCTCAACATTGAAAAACAACAACAACCTCAACATTGAAAAACACCAGCAAATTCAACAACAACCTCAACATTAAAAAACAACAACAAACGCAACATTGAAAAACACCAACAAATTCAACAACAACCTCAATATTGAAAAACAACACCAACCTCAACATTGAAAAACACCAACAAAGTCAACAACAACCTCAACATTGAAAAACACCAACAAATTCAACAACAACCTCAACATTGAAAACCAACAACAACCTAAACATTGAAAAACACCAACAAATTCAACAACAACCTCAATATTGAAAAACAACAACAACCTCAACATTGAAAAACACCAACAAATTCAACAACAACCTCAACATTGAAAAACACCAACAAATTCAACAACAACCTCAGCATTGAAAAACAACAACAACCTCAACATTGAAAAACACCAACAAATTCAACAACAACCTCAACATTGAAAAACAACAACAACCTCAACATTGAAAAACACCAACAAATTCAACAACAACTTCAACATTGAAAAACACCAACAAATTCAACAACAACCTCGAAATTGAAAAACACCAACAAATTCAACAACAACCACAACATTGAAAAACAACAACAACCTCAACATTGAAAAACACCAACAAATTCAACAACAACCTCAACATTGATAAACAACAACAACCTCAACATTGAAAAACACCAACAAATTCAACAACAACCTCAACATTTAAAAACACCAACCAATTCAACAACAACCTCAACATTGAAAAACAACAACAATCTCAACATTGAAAAACACCATCAAATTCAACAACAACCTCAACATTGAAAAGCACCAACAACCTCAACATTGAAAAACACCAACAAATTCAACAACAACCTCAACATTGAAAAACACCAACAAATTCAACAACAACCTCAACATTGAAAAACACCAACCAATTCAACAACAAACTCAACATTGAAAAACACCAACAAATTCAACAACAACCTCAACATTGAAAAGCACCAACAAATTCAACAACAACCTGAACATTGAAAAACAAAAACAAACTCAACTTTGAAAAACACTAACAAATTCAACAACAACCTCAACATTGAAAAACAACAACAACCTCAACATTGAAAAACACCAACAAATTCAACAACAACCTCAACATTAAAAAACAACAACAAACACAACATTGAAAAACACCAACAAATTCAACAACAACCTCAATATTGAAAAACAACACCAACCTCAACATTGAAAAACACCAACGAATTCAACAACAACCTCAACATTGAAAAACACCAACAAATTCAACAACAACCTCAACATTGAAAACCAACAACAACCTAAACATTGAAAAACACCAACAAATTCAACAACAACCTCAACATTGAAAAACAACAACAACCTCAACATTGAAAAACACCAACAAATTCAACCAGAACCTTAACATTGAAAAACACCAACAAATTCAACAACAACCTCAGCATTGAAAAACAACAACAACCTCAACATTGAAAAACACCAACAAATTCAACAACAACCTCAACATTGAAAAACACCAACAAACTCAACAACAACCTCAACATTGAAAAACAACAACAACCTCAACATTGAAAAACACCAACAAATTCAACAACAACCTCAACATTGAATAAAAAGAGCAAATTCAACAACAACCTCAACATTGAAAAAGAACAACAACCTCAACATTGAAAAACACCAACAAATTCAACAACTACCCAAACAATGAAAAACAACAACAACCTCAACATTGAAAAGCACCAACAAATTCAACAACAACCTCAACATTGAAAAACACCAACAAATTCAACAACAACCTCAGCATTGAAAAACAACAACAACCTCAACATTGAAAAACACCAACAAATTCAACAACAACCTCAACATTGAAAAACAACAACAACCTCAACATTGAAAAACACCAACAAATTCAACAAAAACTTCAACATTGACAAACAGCAACAAATTCAACAACAACCTCGAAATTGAAAAACACCAACAAATTCAACAACAAACTCAACATTGAAAAACACCAACAAATTCAACAACAACGTCGACATTGAAAAACACCATCAAATTCAACAACAACCTCAACATTGAAAAACACCAACAACCTCAAAATTGAAAAAACACCAACAAATTCAACAACAACCTCAACATTTAAAAACAACAACAACCTCAACATTGAAAAACAACAACAAATTCAACAACAACCTCAACATTGAAAAACACCAACAAATTCAACAACAACCTCAACATTGAAAAACACCAACAAACTCAACAACAACCTCAACATTGAAAAACAACAACAACCTCAACATTGAAAAACACCAACAGATTCAACAACAACCTTAACATTGAAAAACACCAACAAATTCAACAACAAACTCAAGATTGAAAAACACCAACAAATTCAACAACCTCAACATTGAAAAACAACAACAACCTCAACATTGAAAAACACCAACAAATTCAACAACAACCTCAACATTGAAAAACACCAGCAAATTCAACAACAACCTCAACATTGAAAAACAACAACAACCTCAACATTGAAAAACACCAACAAATTCAACAACAACCTCAACATTGAAAAACAACACCAACCTCAACATTGAAAAACACCAACAAATTCAACAACAACCTCAACATTGAAAAACAACAACAAACTCAACATTGAAAAACACCAACAAATTCAACAACAACCTCAACATTGAAAAACAACAACAACCTCAACATTGAAAAACACCAACAAATTCAACAACAACCTCAACATTGAAAAACAACAACAACCTCAACATTGAAAAACACCAACAAATTCAACAACAACCTCAACATTAAAAAACAACAACAAACGCAACATTGAAAAACACCAACAAATTCAACAACAACCTCAATATTGAAAAACAACACCAACCTCAACATTGAAAAACACCAACAAATTCAACAACAACCTCAACATTGAAAAACACCAACAAATTCAACAACAACCTCAACATTGAAAACCAACAACAACCTAAACATTGAAAAACACCCACAAATTCAACAACAACCTCAACATTGAAAAACAACAACAACCTCAACATTGAAAAACACCAACAAATTCAACAACAACCTCAACATTGAAAAACACCAACAAATTCAACAACAACCTCAGCATTGAAAACAACAACAACCTCAACATTGAAAAACACCAACAAATTCAGCAACAACCTCAACATTGAAAAACAACAACAACCTCAACATTGAAAAACACCAACAAATTCAACAACAACTTCAACATTGAAAAACACCAACAAATTCAACAACAACCTCGAAATTGAAAAACACCAACAAATTCAACAACAACCACAACATTGAAAAACAACAACAACCTCAACATTGAAAAACACCAACAAATTCAAGAACAACCTCAACATTGATAAACAACAACAACCTCAACATTGAAAAACACCAACAAATTCAACAACAACCTCAACATTGAAAAACACCAACAAATTCAACAACAACCTCAACATTGAAAAACAACAACAATCTCAACATTGAAAAACACCATCAAATTCAACAACAACCTCAACATTGAAAAACACCAACAACCTCAACATTGAAAAACACCAACAAATTCAACAACAACCTCAACATTGAAAAACAATAACAAATTGAACAACAACCTCAACATTGAAAAACACCAACCAATTCAACAACAAACTCAACATTGAAAAACACCAACAAATTCAACAACACCCTCAACATTGAAAAACAACAACAACCTCAACATTGAAAAACACCAACAAATTCAACAACAACCTCAACATTGAAAAGCACCAACAAATTCAACAACAACCTGAACATTGAAAAACAAAAACAAACTCAACTTTGAAAAACACTAACAAATTCAACAACAACCTCAACATTGAAAAAAAACAACAACCTCAACATTGAAAAACACCAACAAATTCAACAACAACCTCAACATTAAAAAACAACAACAACCTCAACATTGAAAAACACCAACAAATTCAACAACAACTTCAACATTGAAAAACACCAACAAATTCAACAACAACCTCGAAATTGAAAAACACCAACAAATTCAACAACAACCTCAACATTGAAAAACAACAACAAACTCAACATTGAAAAACACCAACAAATTCAACAACAACCTCAACATTGATAAACAACAACAACCTCAACATTGAAAAACTCCAACAAATTCAACAACAACCTCAACATTTAAAAACACCAACAAATTCAACAACAACCTCAACATTGAAAAACAACAACAATCTCAACATTGAAAAACACCATCAAATTCAACAACAACCTCAACATTGAAAAACACCAACAACCTCAACATTGAAAAACACCAACAAATTCAACAACAACCTCAACATTGAAAAACACCAACAAATTCAACAACAACCTCAACATTGAAAAACACCTAGAAATTCAACAACAAACTCAACATTGAAAAACACCAACAAATTCAACAACAACCTCAACATTGAAAAACAACAACAACCTCAACATTGAAAAACACCAACAAATTCAACAACAACCTCAACATTGAAAAGCACCAACAAATTCAACAACAACCTGAACATTGAAAAACAAAAACAAACTCAACTTTGAAAAACACTAACAAATTCAACAACAACCTCAACATTGAAAAACAACAACAACCTCAACATTGAAAAACACCAACAAATTCAACAACAACCTCAACATTAAAAAACAACAACAAACGCAACATTGAAAAACACCAACAAATTCAACAGCAACCTCAATATTGAAAAACAACACCAACCTCAACATTGAAAAACACCAACAAATTCAACAACAACCTCAACATTGAAAAACACCAACAAATTCAACAACAACCTCAACATTGAAAACCAACAACAACCTAAACATTGAAAAACACCAACAATTTCAACAACAACCTCAACATTGAAAAACAACAACAACCTCAACATTGAAAAACACCAACAAATTCAACAACAACCTCAACATTGAAAAACACCAACAAATTCAACAACAACCTCAGCATTGAAAAACAACAACCTCAACATTGAAAAACACCAACAAATTCAGCAACAACCTCAACATTGAAAAACAACAACATCCTCAACATTGAAAAACACCAACAAATTCAACAACAACTTCAACATTGAAAAACACCAACAAATTCAACAACAACCTCGAAATTGAAAAACACCAACAAATTCAACAACAACCACAACATTGAAAAACAACATCAACCTCAACATTGATAAACAACAACAACCTCAACATTGAAAAACACCAACAAATTCAACAACAACCTCAACATTTAAAAACACCAACAAATTCAACAACAACCTCAACATTGAAAAACAACAACAATCTCAACATTGAAAAACACCATCAAATTCAACAACAACCTCAACATTGAAAAACACCAACAACCTCAACATTGAAAAACACCAACAAATTCAACAACAACCTCAACATTGAAAAACACCAACAAATTCAACAACAACCTCAACATTGAAAAACACCAACCAATTCAACAAGAAACTCAACGTTGAAAAACACCAACAAATTCAACAACAACCTCAACATTGAAAAACAACAACAACCTCAACATTGAAAAACACCAACAAATTCAACAACAACCTCAACATTGAAAAGCACCAACAAATTCAACAACAACCTGAACATTGAAAAACAAAAACAAACTCAACTTTGAAAAACACTAACAAATTCAACAACAACCTCAACATTGAAAAACAAGAGCAACCTCAACATTGAAAAACACCAACAAATTCAACAAAAACCTCAACATTAAAAAACAACAACAAAGGCAACATTGAAAAACACCAACAAATTCAACAACAACCTCAATATTGAAAAACAACTCCAACCTCAACATTGAAAAACACCAACAAATTCAACAGCAACCTCAACATTGAAAAACACGAGCAAATTCAACAACAACCTCAACATTGAAAAAGAACAACAACCTCAACATTGAAAAACACCAACAAATTCAACAACTACCCAAACAATGAAAAACAACAACAACCTCAACATTGAAAAGCACCAACAAATTCAACAACAACCTCAACATTGAAAAACACCAACAAATTCAACAACAACCTCAGCATTGAAAAACAACAACAACCTCAACATTGAAAAACACCAACAAGTTCAACAACAACCTCAACATTGAAAAACAACAACAACCTCAACATTGAAAAACACCAACAAATTCAACAAAAACTTCAACATTGAAAAACAGCAACAAATTCAACAACAAACTCGAAATTGAAAAACACCAACAAATTCAACAGCAAACTCAACATTGAAAAACACCAACAAATTCAACAACAACGTCGACATTGAAAAACACCATCAAATTCAACAACAACCTCAACATTGAAAAACACCAACAACCTCAAAATTGAAAAAACACCAACAAATTCAACAACAACCTCAACATTTAAAAACAACAACAACCTCAACATTGAAAAACACCAACAAATTCAACAACAACCTCAACATTGAAAAACACCAACAAATTCAACAACAACCTCAACATAGAAAAACACCAACAAACTCAACAAAACCTCAACATTGAAAAACAACAACAACCTCAACATTGAAAAACACCAACAGATTCAACAACAACCTTAACATTGAAAAACACCAACAAATTCAACAACAACCTCAACATTGAAGAACAACAACAACCTCAACGTTGAAAAACACCAACAAATTCAACAACAACCTCAACATTGAAAAACAACACCACCTCAACATTGAAAAACACCAACAAATTCAACAACAAACTCAAGATTGAAAAACACCAACAAATTCAACAACCTCAACATTGAAAAACAACAACAACCTCAACATTGAAAAACACCAACAAATTCAACAACAACCTCAACATTGAAAAACACCAATAAATTCAACAACAACCTCTACATTGAAAAACTACAACAACCTCAACATTGAAAAACACCAACAAATTCAACAACAACCTCAACATTGAAAAACAACACCAACCTCAACATTGAAAAACACCAACAAATTCAACAACAACCTCAACATTGAAAAACAACAACAAACTCAACATTGAAAAACACCAACAAATTCAACAACAACCTCAACATTGAAAAACAACAACAACCTCAACATTGAAAAACACCAACAAATTCAACAACAACCTCAACATTGAAAAACAACAACAACCTCAACATTGAAAAACACCAACAAATTCAACAACAACTTCAACATTGAAAAACACCAACAAATTCAACAACAACCTCAACATTGAAAAACAACAACAACCTCAACATTGAAAAACACCAACAAATTCAAAAACAAGCTCAACATTGAAAAACAACAACAACCTCAACATTGAAAAACACCAACAAATTCAACAACAACCTCAACATTGAAAAACAACAACAACCTCAACATTGAAAAACACCAACAAATTCAACAAAAACTTCAACATTGAAAAACACCAACAAATTCAACAACAACCTCGAAATTGAAAAACACCAACAAATTCAACAACAACCTGAACATTGAAAAACAACAACAACCTCAACATTGAATAACACCCACAAATTCAACAACAACCTCAACATTGAAAAACAACAACAACCTCAACATTGAAAAACACCAACAAATTCAACAACAACCTGAACATTGAAAAACAACAACAACCTCAACATTGAAAAACACCAACAAATTCAACAACAACCTCAACATTGAAAAACACCAACAAATTCAACAACAACCTCAGCATTGAAAAACAACAACAACCTCAACATTGAAAAACACCTACAAATTGAACAACAACTTCAACATTGAAAAACACCAACAAATTCACCAACAACCTCGAAATTGAAAAACACCAACAAATTCAACAACAACCTCAACATTGAAAAACAATTAACAACTAAACATTGAAAAACACCAACAAATTCAACAACAACCTCAACATTGAAAAACAACAACAACCTCAACATTGAAAAACACCAACAAATTCAACAACAACCTCAACATTTAAAAACACCAACAAATTCAACACCAACCTCAACATTGAAAAACAACAACAATCTCAACATTGAAAAACACCAACAAATTCAACAACAACCTCAACATTGAAAAACAGCAACAACCTCAACATTGAAAAACACCAACAAATTCAACAAAAAATTCAACATTGAAAAACACCAACAAATTCAACAACAACCCCGACATTGAAAAACACCAACAAATTCAACAACAACCTCAACTTTGAAAAACAACAACAACCTCATCATGGAAAAACACCAACAAATTCAACAACAACCTCAACATTGAAAAACAACAACATCCTCAAAATTGAAAAAACACCAACAAATTCGACAACAAGCCCAACATTTAAAAACAACAACAACCTCAACATTGAAAAACACCAACAAATTCAACAACAACCTCAACATTGAAAAACACCAACAAATTCAGCAACAACCTCAACATTGAAAAACACCAACAAACTCAACAGCAACCTCAACATTGAAAAACAACAACAACCTCAAAATTGAAAAACACCAACAAATTCAACAACAACCTCAACATTGAAAAACACCAACAAATTCAACAACAACCTCAACATTGAAAAACAACAACAACCTCAACATTGAAAAACACCAACAAATTCAACAACAACCTCAACATTGAAAAACAGCAACAACCTCAACATTGAAAAACACCAACAAATTCAACAACAACCTCAACATTGAAAAACAACAACAACCTCAACATTGAAAAACACCAACAAATTCAACAACAACCTCAACATTGAAAAACAACAGCAAATTCAACAACAACCTCAGCATTGAAAAACAACAACAACCTCAACATTGAAAAACACCAACAAATTCAACAACAACCTCAACATTGAAAAACAACAACAGCCTCAACATTGAAAAACACCAACAAATTCAACAAAAACTTCAACATTGAAAAACAGCAACAAATTCAACAACAAACTCGAAATTGAAAAACACCAACAAATTCAACAACAAACTCAACATTGAAAAACACCAACAAATTCAACAACAACGTCGACATTGAAAAACACCATCAAATTCAACAACAACCTCAACATTGAAAAACACCAACAACCTCAAAATTGAAAAAACACCAACAAATTCAACAACAACCTCAACATTTAAAAACAACAACAACCTCAACATTGAAAAACACCAACAAATTCAACAACAACCTCAACATTGAAAAACACCAACAAATTCAACAACAACCTCAACATTGAAAAACACCAACAAACTCAACAACAACCTCAACATTGAAAAACAACAACAACCTCAACATTGAAAAACACCAACAGATTCAACAACAACCTTAACATTGAAAAACACCAACAAATTCAACAACAAACTCAAGATTGAAAAACACCAACAAATTCAACAACCTCAACATTGAAAAACAACAACAACCTCAACATTGAAAAACACCAACAAATTCAACAACAACCTCAACATTGAAAAACACCAACAAATTCAACAACAACCTCAACATTGAAAAACAACAACCTCAACATTGAAAAACACCAACAAATTCAACAACAACCTCAACATTGAAAAACAACACCAACCTCAACATTGAAAAACACCAACAAATTCAACAACAACCTCAACATTGAAAAACACGAGCAAATTCAACAACAACCTCAACATTGAAAAAGAACAACAACCTCAACATTGAAAAACACCAACAAATTCAACAACAACCTCAACATTGAAAAACAACAACAACCTCAACATTGAAAAACACCAACAAATTCAACAACAACCTGAACATTGAAAAACAACAACAACCTCAACATTGAAAAACACCAACAAATTCAACAACAACCTCAACATTGAAAAACACCAACAAATTCAACAACAACCTCAGCATTGAAAAACAACAACAACCTCAACATTGAAAAACACCTACAAATTCAACAACAACTTCAACATTGAAAAACACCAACAAATTCACCAACAACCTCGAAATTGAAAAACACCAACAAATTCAACAACAACCTCAACATTGAAAAACAATTAACAACTAAACATTGAAAAACACCAACAAATTCAACAACAACCTCAACATTGAAAAACAACAACAACCTCAACATTGAAAAACACCAACAAATTCAACAACAACCTCAACATTTAAAAACACCAACAAATTCAACACCAACCTCAACATTGAAAAACAACAACAATCTCAACATTGAAAAACACCAACAAATTCAACAACAACCTCAACATTGAAAAACAGCAACAACCTCAACATTGAAAAACACCAACAAATTCAACAAAAAATTCAACATTGAAAAACACCAACAAATTCAACAACAACCCCGACATTGAAAAACACCAACAAATTCAACAACAACCTCAACTTTGAAAAACAACAACAACCTCATCATGGAAAAACACCAACAAATTCAACAACAACCTCAACATTGAAAAACAACAACATCCTCAAAATTGAAAAAACACCAACAAATTCGACAACAAGCCCAACATTTAAAAACAACAACAACCTCAACATTGAAAAACACCAACAAATTCAACAACAACCTCAACATTGAAAAACACCAACAAATTCAGCAACAACCTCAACATTGAAAAACACCAACAAACTCAACAGCAACCTCAACATTGAAAAACAACAACAACCTCAAAATTGAAAAACACCAACAAATTCAACAACAACCTCAACATTGAAAAACACCAACAAATTCAACAACAACCTCAACATTGAAAAACAACAACAACCTCAACATTGAAAAACACCAACAAATTCAACAACAACCTCAACATTGAAAAACAGCAACAACCTCAACATTGAAAAACACCAACAAATTCAACAACAACCTCAACATTGAAAAACAACAACAACCTCAACATTGAAAAACACCAACAAATTCAACAACAACCTCAACATTGAAAAACAACAGCAAATTCAACAACAACCTCAGCATTGAAAAACAACAACAACCTCAACATTGAAAAACACCAACAAATTCAACAACAACCTCAACATTGAAAAACAACAACAGCCTCAACATTGAAAAACACCAACAAATTCAACAAAAACTTCAACATTGAAAAACAGCAACAAATTCAACAACAAACTCGAAATTGAAAAACACCAACAAATTCAACAACAAACTCAACATTGAAAAAAACCAACAAATTCAACAACAACGTCGACATTGAAAAACACCATCAAATTCAACAACAACCTCAACATTGAAAAACACCAACAACCTCAAAATTGAAAAAACACCAACAAATTCAACAACAACCTCAACATTTAAAAACAACAACAACCTCAACATTGAAAAACACCAACAAATTCAACAACAACCTCAACATTGAAAAACACCAACAAATTCAACAACAACCTCAACATTGAAAAACACCAACAAACTCAACAACAACCTCAACATTGAAAAACAACAACAACCTCAACATTGAAAAACACCAACAGATTCAACAACAACCTTAACATTGAAAAACACCAACAAATTCAACAACAAACTCAAGATTGAAAAACACCAACAAATTCAACAACCTCAACATTGAAAAACAACAACAACCTCAACATTGAAAAACACCAACAAATTCAACAACAACCTCAACATTGAAAAACACCAACAAATTCAACAACAACCTCAACATTGAAAAACAACAACCTCAACATTGAAAAACACCAACAAATTCAACAACAACCTCAACATTGAAAAACAACACCAACCTCAACATTGAAAAACACCAACAAATTCAACAACAACCTCAACATTGAAAAACACGAGCAAATTCAACAACAACCTCAACATTGAAAAAGAACAACAACCTCAACATTGAAAAACACCAACCAATTCAACAACTACCCAAACAATGAAAAACAACAACAACCTCAACATTGAAAAGCACCAACAAATTCAACAACAACCTCAACATTGAAAAACACCAACAAATTCAACAACAACCTCAGCATTGAAAAACAACAACAACCTCAACATTGAAAAACACCAACAATTTCAACAACAACCTCAACATTGAAAAACAACAACAACCTCAACATTGAAAAACACCAACAAATTCAACAAAAACTTCAACATTGAAAAACAGCAACAAATTCAACAACAAACTCAACATTGAAAAACACCAACAAATTCAACAACAACGTCGACATTGAAAAACACCATCAAATTCAACAACAACCTCAAAATTGAAAAACACCAACAACCTCAAAATTGAAAAAACACCAACAAATTCAACAACAACCTCAACATTTAAAAACAACAACAACCTCAACATTGAAAAACACCAACAAATTCAACAACAACCTCAACATTGAAAAACACCAACAAATTCAACAACAACCTCAACATTGAAAAACACCAACAAACTCAACAACAACCTCAACATTGAAAAACAACAACAACCTCAACATTGAAAAACACCAACAGATTCAACAACAACCTTAACATTGAAAAACACCAACAAATTCAACAACAAACTGAAGATTGAAAAACACCAACAAATTCAACAACCTCAACATTGAAAAACAACAACAACCTCAACATTGAAAAACACCAACAAATTCAACAACAACCTCAACATTGAAAAACACCAACAAATTCAACAACAACCTCAACATTGAAAAACAACAACAACCTCAACATTGAAAAACACCAACAAATTCAACAACAACCTCAACATTGAAAAACAACACCAACCTCAACATTGAAAAACACCAACAAATTCAACAACAACCTCAACATTGAAAAACAACAACAACCTCAACATTGAAAAACACCAACAGATTCAACAACAACCTTAACATTGAAAAACACCAACAAATTCAACAACAAACTCAAGATTGAAAAACACCAACAAATTCAACAACCTCAACATTGAAAAACAACAACAACCTCAACATTGAAAAAACACCAACAAATTCAACAACAACCTCAACATTGAAAAACAACAACAACCTCAACATTGAAAAACACCAACAAATTCAACAACAACCTCAACATTGAAAAACACCAACAAATTCAACAACAACCTCAACATTGAAAAACACCAACAAATTCAACAAAAACTTCAACATTGAAAAACAGCAACAAATTCAACAACAAACTCGAAATTGAAAAACACCAACAAATTCAACAACAAACTCAACATTGAAAAACACCAACAAATTCAACAACAACGTCGACATTGAAAAACACCATCAAATTCAACAACAACCTCAAAATTGAAAAACACCAACAACCTCAAAATTGAAAAAACACCAACAAATTCAACAACAACCTCAACATTTAAAAACAACAACAACCTCAACATTGAAAAACACCAACAAATTCAACAACAACCTCAACATTGAAAAACACCAACAAATTCAACAACAACCTCAACATTGAAAAACACCAACAAACTCAACAACAACCTCAACATTGAAAAACAACAACAACCTCAACATTGAAAAACACCAACAGATTCAACAACAACCTTAACATTGAAAAACACCAACAAATTCAACAACAAACTGAAGATTGAAAAACACCAACAAATTCAACAACCTCAACATTGAAAAACAACAACAACCTCAACATTGAAAAACACCAACAAATTCAACAACAACCTCAACATTGAAAAACACCAACAAATTCAACAACAACCTCAACATTGAAAAACAACAACAACCTCAACATTGAAAAACACCAACAAATTCAACAACAACCTCAACATTGAAAAACAACACCAACCTCAACATTGAAAAACACCAACAAATTCAACAACAACCTCAACATTGAAAAACAGCAACAACCTCAACATTGAAAAACACCAACAGATTCAACAACAACCTTAACATTGAAAAACACCAACAAATTCAACAACAAACTCAAGATTGAAAAACACCAACAAATTCAACAACCTCAACATTGAAAAACAACAACAACCTCAACATTGAAAAAACACCAACAAATTCAACAACAACCTCAACATTTAAAAACAACAACAACCTCAACATTGAAAAACACCAACAAATTCAACAACAACCTCAACATTGAAAAACACCAACAAATTCAACAACAACCTCAACATTGAAAAACACCAACAAACTCAACAACAACCTCAACATTGAAAAACAACAACAACCTCAACATTGAAAAACACCAACAGATTCAACAACAACCTTAACATTGAAAAACACCAACAAATTCAACAACAAACTGAAGATTGAAAAACACCAACAAATTCAACAACCTCAACATTGAAAAACAACAACAACCTCAACATTGAAAAACACCAACAAATTCAACAACAACCTCAACATTGAAAAACACCAACAAATTCAACAACAACCTCAACATTGAAAAACAACAACAACCTCAACATTGAAAAACACCAACAAATTCAACAACAACCTCAACATTGAAAAACAACACCAACCTCAACATTGAAAAACACCAACAAATTCAACAACAACCTCAACATTGAAAAACAACAACAACCTCAACATTGAAAAACACCAACAGATTCAACAACAACCTTAACATTGAAAAACACCAACAAATTCAACAACAAACTCAAGATTGAAAAACACCAACAAATTCAACAACCTCAACATTGAAAAACAACAACAACCTCAACATTGAAAAACACCAACAAATTCAACAACAACCTCAACATTGAAAAACAACACCAACCTCAACATTGAAAAACACCAACAAATTCAACAACAACCTCAACATTGAAAAACACGAGCAAATTCAACAACAACCTCAACATTGAAAAAGAACAACAACCTCAACATTGAAAAACACCAACAAATTCAACAACTACCCAAACAATGAAAAACAACAACAACCTCAACATTGAAAAGCACCAACAAATTCAACAACAACCTCAACATTGAAAAACACCAACAAATTCAACAACAACCTCAGCATTGAAAAACAACAACAACCTCAACATTGAAAAACACCAACAATTTCAACAACAACCTCAACATTGAAAAACAACAACAACCTCAACATTGAAAAACACCAACAAATTCAACAAAAACTTCAACATTGAAAAACAGCAACAAATTCAACAACAAACTCGAAATTGAAAAACACCAACAAATTCAACAACAAACGCAACATTGAAAAACACCAACAAATTCAACAACAACGTCGACATTGAAAAACACCATCAAATTCAACAACAACCTCAACATTGAAAAACACCAACAACCTCAAAATTGAAAAAACACCAACAAATTCAACAACAACCTCAACATTTAAAAACAACAACAACCTCAACATTGAAAAACACCAACAAATTCAACAACAACCTCAACATTGAAAAACACCAACAAATTCAACAACAACCTCAACATTGAAAAACACCAACAAACTCAACAACAACCTCAACATTGAAAAACAACAACAACCTCAACATTGAAAAACACCAACAGATTCAACAACAACCTTAACATTGAAAAACACCAACAAATTCAACAACAAACTGAAGATTGAAAAACACCAACAAATTCAACAACCTCAACATTGAAAAAGAACAACAACCTCAACATTGAAAATCACCAACAAATTCAACAACAACCTCAACATTGAAAAACACCAACAAATTCAACAACAACCTCAACATTGAAAAACAACAACAACCTCAACATTGAAAAACACCAACAAATTCAACAACAACCTCAACATTGAAAAACAACACCAACCTCAACATTGAAAAACACCAACAAATTCAACAACAACCTCAACATTGAAAAACAACAACAACCTCAACATTGAAAAACACCAACAAATTCAACAACAACCTCAACATTGAAAAACAACAACAAATTCAACAACAACCTCAGCATTGAAAAACAACAACAACCTCAACATTGAAAAACACCAACAAATTCAACAACAACCTCAACATTGAAAAACAACAACAACCTCAACATTGAAAAACACCAACAAATTCAACAAAAACATCAACATTGAAAAACAGCAACAAATTCAACAACAAACTCGAAATTGAAAAACACCAACAAATTCAACAACAAACTCAACATTGAAAAACACCAACAAATTCAACAACAACGTCGACATTGAAAAACACCATCAAATTCAACAACAACCTCAACATTGAAAAACACCAACAACCTCAAAATTGAAAAAACACCAACAAATTCAACAACAACCTCAACATTTAAAAACAACAACAACCTCAACATTGAAAAACACCAACAAATTCAACAACAACCTCAACATTGAAAAACACCAACAAATTCAACAACAACCTCAACATTGAAAAACACCAACAAACTCAACAACAACCACAACATTGAAAAACAACAACAACCTCAACATTGAAAAACACCAACAGATTCAACAACAACCTTAACATTGAAAAACACCAACAAATTCAACAACAAACTCAAGATTGAAAAACACCAACAAATTCAACAACCTCAACATTGAAAAACAACAACAACCTCAACATTGAAAAACACCAACAAATTCAACAACAACCTCAACATTGAAAAACACCAACAAATTCAACAACAACCTCAACATTGAAAAACAACAACAACCTCAACATTGAAAAACACCAACAAATTCAACAACAACCTCAACATTGAAAAACAACACCAACCTCAACATTGAAAAACACCAACAAATTCAACAACAACCTCAACATTGAAAAACACGAGCAAATTCAACAACAACCTCAACATTGAAAAAGAACAACAACCTCGAAATTGAAAAACACCAACAAATTCAACAACGACCCAAACAATGAAAAACAACAACAACCTCAACATTGAAAAGCACCAACAAATTCAACAACAACCTCAACATTGAAAAACACCAACAAATTCAACAACAACCTCAGCATTGAAAAACAACAACAACCTCAACATTGAAAAACACCAACAAATTCAACAACAACCTCAACATTGAAAAACAACAACAACCTCAACATTGAAAAACACCAACAAATTCAACAAAAACTTCAACATTGAAAAACAGCAACAAATTCAACAACAAACTCGAAATTGAAAAACACCAACAAATTCAACAACAAACTCAACATTGAAAAACACCAACAAATTCAACAACAACGTCGACATTGAAAAACACCATCAAATTCAACAACAACCTCAACATTGAAAAACACCAACAACCTCAAAATTGAAAAAACACCAACAAATTCAACAACAACCTCAACATTTAAAAACAACAACAACCTCAACATTGAAAAACACCAACAAATTCAACAACAACCTCAACTTTGAAAAACACCAACAAATTCAACAACAACCTCAACATTGAAAAACACCAACAAACTCAACAACAACCTCAACATTGAAAAACAACAACAACCTCAACATTGAAAAACACCAACAGATTCAACAACAACCTTAACATTGAAAAACACCAACAAATTCAACAACAAACTCAAGATTGAAAAACACCAACAAATTCAACAACCTCAACATTGAAAAACAACAACAACCTCAACATTGAAAAACACCAACAAATTCAACAACAACCTCAACATTGAAAAACACCAACAAATTCAACAACAACCTCAACATTGAAAAACAACAACAACCTCAACATTGAAAAACACCAACAAATTCAACAACAACCTCAACATTGAAAAACAACACCAACCTCAACATTGAAAAACACCAACAAATTCAACAACAACCTCAACATTGAAAAACAACAACAAACTCAACATTGAAAAACACCAACAAATTCAACAACAACCTCAACATTGAAAAACAACAACAACCTCAACATTGAAAAACACCAACAAATTCAACAACAACCTCAACATTGAAAAACAACAACAACCTCAACATTGAAAAACACCAACAAATTCAACAACAACTTCAACATTGAAAAACACCAACAAATTCAACAACAACCTCAACATTGAAAAACAACAACAACCTCAACATTGAAAAAAACCAACAAATTCAAAAACAAGCTCAACATTGAAAAACAACAACAACCTCAACATTGAAAAACACCAACAAATTCAACAACAACCTCAACATTGAAAAACAACAACAACCTCAACATTGAAAAACACCAACAAATTCAACAAAAACTTCAACATTGAAAAACACCAACAAATTCAACAACAACCTCGAAATTGAAAAACACCAACAAATTCAACAACAACTTCAACATTGAAAAACACCAACAAATTCAACAACAACCTCGACATTGAAAAACATCAACAATCTCAACAACAACCTCAACATTGAAAAACAACAACAACCTCAACATTGAAAAACACCAACAAATTCAACAACAACCTCAACATTGAAAAACACCAACAAATTCAACAACAAACTCAAGATTGAAAAACACCAACAAATTCAACAACCTCAACATTGAAAATCAACAACAACCTCAACATTGAAAAACACCAACAAATTCAACAACAACCTCAACATTGAAAAACACCAACAAATTCAACAACAACCTCAACATTGAAAAATACCAACAAACTCTTCAACAACCTCAACATTGAAAAACAACAACAACCTCAACATTGAAAAACACCAACAAATTCAACAACAACCTCAACATTGAAAAACACCAACAAATTCAACAACAACCTCAACATTGATAAACAACAACAACCTCAACATTGAAGAACACCAACAAATTCAACAACAACCTCAACATTTAAAAACACCAACAAATTCAACAACAACCTCAACATTGAAAAACAACAACAATCTCAACATTGAAAAACACCATCAAATTCAACAACAACCTCAACATTGAAAAACACCAACAACCTCAACATTGAAAAACACCAACAAATTCAACAACAACCTCAACATTGAAAAACACCAACAAATTCAACAACAACCTCAACATTGAAAAACACCAACCAATTCAACAACAAACTCAACATTGAAAAACACCAACAAATTCAACAACAACCTCAACATTGAAAAACAACAACAACCTCAACATTGAAAAACACCAACAAATTCAACAATAACCTCAACATTGAAAAGCACCAACAAATTCAACAACAACCTGAACATTGAAAAACAAAAACAAACTCAACTTTGAAAAACACTAACAAATTCAACAACAACCTCAACATTGAAAAACAACAACAACCTCAACATTGAAAAACACCAACAAATTCAACAAGAACCTCAACATTAAAAAACAACAACAAACGCAACATTGAAAAACACCATCAAATTCAACAACAACCTCAATATTGAAAAACAACACCAACCTCAACATTGAAAAACACCAACAAATTCAACAACAACCTCAACATTGAAAAACACCAACAAATTCAACAACAACCTCAACATTGATAACCAACAACAACCTAAACATTGAAAAACACCAACAAATTCAACAACAACCTCAACATTGAAAAACAACAACAACCTCAACATTGAAAAACACCAACAAATTCAAAAACAACCTTAACATTGAAAAACACCAACAAATTCAACAACAACCTCAGCATTGAAAAACAACAACAACCTCAACATTGAAAAACACCAACAAATTCAACAACAACCTCAACATTGAAAAACACCAACAAACTCAACAACTACCCAAACAATGAAAAACAACAACAACCTCAACATTGAAAAGCACCAACAAATTCAACAACAACCTCAACATTGAAAAACACCAACAAATTCAACAACAACCTCAGCATTGAAAAACAACAACAACCTCAACAATGAAAAACACCAACAAATTCAACAACAACCTCAACATTGAAAAACAACAACAACCTCAACATTGAAAAACACCAACAAATTCAACAAAAACTTCAACATTGAAAAACAGCAACAAATTCAACAACAACCTCGAAATTGAAAAACACCAACAAATTCAACAACAAACTCAACATTGAAAAACACCAACAAATTCAACAACAACGTCCACATTGAAAAACACCATCAAATTCAACAACAACCTCAACATTGAAAAACACCAACAACCTCAAAATTGAAAAAACACCAACAAATTCAACAACAACCTCAACATTTAAAAACAACAACAAACTCAACATTGAAAAACACCAACAAATTCAACAACAACCTTAACATTGAAAAACACCAACAAATTCAACAACAAACTCAAGATTGAAAAACACCAACAAATTCAACAACCTCAACATTGAAAAACGACAAAAACCTCAACATTGAAAAACACCAACAAATTCAACAACAACCTCAACATTGAAAAACACCAGCAAATTCAACAACAACCTCAACATTGAAAAACAACAACAACCTCAACATTGAAAAACACCAACAAATTCAACAACAACCTCAACATTGAAAAACAACACCAACCTCAACATTGAAAAACACCAACAAATTCAACAACAACCTCAACATTGAAAAACAACAACAAACTCAACATTGAAAAACACCAACAAATTCAACAACAACCTCAACATTGAAAAACAACAACAACCTCAACATTGAAAAACACCAACAAATTCAACAACAACCTCAACATTGAAAAACAACAACAACCTCAACATTGAAAAACACCAACAAATTCAACAACAACCTCAACATTAAAAAACAACAACAAACGCAACATTGAAAAACACCAACAAATTCAACAACAACCTCAATATTGAAAAACAACACCAACCTCAACATTGAAAAACACCAACAAATTCAACAACAACCTCAACATTGAAAAACACCAACAAATTCAACAACAACCTCAACATTGAAAACCAACAACAACCTAAACATTGAAAAACACCCACAAATTCAACAACAACCTCAACATTGAAAAACAACAACAACCTCAACATTGAAAAACACCAACAAATTCAACAACAACCTCAACATTTAAAAACACCAACAAATTCAACAACAACCTCAGCATTGAAAAACAACAGCAACCTCAACATTGAAAAACACCAACAAATTCAGCAACAACCTCAACATTGAAAAACAACAACAACCTCAACATTGAAAAACACCAACAAATTCAACAACAACTTCAACATTGAAAAACACCAACAAATTCAACAACAACCTCGAAATTGAAAAACACCAACAAATTCAACAACAACCACAACATTGAAAAACAACAACAACCTCAACATTGAAAAACACCAACAAATTCAACAACAACCTCAACATTGATAAACAACAACAACCTCAACATTGAAAAACACCAACAAATTCAACAACAACCTCAACATTTAAAAACACCAACAAATTCAACAACAACCTCAACATTGAAAAACAACAACAATCTCAACATTGAAAAACACCATCAAATTCAACAACAACCTCAACATTGAAAAACACCAACAACCTCAACATTGAAAAACACCAACAAATTCAACAACAACCTCAACATTGAAAAACACCAACAAATTCAACAACAACCTCAACATAGAAAAACACCAACCAATTCAACAACAAACTCAACATTGAAAAACACCAACAAATTCAACAACAACCTCAACATTGAAAAACAACAACAACCTCAACATTGAAAAACACCAACAAATTCAACAACAACCTCAACATTGAAAAGCACCAACAAATTCAACAACAACCTGAAGATTGAAAAACAAAAACAAACTCAACTTTGAAAAACACTAACAAATTCAACAAAAACCTCAACATTGAAAAACAACAACAACCTCAACATTGAAAAACACCAACAAATTCAACAACAACCTCAACATTAAAAAACAACAACAACCTCAACATTGAAAAACACCAACAAATTCAACAACAACTTCAACATTGAAAAACACCAACAAATTCAACAACAACCTCGAAATTGAAAAACACCAACAAATTCAACAACAACCTCAACATTGAAAAACAACAACAACCTCAACATTGAAAAACACCAACAAATTCAACAACAACCTCAACATTGATAAACAACAACAACCTCAACATTGAAAAACACCAACAAATTCAACAACAACCTCAACATTTAAAAACACCATCAAATTCAACAACAACCTCAACATTGAAAAACAACAAAAATCTCAACATTGAAAAACACCATCAAATTCAACAACAACCTCAACATTGAAAAACACCAACAACCTCAACATTGAAAAACACCAACAAATTCAACAACAACCTCAACATTGAAAAACACCAACAAATTCAACAACAACCTCAACATTGAAAAACACCAAGAAATTCAACAACAAACTCAACATTGAAAAACACCAACAAATTCAACAACAACCTCAACATTGAAAAACAACAACAACCTCAACATTGAAAAACACCAACAAATTCAACAACAACCTCAACATTGAAAAGCACCAACAAATTCAACAACAACCTGAACATTGAAAAACAAAAACAAACTCAACTTTGAAAAACACTAACAAATTCAACAACAACCTCAACATTGAAAAACAACAACAACCTCAACATTGAAAAACACCAACAAATTCAACAACAACCTCAACATTAAAAAACAACAACAAACGCAACATTGAAAAACACCAACAAATTCAACAACAACCTCAATATTGAAAAACAACACCAACCTCAACATTGAAAAACACCAACAAATTCAACAACAACCTCAACATTGAAAAACACCAACAAATTCAACAACAACCTCAACATTGAAAACCAACAACAACCTAAACATTGAAAAACACCAACAAATTCAACAACAACCTCAACATTGAAAAACAACAACAACCTCAACATTGAAAAACACCAACAAATTCAACAACAACCTCAACATTGAAAAACACCAACAAATTCAACAACAACCTCAGCATTGAAAAACAACAACCTCAACATTGAAAAACACCAACAAATTCAGCAACAACCTCAACATTGAAAAACAACAACAACCTCAACATTGAAAAACACCAACAAACTCAACAACAACCTCAACATTGAAAAACAACAACAACCTCAACATTGAAAAACACCAACAAATTCAACAACAACCTCAACATTGAAAAACACGAGCAAATTCAACAACAACCTCAACATTGAAAAAGAACAACAACCTCAACATTGAAAAACACCAACAAATTCAACAACTACCCAAACAATGAAAAACAACAACAACCTCAACACTGAAAAGCACCAACAAATTCAACAACAACCTCAACATTGAAAAACACCAACAAATTCAACAACAACCTCAGCATTGAAAAACAACAACAACCTCAACATTGAAAAACACCAACAAATTCAACAACAACCTCAACATTGAAAAACAACAACAACCTCAACATTGAAAAACACCAACAAATTCAACAACAAACTCAACATTGAAAAACACCAACAAATTCAACAACAACGTCGACATTGAAAAACACCATCAAATTCAAAAACAACCTCAACATTGAAAAACACCAACAACCTCAAAATTGAAAAAACACCAACAAATTCAACAACAACCTCAACATTTAAAAACAACAACAACCTCAACATTGAAAAACACCAACAAATTCAACAACAACCTCAACATTGAAAAACACCAACAAATTCAACAACAACCTCAACATTGAAAAACAACAACAAACTCAACAACAACCTCAACATTGAAAAACAACAACAACCTCAACATTGAAAAACACCAACAGATTCAACAACAACCTTAACATTGAAAAACACCAACAAATTCAACATCAAACTCAAGATTGAAAAACACCAACAAATTCAACAACCTCAACATTGAAAAACAACAACAACCTCAACATTGAAAAACACCAACAAAGTCAACAACAACCTCAACATTGAAAAACACCAACAAATTCAACAACAACCTCAACATTGAAAAACAACAACAACCTCAACATTGAAAAACACCAACAAATTCAACAACAACCTCAACATTGAAAAACAACACCAACCTCAACATTGAAAAACACCAACAAATTCAACAACAACCTCAACATTGAAAAACAACAACAAACTCAACATTGAAAAACACCAACAAATTCAACAACAACCTCAACATTGAAAAACAACAACAACCTCAACATTGAAAAACACCAACAAATTCAACAACAACCTCAACATTGAAAAACAACAACAACCTCAACATTGAAAAACACCAACAAATTCAACAACAACTTCAACATTGAAAAACACCAACAAATTCAACAACAACCTCAACATTGAAAAACAACAACAACCTCAACATTGAAAAACACCAACAAATTCAAAAACAAGCTCAACATTGAAAAACAACAACAACCTCAACATTGAAAAACACCAACAAATTCAACAACAACCTCAACATTGAAAAACAACAACAACCTCAACATTGAAAAACACCAACAAATTCAACAAAAACTTCAACATTGAAAAACACCAACAAATTCAACAACAACCTCGAAATTGAAAAACACCAACAAATTCAACAACAACTTCAACATTGAAAAACACCAACAAATTCAACAACAACCTCGACATTGAAAAACACCAACAATCTCAACAACAACCTCAACATTGAAAAACAACAACAACCTCAACATTGAAAAACACCAACAAATTCAACAACAACCTCAACATTGAAAAACACCAACAAATTCAACAACAAACTCAAGATTGAAAAACACCAACAAATTCAACAACCTCAACATTGAAAATGAACAACAACCTCAACATTGAAAAACACCAACAAATTCAACAACAACCTCAACATTGAAAAACACCAACAAATTCAACAACAACCTCAACATTGAAAAATACCAACAAACTCTTCAACAACCTCAACATTGAAAAACAACAACAACCTCAACATTGAAAAACACCAACAATTTCAACAACAACCTCAACATTGAAAAACACCAACAAATTCAACAACAAACTCAAGATTGAAAAACACCAACAAATTCAACAACCTCAACATTGAAAAACAACAACAACCTCAACAGTGAAAAACACCAACAAATTCAACAACAACCTCAACATTGAAAAACACCAACAAATTCAACAACAACCTCAACATTGAAAAACAACAACAACCTCAACATTGAAAAACACCAACAAATTCAACAACAACCTCAACATTGAAAAACAACAACAACCTCAACATTGAAAAACACCAACAAATTCAACAACAACCTCAACATTGAAAAACAACAACAAACTCAACATTGAAAAACACCAACACATTCAACAACAACCTCAACATTGAAATACAACAACAACCTCAACATTGAAAAACACCAACAAATTCAACAATAACCTCAACATTGAAAAACAACAACAACCTCAACATTGAAAAACACCAACAAATTCAACAACAACCTCAACATTGAAAAACACCAACAAATTCAACAACAACCTCAACATTGAAAAACAACAACAACCTCAACATTGAAAAACACCAACAAATTCAACAACAACCTCAACATTGAAAAACAACAACAACCTCAACATTGAAAAACGCCAACAAATTCAACAACAACCTCAACATTGAAAAACAGAACAAATTCAACAGCAACCTGAGCATTGAAAAACAACAGCAACCTCAACATTGAAAAACACCAACAAATTCAACAACAACTTCAACATTGAAAAACACCAACAAATTCAACAACAACCTCGAAATTGAAAAACACCAACAAATTCAACAACAACCTCAACATTGAAAAACAACAACAACCTCAACATTGAAAAACACCAACAGATTCAACAACAACCTTAACATTGAAAAACACCAACAAATTCAGCAACAAACTCAAGATTGAAAAACACAAACAAATTCAACAACCTCAACATTGAAAAACAACAACAACCTCAACATTGAAAAACAACACCAACCTCAACATTGAAAAACACCAACAAATTCAACAACAACCTCAACATTGAAAAACAACAACAAACTCAACATTGAAAAACACCAACAAATTCAACAACAACCTCAACATTGAAAAACAACAACAACCTCAACATTGAAAAACACCAAGAAATTCAACAACAACCTCAACATTGAAAAACAACAACAACCTCAACATTGAAAAACACCAACAAATTCAACAACAACTTCAACATTGAAAAACACCAACAAATTCAACAACAACCTCAACATTGAAAAACAACAACAAACTCAACATTGAAAAACACCAACAAATTCAACAACAAGCTCAACATTGAAAAACAACAACAACCTCAACATTGAAAAACACCAACAAATTCAACAACAACCTCAACATTGAAAAACAACAACAACCTCAACATTGAAAAACACCAACAAATTCAACAACAACTTCAACATTGAAAAACACCAACAAATTCAACAACAACCTCGAAATTGAAAAACACCAACAAATTCAACAACAACCTCAACATTGAAAAACAACAACAAACTCAACATTGAAAAACACCAACAAATTCAACAACAACCTCAACATTGATAAACAACAACAACCTCAACATTGAAAAACACCAACAAATTCAACAACAACCTCAACATTTAAAAACACCAACAAATTCAACAACAACCTCAACATTGAAAAACAACAACAATCTCAACATTGAAAAACACCAACAAATTCAACAACAACCTCAACATTGAAAAACAGCAACAACCTCAACATTGAAAAACACCAACAAATTCAACAACAACCTCAACATTGAAAAACACCAACAAATTCAACAACAACCTCAACATTGAAAAACACCAACAAATTCAACAACAAACTCAACATTGAAAAACACCAACAAATTCAACAACAACCTCAACATTGAAAAACATCAACAAATTCAACAACAACCTCAACATTGAAAAACACCAACAAATTCATCAAAAACCTCAACATTGAAAAACAACAACAACCTCAACATTGAAAAACACCAACAAATTCAACAACAACCTCAACATTGAAAAACATCAACAACCTCAACATTGAAAAACACCAACAAATTCAACAACAAACCTCAACATTGAAAAACAACAACAAACTCAACATTGAAAAACACCAACACATTCAACAACAACCTCAACATTGAAAAACAACAACAACCTCAACATTGAAAAACACCAACAAATTCAACAATAACCTCAACATTGAAAAACAACAACAACCTCAACATTGAAAAACACCAACAAATTCAACAACAACCTCAACATTGAAAAACACCAACAAATTCAACAACAACCTCAACATTGAAAAACAACAACAACCTCAACATTGAAAAACACCAACAAATTCAACAACAACCTCAACATTGAAAAACAACAGCAACCTCAACATTGAAAAACACCAACAAATTCAACAACAACCTCAACTTTGAAAAACACAACAAATTCAACAGCAACCTCAGCATTGAAAAACAACAACAACCTCAACATTGAGAAACACCAACAAATTCAACAACAACCTCAACATTGAAAAACAACAACAACCTCAACATTGAAAAACACCAACAAATTCAACAACAACTTCAACATTGAAAAACACCAACAAATTCAACAACAACCTCGAAATTGAAAAACACCAACAAATTCAACAACAACCTCAACATTCAAAAACAACAACAACCTCAACATTGAAAAACACCAACAAATTCAACAACAACCTCAACATCGATAAACAACAACAACCTCAACATTGAAAAACACCAACAAATTCAACAACAACTTCAACATTTAAAAACACCAACAAATTCAACAACAACCTCAAGATTGAAAAACAACAACAATCTCAACATTGAAAAACACCAAAAAATTCAAGAACAACCTCAAAATTGAAAAACAGCAACAACCTCAACATTGAAAAACCCCAAAAAATTCAACAACAACCTCAATATTGAAAAACACCAACAACTTCAACAACAACCTCAACATTGAAAAACACCAACAAATTCAACAACAAACTCAACATTGAAAAACACCGACAAATTCAACAACAACCTCAACATTGAAAAACAACAACAACCTCAAAATTGAAAAACACCAACAAATTCAACAACAAACTCAACATTGAAAAACACCAACAAATTCAACAACAACCTCAACATTGAAAAACAACAACAGCCTCAACATTGAGAAACACCAACAAATTCAACAACAACCTCAACATTGAAAAACAACAACAAACTCAACATTGAAAACCACCAACAAATTCAACAACAAACTCAATATTGAAAAACAACAACCTCAACATTGAAAAACAAAAACAACCTCAACATTGAAAAACACCAACAAATTCAACAACAACCTCAACATTGATAAACAACAACAACCTCAACATTGAAAAACACCAACAAATTCAACAACAACCTCAACATTTAAAAACACCAACAAATTCAACAACAACCTCAACATTGAAAAACAACAACAATCTCAACATTGAAAAACACCATCAAATTCAACAACAACCTGAACATTGAAAAACAGCAACAACCTCAACATTGAAAAACACCAACAAATTCAACAACAACCTCAACATTGAAAAACACCAACAAATTCAACAACAACCTCAACATTGAAAAACACCAACAGATTCAACAAAAAACTCAACATTGAAAAACACCAACAAATTCAACAACAACCTCAACATTGAAAAACAACAACAACCTCAACATTGAAAAACACCAACAAATTCAACAACAACCTCAACATTGAAAAGCACCAACAAATTCAACAACAACCTCAACATTGAAAAACAAAAACAAACTCAAAATTGAAAAAACACCAACAAATTCAACAACAACCTCAACATTTCAAAACAACAACAACCTCAACATTGAAAAACACCAACAAATTCAACAACAACCTCAACATTGAAAAACACCAACAAATTCAACAACAACCTCAACATTGAAAAACACCAACAAACTCAACAACAACCTCAACATTGAAAAACAACAACAACCTCAACATTGAAAAACACCAACAGATTCAACAACAACCTTAACATTGAAAAACACCAACAAATTCAGCAACAAACTCAAGATTGAAAAACACCAACAAATTCAACAACCTCAACATTGAAAAACAACAACAACCTCAACATTGAAAAACAACAGCAACCTCAACATTGAAAAACACAAACAAATTCAACAACAACCTCAACATTGAAAAACAACAACAACCTCAACATTGAAAAACACCAACAAATTCAACAACAACCTCAACATTGAAAAACAGCAACAACCTCAACATTGAAAAACACCAACAAATTCAACAACAACTTCAACATTGAAAAACACCAACAAAATCAACAACAACCTCAACATTGAAAAACAACAGCAACCTCAACATTGAAAAACACCAACAAATTCAACAACAAGCTCAACATTGAAAAACAACAACAACCTCAACATTGAAAAACACCAACAAATTCAACAGCAACCTCAACATTGAAAAACAACAACAACCTCAACATTGAAAAACACCAACAAATTCAACAAAAACTTCAACATTGAAAAACACCAACAAATTCAACAACAACCTCGAAATTGAAAAACACCAACAAATTCAACAACAACTTCAACATTGAAAAACACCAAAAAATTCAACAACAACCTCAACATTGAAAAACACCAACAAACTCAACAACAACCTCAACATTGAAAAACAACAACAACCTCAACATTGAAAAACACCAACAGATTCAACAACAACTTTAACATTGAAAAACACCAACAAATTCAACAACAAACTCAAGATTGAAAAACACCAACAAATTCAACAACCTCAACATTGAAAAACAACAACAACCTCAACATTGAAAAACACCAACAAATTCAACAACAACCTCAACATTGAAAAACACCAACAAATTCAACAACAACCTCAACATTGAAAAACAACAACAACCTCAACATTGAAAAACACCAACAAATTCAACAACAACCTCAACATTGAAAAACAACACCAACCTCAACATTGAAAAACACCAACAAATTCAACAACAACCTCAACATTGAAAAACAACAACAAACTCAACATTGAAAAACACCAACAAATTCAACAACAACCTCAACATTGAAAAACAACAACAACCTCAACATTGAAAAACACCAACAAATTCAACAACAACCTCAACATTGAAAAACAACAACAACCTCAACATTGAAAAACACCAACAAATTCAACAACAACTTCAACATTGAAAAACACTAACAAATTCAACAACAACCTCAACATTGAAAAACAACAACAACCTCAACATTGAAAAACACCAACAAATTCAACAACAAGCTCAACATTGAAAAACACCAACAAATTCAACAACAACCTCAACATTGAAAAACAACAACAACCTCAACATTGAAAAACACCAACAAATTCAACAAAAACTTCAACATTGAAAAACACCAACAAATTCAACAACAACCTCGAAATTGAAAAACACCAACAAATTCAACAACAACTTCAACATTGAAAAACACCAACAAATTCAACAACAACCTCGACATTGAAAAACACCACCAAACTCAACAACAACCTCAACATTGAAAAACAACAACAACCTCAACATTGAAAAACACCAACAAATTCAACAACAACCTCAACATTGAAAAACACCAACAAATTCAACAACAAACACAAGATTGAAAAACACCAACAAATTCAACAACAACCTCGACATTGAAAAACACCAACAAACTCAACAACAACCTCAACATTGTAAAACAACAACAACCTCAACATTGAAAAACACCAACAAATTCAACAACAACCTCAACATTGAAAAACACCAACAAATTCAACAACAAACACAAGATTGAAAAACACCAACAAATTCAACAACCTCAACATTGAAAATCAACAACAACCTCAACATTGAAAAACACCAACAAATTCAACAACAACCTCAACATTTAAAAACACCAACAAATTCAACAACAACCTCAACATTGAAAAACAACAACAATCTCAACATTGAAAAACACCATCAAATTCAACAACAACCTCAACATTGAAAAACAGCAACAACCTCAACATTGAAAAACACCAACAAATTCAACAACAACCTCAACATTGAAAAACACCAACAAATTCAACAACAACCTCAACATTGAAAAACACCAACAGATTCAACAGCAAACTCAACATTGAAAAACACCAACAAATTCAACAACAACCTCAACATTGAAAAACAACAACAACCTCAACATTGAAAAACACCAACAAATTCAACAACAACCACAACATTGAAAAGCACCAACAAATTCAACAACAACCTCAACATTGAAAAACAAAAACAAACTCAACTTTGAAAAACACTAACAAATTCAACAACAACCTCAACATTGAAAAACACCAACAAACTCAAAATTGAAAAAACACCAACAAATTCAACAACAACCACAACATTTAAAAACAACAACAACCTCAACATTGAAAAACACCAACAAATTCAACAACAACCTCAACATTGAAAAACACCAACAAATTCAACAACAACCTCAACATTGAAAAACACCAACAAACTCAACAACAACCTCAACATTGAAAAACAACAACAACCTCAACATTGAAAAACACCAACAGATTCAACAACAACCTTAACATTGAAAAACACCAACAAATTCAACAACAAACTCAAGATTGAAAAACACCAACAAATTCAACAACCTCAACATTGAAAAACAACAACAACCTCAACATTGAAAAACACCAACAAATTCAACAACAACCTCAACATTGAAAAACACCAACAAATTCAACAACAACCTCAACATTGAAAAACAACAACAACCTCAACATTGAAAAACACCAACAAATTCAACAACAACCTCAACATTTAAAAACAACAACAACCTCAACATTGAAAAACACCAACAAATTCAACAACAACCTCAACATTGAAAAACACCAACAAATTCAACAACAACCTCAACATTGAAAAACACCAACAAACTCAACAACAACCTCAACATTGAAAAACAACAACAACCTCAACATTGAAAAACACCAACAAATTCAACTACAAACTCAAGATTGAAAAACACCAACAAATTCAACAACCTCAACATTGAAAAACAACAACAACCTCAACATTGAAAAACACCAACAAATTCAACAACAACCTCAACATTGAAAAACACCAACAAATTCAACAACAACCTCAACATTGAAAAACAACAACAACCTCAACATTGAAAAACACCAACAAATTCAACAACAACCTCAACATTGAAAAACAACAACAACCTCAACATTGAAAAACACCAACAAATTCAACAACAACTTCAACATTGAAAAACACCAACAAATTCAACAACAACCTCAACATTGAAAAACAACAACAACCTCAACATTGAAAAACACCAACAAATTCAACAACAAGCTCAACATTGAAAAACAACAACAACCTCAACATTGAAAAACACCAACAAATTCAACAACAACCTCAACATTGAAAAACAACAACAACCTCAACATTGAAAAACACCAACAAATTCAACAAAAACTTCATCATTGAAAAACACCAACAAATTCAACAACAACCTCGAAATTGAAAAACACCAACAAATTCAACAACAACTTCAACATTGAAAAACACCAACAAATTCAACAACAACCTCGACATTGAAAAACACCAACAAACTCAACATCAACCTCAACATTGAAAAACAACAACAACCTCAACATTGAAAAACACCAACAAATTCAACAACAACCTCAACATTGAAAAACACCAACAAATTCAACAACAAACACAAGATTGAAAAACACCAACAAATTCAACAACCTCAACATTGAAAATCAACAACAACCTCAACATTGAAAAACACCAACAAATTCAACAACAACCTCAAAATTGAAAAACACCAACAAATTCAACAACAACCTCAACATTGAAAAACACCAACAAACTCAACAACAACCTCAAAATTGAAAAACAACAACAACCTCAACATTGAAAAACACCAACAAATTCAACAACAACCTCAACATTGATAAACAACAACAACCTCAACATTGAAAAACACCAACAAATTCAACAACAACCTCAACATTTAGAAACACCAACAAATTCAACAACAACCTCAACATTGAAAAACAACAACAATCTCAACATTGAAAAACACCAACAAATTCAACAACAACCTCAACTTTGAAAAACAGCAACAACCTCAACATTGCAAAACTCCAACAAATTCAACAACAACCTCAACATTGAAAAACACCAACAAATTCAACAACAACCTCAACATTGAAAAACACCAACAAATTCAACAACAAACTCAACATTGAAAAACACCAACAAAATCAACAACAACCTCAACATTGAAAAACATCAACAAATTCAACAACAACCTCAACATTGAAAAACACCAACAAATTCAACAACAACCTCAACATTGAAAAACAACAACAACCTCAACATTGAAAAACACCAACAAATTCAACAACAACCTCAACATTGAAAAACATCAACAACCTCAACATTGAAAAACACCAACAAATTCAACAACAACCTCAACATTGAAAAACAACAACAAACTCAACATTGAAAAACACCAACACATTCAACAACAACCTCAACATTGAAACAAACAACAACCTCAACATTGAAAAACACCAACAAATTCAACAATAACCTCAACATTGAAAAACAACAACAACCTCAACATTGAAAAACACCAACAAATTCAACAACAACCTCAACATTGAAAAACACCAACAAATTCAACAACAACCTCAACATTGAAAAACAACAACAACCTCAACATTGAAAAACACCAACAAATTCAACAACAACCTCAACATTGAAAAACAACAGCAACCTCAACATTGAAAAACACCAACAAATTCAACAACACCCTCTACTTTGAAAAACACAACAAATTCAACAGCAACCTCAGCATTGAAAAACAACAACAACCTCAACTTTGAAAAACACCAACAAATTCAACAACAACCTCAACATTGAAAAACAACAACAACCTCAACATTGAAAAACACCAACAAATTCAACAACTTCAACATTGAAAAACACCAACAAATTCAACAACAACCTCGAAATTGAAAAACACCAACAAATTCAACAACAACCTAAACATTGAAAAACAACAACAACCTCAACATTGAAAAATACCAACAAATTCAACAACAACCTCAACATTGATAAACAACAACAACCTCAACATTGAAAAACACCAACAAATTCAACAACAACTTCAACATTTAAAAACACCAACAAATTCAACAACAACCTCAACATTGAAAAACAACAACAATCTCAACATTGAAAAACACCAAAAAATTCAACAACAACCTCAACATTGAAAACAGCAACAACCTCAACATTGAAAAAGACCAACAAATTCAACAACAACCTCAATATTGAAAAACACCAACAACTTCAACAACAACCTCAACATTGAAATACACCAACAAATTCAACAACAAACTCAACATTGAAAAACACCGACAAATTCAACAACAACCTCAACATTGAAAAACAACAACAACCTCAACATTGAAAAACACCAACAAATTCAACAACAACCTCAACATTGAAAAGCACCAACAAATTCAACAACAACCTCAACATTGAAAAACAACAACAACCTCAACATTGAAAAACACCAACAGATTCAACAACAGCCTTAACATTGAAAAACACCAACAAATTCAACAACAAACTCAAGATTGAAAAACACCAACAAATTCAACAACCTCAACATTGAAAAACAACAACAACCTCAACATTGAAAAACACCAACAAATTCAACAACAACCTCAACATTGAAAAACACCAACAAATTCAACAACAACCTCAACATTGAAAAACAACAACAACCTCAACATTGAAAAACACCAACAAATTCAAGAACAACCTCAACATTTAAAAACAACAACAACCTCAACATTGAAAAACACCAACAAATTCAACAACAACCTCAACATTGAAAAACACCAACAAATTCAACAACAACCTCAACATTGAAAAACACCAACAAACTCAACAACAACCTCAACATTGAAAAACAACAACAACCTCAACATTGAAAAACACCAACAGATTCAACAACAACCTTAACATTGAAAAACACCAACAAATTCAACTACAAACTCAAGATTGAAAAACACCAACAAATTCAACAACCTCAACATTGAAAAACAACAACAACCTCAACATTGAAAAACACCAACAAATTCAACAACAACCTCAACATTGAAAAACACCAACAAATTCAACAACAACCTCAACATTGAAAAACAACAACAACCTCAACATTGAAAAACATCAACAAATTCAACAACAACCTCAACATTGAAAAACAACACCAACCTCAACATTGAAAAACACCAACAAATTCAACAACAACCTCTACATTGAAAAACAACAACAAACTCAACATTGAAAAACACCAACAAATTCAACAACAACCTCAACATTGAAAAACAACAACAACCTCAACATTGAAAAACACCAACAAATTCAACAACAACCTCAACATTGAAAAACAACAACAACCTCAACATTGAAAAACACCAACAAATTCAACAAGAACTTCAACATTGAAAAACACCAACAAATTCAACAACAACCTCAACATTGAAAAACAACAACAACCTCAACATTGAAAAACACCAACAAATTCAACAACAAGCTCAACATTGAAAAACAACAACAACCTCAACATTGAAAAACACCAACAAATTCAACAACAACCTCAACATTGAAAAACAACAACAACCTCAACATTGAAAAACACCAACAAATTCAACAAAAACTTCATCATTGAAAAACACCAACAAATTCAACAACAACCTCGAAATTGAAAAACACCAACAAATTCAACAACAACTTCAACATTGAAAAACACCAACAAATTCAACAACAACCTCGACATTGAAAAACACCAACAAACTCAACATCAACCTCAACATTGAAAAACAACAACAACCTCAACATTGAAAAACACCAACAAATTCAACAACAACCTCAACATTGAAAAACACCAACAAATTCAACAACAAACACAAGATTGAAAAACACCAACAAATTCAACAACCTCAACATTGAAAATCAACAACAACCTCAACATTGAAAAACACCAACAAATTCAACAACAACCTCAACATTGAAAAACACCAGCAAATTCAACAACAACCTCAACATTGAAAAACACCAACAAACTCAACAACAACCTCAAAATTGAAAAACAACAACAACCTCAACATTGAAAAACACCAACAAATTCAACAACAACCTCAACATTGATAAACAACAACAACCTCAACATTGAAAAACACCAACAAATTCAACAACAACCTCAACATTTAGAAACACCAACAAATTCAACAACAACCTCAACATTGAAAAACAACAACAATCTCAACATTGAAAAACACCAACAAATTCAACAACAACCTCAACATTGAAAAACAGCAACAACCTCAACATTGCAAAACTCCAACAAATTCAACAACAACCTCAACATTGAAAAACACCAACAAATTCAACAACAACCTCAACATTGAAAAACACCAACAAATTCAACAACAAACTCAACATTGAAAAACACCAACAAAATCAACAACAACCTCAACATTGAAAAACATCAACAAATTCAACAACAACCTCAACATTGAAAAACACCAACAAATTCAACAACAACCTCAACATTGAAAAACAACAACAACCTCAACATTGAAAAACACCAACAAATTCAACAACAACCTCAACATTGAAAAACATCAACAACCTCAACATTGAAAAACACCAACAAATTCAACAACAACCTCAACATTGAAAAACAACAACAAACTCAACATTGAAAAACACCAACACATTCAACAACAACCTGAACATTGAAACAAACAACAACCTCAACATTGAAAAACACCAACAAATTCAACAATAACCTCAACATTGAAAAACAACAACAACCTCAACATTGAAAAACACCAACAAATTCAACAACAACCTCAACATTGAAAAACACCAACAAATTCAACAACAACCTCAACATTGAAAAACAACAACAACCTCAACATTGAAAAACACCAACAAATTCAACAACAACCTCAACATTGAAAAACAACAGCAACCTCAACATTGAAAAACACCAACAAATTCAACAACACCCTCTACTTTGAAAAACACAACAAATTCAACAGCAACCTCAGCATTGAAAAACAACAACAACCTCAACTTTGAAAAACACCAACAAATTCAACAACAACCTCAACATTGAAAAACAACAACAACCTCAACATTGAAAAACACCAACAAATTCAACAACTTCAACATTGAAAAACACCAACAAATTCAACAACAACCTCGAAATTGAAAAACACCAACAAATTCAACAACAACCTAAACATTGAAAAACAACAACAACCTCAACATTGAAAAATACCAACAAATTCAACAACAACCTCAACATTGATAAACAACAACAACCTCAACATTGAAAAACACCAACAAATTCAACAACAACTTCAACATTTAAAAACACCAACAAATTCAACAACAACCTCAACATTGAAAAACAACAACAATCTCAACATTGAAAAACACCAAAAAATTCAACAACAACCTCAACATTGAAAACAGCAACAACCTCAACATTGAAAAAGACCAACAAATTCAACAACAACCTCAATATTGAAAAACACCAACAACTTCAACAACAACCTCAACATTGAAATACACCAACAAATTCAACAACAAACTCAACATTGAAAAACACCGACAAATTCAACAACAACCTCAACATTGAAAAACAACAACAACCTCAACATTGAAAAACACCAACAAATTCAACAACAACCTCAACATTGAAAAGCACCAACAAATTCAACAACAACCTCAACATTGAAAAACAACAACAACCTCAACATTGAAAAACACCAACAGATTCAACAACAGCCTTAACATTGAAAAACACCAACAAATTCAACAACAAACTCAAGATTGAAAAACACCAACAAATTCAACAACCTCAACATTGAAAAACAACAACAACCTCAACATTGAAAAACACCAACAAATTCAACAACAACCTCAACATTGAAAAACACCAACAAATTCAACAACAACCTCAACATTGAAAAACAACAACAACCTCAACATTGAAAAACACCAACAAATTCAAGAACAACCTCAACATTTAAAAACAACAACAACCTCAACATTGAAAAACACCAACAAATTCAACAACAACCTCAACATTGAAAAACACCAACAAATTCAACAACAACCTCAACATTGAAAAACACCAACAAACTCAACAACAACCTCAACATTGAAAAACAACAACAACCTCAACATTGAAAAACACCAACAGATTCAACAACAACCTTAACATTGAAAAACACCAACAAATTCAACTACAAACTCAAGATTGAAAAACACCAACAAATTCAACAACCTCAACATTGAAAAACAACAACAACCTCAACATTGAAAAACACCAACAAATTCAACAACAACCTCAACATTGAAAAACACCAACAAATTCAACAACAACCTCAACATTGAAAAACAACAACAACCTCAACATTGAAAAACATCAACAAATTCAACAACAACCTCAACATTGAAAAACAACACCAACCTCAACATTGAAAAACACCAACAAATTCAACAACAACCTCTACATTGAAAAACAACAACAAACTCAACATTGAAAAACACCAACAAATTCAACAACAACCTCAACATTGAAAAACAACAACAACCTCAACATTGAAAAACACCAACAAATTCAACAACAACCTCAACATTGAAAAACAACAACAACCTCAACATTGAAAAACACCAACAAATTCAACAACAACTTCAACATTGAAAAACACCAACAAATTCAACAACAACCTCAACATTGAAAAACAACAACAACCTCAACATTGAAAAACACCAACAAATTCAACAACAAGCTCAACATTGAAAAACAACAACAACCTCAACATTGAAAAACACCAACAAATTCAACAACAACCTCAACATTGAAAAACAACAACAACCTCAACATTGAAAAACACCAACAAATTCAACAAAAACTTCATCATTGAAAAACACCAACAAATTCAACAACAACCTCGAAATTGAAAAACACCAACAAATTCAACAACAACTTCAACATTGAAAAACACCAACAAATTCAACAACAACCTCGACATTGAAAAACACCAACAAACTCAACATCAACCTCAACATTGAAAAACAACAACAACCTCAACATTGAAAAACACCAACAAATTCAACAACAACCTCAACATTGAAAAACACCAACAAATTCAACAACAAACACAAGATTGAAAAACACCAACAAATTCAACAACCTCAACATTGAAAATCAACAACAACCTCAACATTGAAAAACACCAACAAATTCAACAACAACCTCAACATTGAAAAACACCAGCAAATTCAACAACAACCTCAACATTGAAAAACACCAACAAACTCAACAACAACCTCAAAATTGAAAAACAACAACAACCTCAACATTGAAAAACACCAACAAATTCAACAACAACCTCAACATTGATAAACAACAACAACCTCAACATTGAAAAACACCAACAAATTCAACAACAACCTCAACATTTAGAAACACCAACAAATTCAACAACAACCTCAACATTGAAAAACAACAACAATCTCAACATTGAAAAACACCAACAAATTCAACAACAACCTCAACATTGAAAAACAGCAACAACCTCAACATTGCAAAACTCCAACAAATTCAACAACAACCTCAACATTGAAAAACACCAACAAATTCAACAACAACCTCAACATTGAAAAACACCAACAAATTCAACAACAAACTCAACATTGAAAAACACCAACAAAATCAACAACAACCTCAACATTGAAAAACATCAACAAATTCAACAACAACCTCAACATTGAAAAACACCAACAAATTCAACAACAACCTCAACATTGAAAAACAACAACAACCTCAACATTGAAAAACACCAACAAATTCAACAACAACCTCAACATTGAAAAACATCAACAACCTCAACATTGAAAAACACCAACAAATTCAACAACAACCTCAACATTGAAAAACAACAACAAACTCAACATTGAAAAACACCAACACATTCAACAACAACCTCAACATTGAAACAAACAACAACCTCAACATTGAAAAACACCAACAAATTCAACAATAACCTCAACATTGAAAAACAACAACAACCTCAACATTGAAAAACACCAACAAATTCAACAACAACCTCAACATTGAAAAACACCAACAAATTCAACAACAACCTCAACATTGAAAAACAACAACAACCTCAACATTGAAAAACACCAACAAATTCAACAACAACCTCAACATTGAAAAACAACAGCAACCTCAACATTGAAAAACACCAACAAATTCAACAACACCCTCTACTTTGAAAAACACAACAAATTCAACAGCAACCTCAGCATTGAAAAACAACAACAACCTCAACTTTGAAAAACACCAACAAATTCAACAACAACCTCAACATTGAAAAACAACAACAACCTCAACATTGAAAAACACCAACAAATTCAACAACTTCAACATTGAAAAACACCAACAAATTCAACAACAACCTCGAAATTGAAAAACACCAACAAATTCAACAACAACCTAAACATTGAAAAACAACAACAACCTCAACATTGAAAAATACCAACAAATTCAACAACAACCTCAACATTGATAAACAACAACAACCTCAACATTGAAAAACACCAACAAATTCAACAACAACTTCAACATTTAAAAACACCAACAAATTCAACAACAACCTCAACATTGAAAAACAACAACAATCTCAACATTGAAAAACACCAAAAAATTCAACAACAACCTCAACATTGAAAACAGCAACAACCTCAACATTGAAAAAGACCAACAAATTCAACAACAACCTCAATATTGAAAAACACCAACAACTTCAACAACAACCTCAACATTGAAATACACCAACAAATTCAACAACAAACTCAACATTGAAAAACACCGACAAATTCAACAACAACCTCAACATTGAAAAACAACAACAACCTCAACATTGAAAAACACCAACAAATTCAACAACAACCTCAACATTGAAAAGCACCAACAAATTCAACAACAACCTCAACATTGAAAAACAACAACAACCTCAACATTGAAAAACACCAACAGATTCAACAACAGCCTTAACATTGAAAAACACCAACAAATTCAACAACAAACTCAAGATTGAAAAACACCAACAAATTCAACAACCTCAACATTGAAAAACAACAACAACCTCAACATTGAAAAACACCAACAAATTCAACAACAACCTCAACATTGAAAAACACCAACAAATTCAACAACAACCTCAACACTGAAAAACAACAACAACCTCAACATTGAAAAACACCAACAAATTCAAGAACAACCTCAACATTTAAAAACAACAACAACCTCAACATTGAAAAACACCAACAAATTCAACAACAACCTCAACATTGAAAAACACCAACAAATTCAACAACAACCTCAACATTGAAAAACACCAACAAACTCAACAACAACCTCAACATTGAAAAACAACAACAACCTCAACATTGAAAAACACCAACAGATTCAACAACAACCTTAACATTGAAAAACACCAACAAATTCAACTACAAACTCAAGATTGAAAAACACCAACAAATTCAACAACCTCAACATTGAAAAACAACAACAACCTCAACATTGAAAAACACCAACAAATTCAACAACAACCTCAACATTGAAAAACACCAACAAATTCAACAACAACCTCAACATTGAAAAACAACAACAACCTCAACATTGAAAAACATCAACAAATTCAACAACAACCTCAACATTGAAAAACAACACCAACCTCAACATTGAAAAACACCAACAAATTCAACAACAACCTCTACATTGAAAAACAACAACAAACTCAACATTGAAAAACACCAACAAATTCAACAACAACCTCAACATTGAAAAACAACAACAACCTCAACATTGAAAAACACCAACAAATTCAACAACAACCTCAACATTGAAAAACAACAACAACCTCAACATTGAAAAACACCAACAAATTCAACAACAACTTCAACATTGAAAAACACCAACAAATTCAACAACAACCTCAACATTGAAAAACAACAACAACCTCAACATTGAAAAACACCAACAAATTCAACAACAAGCTCAACATTGAAAAACAACAACAACCTCAACATTGAAAAACACCAACAAATTCAACAACAACCTCAACATTGAAAAACAACAACAACCTCAACATTGAAAAACACCAACAAATTCAACAAAAACTTCATCATTGAAAAACACCAACAAATTCAACAACAACCTCGAAATTGAAAAACACCAACAAATTCAACAACAACTTCAACATTGAAAAACACCAACAAATTCAACAACAACCTCGACATTGAAAAACACCAACAAACTCAACATCAACCTCAACATTGAAAAACAACAACAACCTCAACATTGAAAAACACCAACAAATTCAACAACAACCTCAACATTGAAAAACACCAACAAATTCAACAACAAACACAAAATTGAAAAACACCAACAAATTCAACAACCTCAACATTGAAAATCAACAACAACCTCAACATTGAAAAACACCAACAAATTCAACAACAACCTCAACATTGAAAAACACCAGCAAATTCAACAACAACCTCAACATTGAAAAACACCAACAAACTCAACAACAACCTCAAAATTGAAAAACAACAACAACCTCAACATTGAAAAACACCAACAAATTCAACAACAACCTCAACATTGATAAACAACAACAACCTCAACATTGAAAAACACCAACAAATTCAACAACAACCTCAACATTTAGAAACACCAACAAATTCAACAACAACCTCAACATTGAAAAACAACAACAATCTCAACATTGAAAAACACCAACAAATTCAACAACAACCTCAACATTGAAAAACAGCAACAACCTCAACATTGCAAAACTCCAACAAATTCAACAACAACCTCAACATTGAAAAACACCAACAAATTCAACAACAACCTCAACATTGAAAAACACCAACAAATTCAACAACAACCTCAACATTGAAAAACAACAACAACCTCAACATTGAAAAACACCAACAAATTCAACAACTTCAACATTGAAAAACACCAACAAATTCAACAACAACCTCGAAATTGAAAAACACCAACAAATTCAACAACAACCTAAACATTGAAAAACAACAACAACCTCAACATTGAAAAATACCAACAAATTCAACAACAACCTCAACATTGATAAACAACAACAACCTCAACATTGAAAAACACCAACAAATTCAACAACAACTTCAACATTTAAAAACACCAACAAATTCAACAACAACCTCAACATTGAAAAACAACAACAATCTCAACATTGAAAAACACCAAAAAATTCAACAACAACCTCAACATTGAAAACAGCAACAACCTCAACATTGAAAAAGACCAACAAATTCAACAACAACCTCAATATTGAAAAACACCAACAACTTCAACAACAACCTCAACATTGAAATACACCAACAAATTCAACAACAAACTCAACATTGAAAAACACCGACAAATTCAACAACAACCTCAACATTGAAAAACAACAACAACCTCAACATTGAAAAACACCAACAAATTCAACAACAACCTCAACATTGAAAAGCACCAACAAATTCAACAACAACCTCAACATTGAAAAACAACAACAACCTCAACATTGAAAAACACCAACAGATTCAACAACAGCCTTAACATTGAAAAACACCAACAAATTCAACAACAAACTCAAGATTGAAAAACACCAACAAATTCAACAACCTCAACATTGAAAAACAACAACAACCTCAACATTGAAAAACACCAACAAATTCAACAACAACCTCAACATTGAAAAACACCAACAAATTCAACAACAACCTCAACATTGAAAAACAACAACAACCTCAACATTGAAAAACACCAACAAATTCAAGAACAACCTCAACATTTAAAAACAACAACAACCTCAACATTGAAAAACACCAACAAATTCAACAACAACCTCAACATTGAAAAACACCAACAAATTCAACAACAACCTCAACATTGAAAAACACCAACAAACTCAACAACAACCTCAACATTGAAAAACAACAACAACCTCAACATTGAAAAACACCAACAGATTCAACAACAACCTTAACATTGAAAAACACCAACAAATTCAACTACAAACTCAAGATTGAAAAACACCAACAAATTCAACAACCTCAACATTGAAAAACAACAACAACCTCAACATTGAAAAACACCAACAAATTCAACAACAACCTCAACATTGAAAAACACCAACAAATTCAACAACAACCTCAACATTGAAAAACAACAACAACCTCAACATTGAAAAACATCAACAAATTCAACAACAACCTCAACATTGAAAAACAACACCAACCTCAACATTGAAAAACACCAACAAATTCAACAACAACCTCTACATTGAAAAACAACAACAAACTCAACATTGAAAAACACCAACAAATTCAACAACAACCTCAACATTGAAAAACAACAACAACCTCAACATTGAAAAACACCAACAAATTCAACAACAACCTCAACATTGAAAAACAACAACAACCTCAACATTGAAAAACACCAACAAATTCAACAACAACTTCAACATTGAAAAACACCAACAAATTCAACAACAACCTCAACATTGAAAAACAACAACAACCTCAACATTGAAAAACACCAACAAATTCAACAACAAGCTCAACATTGAAAAACAACAACAACCTCAACATTGAAAAACACCAACAAATTCAACAACAACCTCAACATTGAAAAACAACAACAACCTCAACATTGAAAAACACCAACAAATTCAACAAAAACTTCATCATTGAAAAACACCAACAAATTCAACAACAACCTCGAAATTGAAAAACACCAACAAATTCAACAACAACTTCAACATTGAAAAACACCAACAAATTCAACAACAACCTCGACATTGAAAAACACCAACAAACTCAACATCAACCTCAACATTGAAAAACAACAACAACCTCAACATTGAAAAACACCAACAAATTCAACAACAACCTCAACATTGAAAAACACCAACAAATTCAACAACAAACACAAGATTGAAAAACACCAACAAATTCAACAACCTCAACATTGAAAATCAACAACAACCTCAACATTGAAAAACACCAACAAATTCAACAACAACCTCAACATTGAAAAACACCAGCAAATTCAACAACAACCTCAACATTGAAAAACACCAACAAACTCAACAACAACCTCAAAATTGAAAAACAACAACAACCTCAACATTGAAAAACACCAACAAATTCAACAACAACCTCAACATTGATAAACAACAACAACCTCAACATTGAAAAACACCAACAAATTCAACAACAACCTCAACATTTAGAAACACCAACAAATTCAACAACAACCTCAACATTGAAAAACAACAACAATCTCAACATTGAAAAACACCAACAAATTCAACAACAACCTCAACATTGAAAAACAGCAACAACCTCAACATTGCAAAACTCCAACAAATTCAACAACAACCTCAACATTGAAAAACACCAACAAATTCAACAACAACCTCAACATTGAAAAACACCAACAAATTCAACAACAAACTCAACATTGAAAAACACCAACAAAATCAACAACAACCTCAACATTGAAAAACATCAACAAATTCAACAACAACCTCAACATTGAAAAACACCAACAAATTCAACAACAACCTCAACATTGAAAAACAACAACAACCTCAACATTGAAAAACACCAACAAATTCAACAACAACCTCAACATTGAAAAACATCAACAACCTCAACATTGAAAAACACCAACAAATTCAACAACAACCTCAACATTGAAAAACAACAACAAACTCAACATTGAAAAACACCAACACATTCAACAACAACCTCAACATTGAAACAAACAACAACCTCAACATTGAAAAACACCAACAAATTCAACAATAACCTCAACATTGAAAAACAACAACAACCTCAACATTGAAAAACACCAACAAATTCAACAACAACCTCAACATTGAAAAACACCAACAAATTCAACAACAACCTCAACATTGAAAAACAACAACAACCTCAACATTGAAAAACACCAACAAATTCAACAACAACCTCAACATTGAAAAACAACAGCAACCTCAACATTGAAAAACGCCAACAAATTCAACAACAACCTCTACTTTGAAAAACACAACAAATTCAACAGCAACCTCAGCATTGAAAAACAACAACAACCTCAACTTTGAAAAACACCAAAAATTCAACAACAACCTCAACATTGAAAAACAACAACAACCTCAACATTGAAAAACACCAACAAATTCAACAACTTCAACATTGAAAAACACCAACAAATTCAACAACAACCTCGAAATTGAAAAACACCAACAAATTCAACAACAACCTAAACATTGAAAAACAACAACAACCTCAACATTGAAAAACACCAACAAATTCAACAACAACCTCAACATTGATAAACAACAACAACCTCAACATTGAAAAACACCAACAAATTCAACAACAACTTCAACATTTAAAAACACCAACAAATTCAACAACAACCTCAACATTGAAAAACAACAACAATCTCAACATTGAAAAACACCAAAAAATTCAACAACAACCTCAACATTGAAAACAGCAACAACCTCAACATTGAAAAAGACCAACAAATTCAACAACAACCTCAATATTGAAAAACACCAACAACTTCAACAACAACCTCAACATTGAAATACACCAACAAATTCAACAACAAACTCAACATTGAAAAACACCGACAAATTCAACAACAACCTCAACATTGAAAAACAACAACAACCTCAACATTGAAAAACACCAACAAATTCAACAACAACCTCAACATTGAAAAGCACCAACAAATTCAACAACAACCTCAACATTGAAAAACAACAACAACCTCAACATTGAAAAACACCAACAGATTCAACAACAGCCTTAACATTGAAAAACACCAACAAATTCAACAACAAACTCAAGATTGAAAAACACCAACAAATTCAACAACCTCAACATTGAAAAACAACAACAACCTCAACATTGAAAAACACCAACAAATTCAACAACAACCTCAACATTGAAAAACACCAACAAATTCAACAACAACCTCAACATTGAAAAACAACAACAACCTCAACATTGAAAAACACCAACAAATTCAAAACAACCTCAACATTTAAAAACAACAACAACCTCAACATTGAAAAACACCAACAAATTCAACAACAACCTCAACATTGAAAAACACCAACAAATTCAACAACAACCTCAACATTGAAAAACACCAACAAACTCAACAACAACCTCAACATTGAAAAACAACAACAACCTCAACATTGAAAAACACCAACAGATTCAACAACAACCTTAACATTGAAAAACACCAACAAATTCAACTACAAACTCAAGATTGAAAAACACCAACAAATTCAACAACCTCAACATTGAAAAACAACAACAACCTCAACATTGAAAAACACCAACAAATTCAACAACAACCTCAACATTGAAAAACACCAACAAATTCAACAACAACCTCAACATTGAAAAACAACAACAACCTCAACATTGAAAAACACCAACAAATTCAACAACAACCTCAACATTGAAAAACAACACCAACCTCAACATTGAAAAACACCAACAAATTCAACAACAACCTCTACATTGAAAAACAACAACAAACTCAACATTGAAAAACACCAACAAATTCAACAACAACCTCAACATTGAAAAACAACAACAACCTCAACATTGAAAAACACCAACAAATTCAACAACAACCTCAACATTGAAAAACAACAACAACCTCAACATTGAAAAACACCAACAAATTCAACAACAACTTCAACATTGAAAAACACCAACAAATTCAACAACAACCTCAACATTGAAAAACAACAACAACCTCAACATTGAAAAACACCAACAAATTCAACAACAAGCTCAACATTGAAAAACAACAACAACCTCAACATTGAAAAACACCAACAAATTCAACAACAACCTCAACATTGAAAAACAACAACAACCTCAACATTGAAAAACACCAACAAATTCAACAAAAACTTCATCATTGAAAAACACCAACAAATTCAACAACAACCTCGAAATTGAAAAACACCAACAAATTCAACAACAACTTCAACATTGAAAAACACCAACAAATTCAACAACAACCTCGACATTGAAAAACACCAACAAATTCAACAACAACCTCAACATTGAAAAACAACAACAACCTCAACATTGAAAAACACCAACAAATTCAACAACTTCAACATTGAAAAACACCAACAAATTCAACAACAACCTCGAAATTGAAAAACACCAACAAATTCAACAACAACCTAAACATTGAAAAACAACAACAACCTCAACATTGAAAAACACCAACAAATTCAACAACAACCTCAACATTGATAAACAACAACAACCTCAACATTGAAAAACACCAACAAATTCAACAACAACTTCAACATTTAAAAACACCAACAAATTCAACAACAACCTCAACATTGAAAAACAACAACAATCTCAACATTGAAAAACACCAAAAAATTCAACAACAACCTCAACATTGAAAACAGCAACAACCTCAACATTGAAAAAGACCAACAAATTCAACAACAACCTCAATATTGAAAAACACCAACAACTTCAACAACAACCTCAACATTGAAATACACCAACAAATTCAACAACAAACTCAACATTGAAAAACACCGACAAATTCAACAACAACCTCAACATTGAAAAACAACAACAACCTCAACATTGAAAAACACCAACAAATTCAACAACAACCTCAACATTGAAAAGCACCAACAAATTCAACAACAACCTCAACATTGAAAAACAACAACAACCTCAACATTGAAAAACACCAACAGATTCAACAACAGCCTTAACATTGAAAAACACCAACAAATTCAACAACAAACTCAAGATTGAAAAACACCAACAAATTCAACAACCTCAACATTGAAAAACAACAACAACCTCAACATTGAAAAACACCAACAAATTCAACAACAACCTCAACATTGAAAAACACCAACAAATTCAACAACAACCTCAACATTGAAAAACAACAACAACCTCAACATTGAAAAACACCAACAAATTCAACAACAACCTCAACATTTAAAAACAACAACAACCTCAACATTGAAAAACACCAACAAATTCAACAACAACCTCAACATTGAAAAACACCAACAAATTCAACAACAACCTCAACATTGAAAAACACCAACAAACTCAACAACAACCTCAACATTGAAAAACAACAACAACCTCAACATTGAAAAACACCAACAGATTCAACAACAACCTTAACATTGAAAAACACCAACAAATTCAACTACAAACTCAAGATTGAAAAACACCAACAAATTCAACAACCTCAACATTGAAAAACAACAACAACCTCAACATTGAAAATCACCAACAAATTCAACAACAACCTCAACATTGAAAAACACCAACAAATTCAACAACAACCTCAACATTGAAAAACAACAACAACCTCAACATTGAAAAACACCAACAAATTCAACAACAACCTCAACATTGAAAAACAACACCAACCTCAACATTGAAAAACACCAACAAATTCAACAACAACCTCTACATTGAAAAACAACAACAAACTCAACATTGAAAAACACCAACAAATTCAACAACAACCTCTACTTTGAAAAACACAACAAATTCAACAGCAACCTCAGCATTGAAAAACAACAACAACCTCAACTTTGAAAAACACCAACAAATTCAACATCAACCTCAACGTTGAAAAACAACAACAACCTCAACATTGAAAAACACCAACAAATTCAACAACTTCAACATTGAAAAACACCAACAAATTCAACAACAACCTCGAAATTGAAAAACACCAACAAATTCAACAACAACCTAAACATTGAAAAACAACAACAACCTCAACATTGAAAAACACCAACAAATTCAACAACAACCTCAACATTGATAAACAACAACAACCTCAACATTGAAAAACACCAACAAATTCAACAACAACTTCAACATTTAAAAACACCAACAAATTCAACAACAACCTCAACATTGAAAAACAACAACAATCTCAACATTGAAAAACACCAAAAAATTCAACAACAACCTCAACATTGAAAACAGCAACAACCTCAACATTGAAAAAGACCAACAAATTCAACAACAACCTCAATATTGAAAAACACCAACAACTTCAACAACAACCTCAACATTGAAATACACCAACAAATTCAACAACAAACTCAACATTGAAAAACACCGACAAATTCAACAACAACCTCAACATTGAAAAACAACAACAACCTCAACATTGAAAAACACCAACAAATTCAACAACAACCTCAACATTGAAAAGCACCAACAAATTCAACAACAACCTCAACATTGAAAAACAACAACAACCTCAACATTGAAAAACACCAACAGATTCAACAACAGCCTTAACATTGAAAAACACCAACAAATTCAACAACAAACTCAAGATTGAAAAACACCAACAAATTCAACAACCTCAACATTGAAAAACAACAACAACCTCAACATTGAAAAACACCAACAAATTCAACAACAACCTCAACATTGAAAAACACCAACAAATTCAACAACAACCTCAACATTGAAAAACAACAACAACCTCAACATTGAAAAACACCAACAAATTCAACAACAACCTCAACATTTAAAAACAACAACAACCTCAACATTGAAAAACACCAACAAATTCAACAACAACCTCAACATTGAAAAACACCAACAAATTCAACAACAACCTCAACATTGAAAAACACCAACAAACTCAACAACAACCTCAACATTGAAAAACAACAACAACCTCAACATTGAAAAACACCAACAGATTCAACAACAACCTTAACATTGAAAAACACCAACAAATTCAACTACAAACTCAAGATTGAAAAACACCAACAAATTCAACAACCTCAACATTGAAAAACAACAACAACCTCAACATTGAAAAACACCAACAAATTCAACAACAACCTCAACATTGAAAAACACCAACAAATTCAACAACAACCTCAACATTGAAAAACAACAACAACCTCAACATTGAAAAACACCAACAAATTCAACAACAACCTCAACATTGAAAAACAACACCAACCTCAACATTGAAAAACACCAACAAATTCAACAACAACCTCTACATTGAAAAACAACAACAAACTCAACATTGAAAAACACCAACAAATTCAACAACAACCTCAACACTGAAAAACAACAACAACCTCAACATTGAAAAACACCAACAAATTCAACAACAACCTCAACATTGAAAAACAACAACAACCTCAACATTGAAAAACACCAACAAATTCAACAATAACCTCAACATTGAAAAACAACAACAACCTCAACATTGAAAAACACCAACAAATTCAACAACAACCTCAACATTGAAAAACACCAACAAATTCAACAACAACCTCAACATTGAAAAACAACAACAACCTCAACATTGAAAAACACCAACAAATTCAACAACAACCTCAACATTGAAAAACAACAGCAACCTCAACATTGAAAAACACCAACAAATTCAACAACAACCTCTACTTTGAAAAACACAACAAATTCAACAGCAACCTCAGCATTGAAAAACAACAACAACCTCAACTTTGAAAAACACCAACAAATTCAACAACAACCTCAACATTGAAAAACAACAACAACCTCAACATTGAAAAACACCAACAAATTCAACAACTTCAACATTGAAAAACACCAACAAATTCAACAACAACCTCGAAATTGAAAAACACCAACAAATTCAACAACAACCTAAACATTGAAAAACAACAACAACCTCAACATTGAAAAACACCAACAAATTCAACAACAACCTCAACATTGATAAACAACAACAACCTCAACATTGAAAAACACCAACAAATTCAACAACAACTTCAACATTTAAAAACACCAACAAATTCAACAACAACCTCAACATTGAAAAACAACAACAATCTCAACATTGAAAAACACCAAAAAATTCAACAACAACCTCAACATTGAAAACAGCAACAACCTCAACATTGAAAAAGACCAACAACTTCAACAACAACCTCAACATTGAAATACACCAACAAATTCAACAACAAACTCAACATTGAAAAACACCGACAAATTCAACAACAACCTCAACATTGAAAAAAAACAACAACCTCAACATTGAAAAACACCAACAAATTCAACAACAACCTCAACATTGAAAAGCACCAACAAATTCAACAACAACCTCAACATTGAAAAACAACAACAACCTCAACATTGAAAAACACCAACAGATTCAACAACAGCCTTAACATTGAAAAACACCAACAAATTCAACAACAAACTCAAGATTGAAAAACACCAACAAATTCAACAACCTCAACATTGAAAAACAACAACAACCTCAACATTGAAAAACACCAACAAATTCAACAACAACCTCAACATTGAAAAACACCAACAAATTCAACAACAACCTCAACATTGAAAAACAACAACAACCTCAACATTGAAAAACACCAACAAATTCAACAACAACCTCAACATTTAAAAACAACAACAACCTCAACATTGAAAAACACCAACAAATTCAACAACAACCTCAACATTGAAAAACACCAACAAATTCAACAACAACCTCAACATTGAAAAACACCAACAAACTCAACAACAACCTCAACATTGAAAAACAACAACAACCTCAACATTGAAAAACACCAACAGATTCAACAACAACCTTAACATTGAAAAACACCAACAAATTCAACTACAAACTCAAGATTGAAAAACACCAACAAATTCAACAACCTCAACATTGAAAAACAACAACAACCTCAACATTGAAAAACACCAACAAATTCAACAACAACCTCAACATTGAAAAACACCAACAAATTCAACAACAACCTCAACATTGAAAAACAACAACAACCTCAACATTGAAAAACACCAACAAATTCAACAACAACCTCAACATTGAAAAACAACACCAACCTCAACATGGAAAAACACCAACAAATTCAACAACAACCTCTACATTGAAAAACAACAACAAACTCAACATTGAAAAACACCAACAAATTCAACAACAACCTCAACATTGAAAAACAACAACAACCTCAACATTGAAAAACACCAACAAATTCAACAACAACCTCAACATTGAAAAACAACAACAACCTCAACATTGAAAAACACCAACAAATTCAACAACAACTTCAACATTGAAAAACACCAACAAATTCAACAACAACCTCAACATTGAAAAACAACAACAACCTCAACATTGAAAAACACCAACAAATTCAACAACAAGCTCAACATTGAAAAACAACAACAACCTCAACATTGAAAAACACCAACAAATTCAACAAAAACCTCAACATTGAAAAACAACAACAACCTCAACATTGAAAAACACCAACAAATTCAACAAAAACTTCATCATTGAAAAACACCAAACAATTTCAACAACAACCTCGAAATTGAAAAACACCAACAAATTCAACAACAACTTCAACATTGAAAAACACCAACAAATTCAACAACAACCTCGACATTGAAAAACACCAACAAACTCAACAACAACCTCAACATTGAAAAACAACAACAACCTCAACATTGAAAAACACCAACAATTCAACAACAACCTCAACATTGAAAAACACCAACAAATTCAACAACAAACACAAGATTGAAAAACACCAACAAATTCAACAACCTCAACATTGAAAATCAACAACAACCTCAACATTGAAAAACACCAACAAATTCAACAACAACCTCAACATTGAAAAACACCAACAAATTCAAAAACAACCTCAACATTGAAAAACACAAACAAACTCAACAACAACCTCAAAATTGAAAAACAACAACCACCTCAACATTGAAAAACACCAACAAATTCAACAACAACCTCAACATTGATAAACAACAACAACCTCAACATTGAAAAACACCAACAAATTCAACAACAACCTCAACATTTAGAAACACCAACAAATTCAACAACAACCTCAACATTGAAAAACAACAACAATCTCAACATTGAAAAACACCAACAAATTCAACAACAACCTCAACATTGAAAAACAGCAACAACCTCAACATTGCAAAACTCCAACAAATTCAACAACAACCTCAACATTGAAAAACACCAACAAATTCAACAACAACCTCAACATTGAAAAACACCAACAAATTCAACAACAAACTCAACATTGAAAAACACCAACAAAATCAACAACAACCTCAACATTGAAAAACATCAACAAATTCAACAACAACCTCAACATTGAAAAACACCAACAAATTCAACAACAACCTCAACATTCAAAAACAACAACAACCTCAACATTGAAAAACACCAACAAATTCAACAACAACCTCAACATTGAAAAACATCAACAACCTCAACATTGAAAAACACCAACACATTCAACAACAACCTCAACATTGAAACAAACAACAACCTCAACATTGAAAAACACCAACAAATTCAACAATAACCTCAACATTGAAAAACAACAACAACCTCAACATTGAAAAACACCAACAAATTCAACAACAACCTCAACATTGAAAAACACCAACAAATTCAACAACAACCTCAACATTGAAAAACAACAACAACCTCAACATTGAAAAACACCAACAAATTCAACAACAACCTCAACATTGAAAAACAACAGCAACCTCAACATTGAAAAACACCAACAAATTCAACAACAACCTCTACTTTGAAAAACACAACAAATTCAACAGCAACCTCAGCATTGAAAAACAACAACAACCTCAACTTTGAAAAACACCAACAAATTCAACAACAACCTCAACATTGAAAAACAACAACAACCTCAACATTGAAAAACACCAACAAATTCAACAACTTCAACATTGAAAAACACCAACAAATTCAACAACAACCTCGAAATTGAAAAACACCAACAAATTCAACAACAACCTAAACATTGAAAAACAACAACAACCTCAACATTGAAAAACACCAACAAATTCAACAACAACCTCAACATTGATAAACAACAACAACCTCAACATTGAAAAACACCAACAAATTCAACAACTTCAACATTTAAAAACACCAACAAATTCAACAACGACCTCAACATTGAAAAACAACAACAATCTCAACATTGAAAAACACCAAAAAATTCAACAACAACCTCAACATTGAAAACAGCAACAACCTCAACATTGAAAAAGACCAACAAATTCAACAACAACCTCAATATTGAAAAACACCAACAACTTCAACAACAACCTCAACATTGAAATACACCAACAAATTCAACAACAAACTCAACATTGAAAAACACCGACAAATTCAACAACAACCTCAACATTGAAAAACAACAACAACCTCAACATTGAAAAACACCAACAAATTCAACAACAACCTCAACATTGAAAAGCACCAACAAATTCAACAACAACATCAACATTGAAAAACAACACAAACCTCAACATTGAAAAACACCAACAAATTCAACAACAACCTCAACATTGAAAAACAACAACAAACTCAACATTGAAAAACACCAACAAATTCAACAACAAACTCAATATTGAAAAACAACAACCTCAACATTGAAAAACAAAAACAACCTCAACATTGAAAAACACCAACAAATTCAACAACAACCTCAACATTGATAAACAACAACAACCTCAACATTGAAAAACACCAACAAATTCAACAACAACCTCAACATTTAAAAACACCAACAAATTCAACAACAACCTCAACATTGAAAAACAACAACAATCTCAACATTGAAAAACACCATCAAATTCAACAACAACCTCAACATTGAAAAACAGCAACAACCTCAACATTGAAAAACACCAACAAATTCAACAACAGCCTCAACATTGAAAAACACCAACAAATTCAACAACAACCTCAACATTGAAAAACACCAACAAATTCAACAACAAACTCAACATTGAAAAACACCAACAAATTCAACAACAACCTCAACATTGAAAAACAACAACAATCTCAACATTGAAAAACACCAACAAATTCAACAACAACCTCAACATTGAAAAGCACCAACAAATTCAACAACAACCTCAACATTGAAAAACAAAAACAAACTCAACTTTGAAAAACACTAACAAATTCAACAACAACCTCAACATTGAAAAACACCAACAACCTCAAAATTGAAAAAACACCAACAAATTCAACAACAACCTCAACATTTAAAAACAACAACAACCTCAACATTGAAAAACACCAACAAATTCAACAACAACCTCAACATTGAAAAACACCAACAAATTCAACAACAACCTCAACATTGAAAAACAACAAGAACCTCAACATTGAAAAACACTAACAAATTCAACAACAACCTCAACATTGAAAAACAACACCAACCTTAACATTGAAAAACACCAACAAATTCAACAACAACCTCAACATTGAAAAACAACAACAAACTCAACATTGAAAAACACCAACAAATTCAACAACAACCTCAACATTGAAAAACAACAACAACCTCAACATTGAAAAACACCAACAAATTCAACAACAAGCTCAACATTGAAAAACAACAACAACCTCAACATTGAAAAACACCAACAAATTCAACAACAACTTCAACATTGAAGAACACCAACAAATTCAACAACAACCTCAACATTGAAAAACAACAACAACCTCAACATTGAAAAACACCAACAAATTCAACAACAAGCTCAACATTGAAAAACAACAACAACCTCAACATTGAAAAACACCAACAAATTCAACAACAACCCCAACATTGAAAAACAACAACAACCTCAACATTGAAAAACACCAACAAATTCAACAAAAACTTCAACATTGAAAAACACCAACAAATTCAACAACAACCTCGAAATTGAATAACACCAACAAATTCAACAACAACTTCAACATTGAAAAACACCAACAAATTCAACAACAACCTCGACATTGAAAAACACCAACAAACTCAACAACAACCTCAACATTGAAAAACAAAAACAACCTCAACATTGAAAAACACCAACAAATTCAACAACAACCTCAACATTGAAAAACCCCAACAAATTCAACAACAAACTCAAGATTGAAAAACACCAACAAATTCAACAACCTCAACATTAAAAATCAACAACAACCTCAACATTGAAAAACACCAACAAATTCAACAACAACCTCAACATTGAAAAACACCAACAAATTCAACAACAACCTCAACATTGAAAAACACCAACAAACTCAACAACAACCTCAACATTGAAAAACACAACAAATTCAACAGCAACCTCAGCATTGAAAAACAACAACAACCTCAACTTTGAAAAACACCAACAAATTCAACAACAACCTCAACATTGAAAAACAACAACAACCTCAACATTGAAAAACACCAACAAATTCAACAACAACTTCAACATTGAAAAACACCAACAAATTCAACAACAACCTCGAAATTGAAAAACACCAACAAATTCAACAACAACCTCAACATTGAAAAACAACAACAACCTCAACATTGAAAAACACCAACAAATTCAACAACAACCTCAACATTGATAAACAACAACAACCTCAACATTGAAAAACACCAACAAATTCAACAACAACTTCAACATTTAAAAACACCAACAAATTCAACAACAACTTCAACATTGAAAAACAACAACAATCTCAACATTGAAAAACACCAAAAAATTCAACAACAACCTCAACATTGAAAAACAGCAACAACCTCAACATTGAAAAACACCAACAAATTCAACAACAACCTCAATATTGAAAAACACCAACAACTTCAACAACAACCTCAACATTGAAATACACCAACAAATTCAACAACAAACTCAACATTGAAAAACACCGACAAATTCAACAACAACCTCAACATTGAAAAACAACAACAACCTCAACATTGAAAAACACCAACAAATTCAACAACAACCTCAACATTGAAAAGCACCAACAAATTCAACAACAACCTCAACATTGAAAAACAACAACAACCTCAACATTGAAAAACACCAACAAATTCAACAACAACCTCAACATTGAAAAACAACAACAAACTCAACATTGAAAAACACCAACAAATTCAACAACAAACTCAATATTGAAAAACAACAACCTCAACATTGAAAAACAAAACCAACCTCAACATTGAAAAACACCAACAAATTCAACAACAACCTCAACATTGAAAAACAACAACAACCTCAACATTGAAAAACACCAACAAATTCAACAACAACCTCAACATTTAAAAACACCAACAAATTCAACAACAACCTCAACATTGAAAAACAACAACAATCTCAACATTGAAAAACACCATCAAATTCAACAACAACCTCAACATTGAAAAACAGCAACAACCTCAACATTGAAAAACACCAACAAATTCAACAACAACCTCAACATTGAAAAACACCAACAAATTCAACAACAACCTCAACATTGAAAAACACCAACAAATTCAACAACAAACTCAACATTGAAAAACACCAACAAATTCAACAACAACCTCAACATTGAAAAACAACAACATCCTCAACATTGAAAAACACCAACAAATTCAACAACAACCTCAACATTGAAAAGCACCAACAAATTCAACAACAACCTCAACATTGAAAAACTAAAACAAACTCAACTTTGAAAAACACAACAAATTCAACAACAACCTCAACATTGAAAAACACCAACAACCTCAAAATTGAAAAAACACCAACAAATTCAACAACAACCTCAACATTTAAAAACAACAACAACCTCAACATTGAAAAACACCAACAAATTCAACAACAACCTCAACATTGAAAAACACCAACAAATTCAACAACAACCTCAACATTGAAAAACAACAAGAACCTCAACATTGAAAAACACTAACAAATTCAACAACAACCTCAACATTGAAAAACAACACCAACCTCAACATTGAAAAACACCAACAATTTCAACAACAACCTCAACATTGAAAAACAACAACAAACTCAACATTGAAAAACACCAACAAATTCAACAACAACCTCAACATTGAAAAACAACAACAACCTCAACATTGAAAAAAACCAACAAATTCAACAACAACCTCAACATTGAAAAACAACAACAACCTCAACATTGAAAAACACCAACAAATTCAACAACAACATCAACATTGAAAAACACCAACAAATTCAACAACAACCTCAACATTGAAAAACAACAACAACCTCAACATTGAAAAACACCAACAAATTCAACAACAAGCTCAACTTTGAAAAACAACAACAACCTCAACATTGAAAAACACCAACAAATGCAACAACAACCCCAACATTGAAAATCAACAACAACCTCAACATTGAAAAACACCAACAAATTCAACAAAAACTTCAACATTGAAAAACACCAACAAATTCAACAACAACCTCGAAATTGAAAAACACCAACAAATTCAACAACAACTTCAACATTCAAAAACACCAACAAATTCAACAACAACTTCGACATTGAAAAACACCAACAAACTCAACAACAACCTCAACATTGAAAAACAACAACAACCTCAACATTGAAAAACACCAGCAAATTCAACAACAACCTCAACATTGAAAAACACCAACAAATTCAACAACAAACTCAAGATTGAAAAACACCAACAAATTCAACAACCTCAACATTGAAAAACACCAACAAATTCAACAACAACCTCAACATTGAAAAACAACAACAACCTCAACATTGAAAAACACCAACAAATTCAACAACAACCTCAACATTTAAAAACACCAACAAATTCAACAACAACCTCAACATTGAAAAACAACAACAATCTCAACATTGAAAAACACCATCAAATTCAACAACAACCTCAACATTGAAAAACAGCAACAACCTCAACATTGAAAAACACCAACAAATTCAACAACAACCTCAACATTGAAAAACACCAACAAATTCAACAACAACCTCAACATTGAAAAACACCAACAAATTCAACAACAACCTCAACATTGAAAAACACCAACAAATTCAACAACAACCTCAACATTGAAAAGCACCAACAAATTCAACAACAACCTCAACATTGAAAAACAAAAACAAACTCAACTTTGAAAAACACAACAAATTCAACAACAACCTCAACATTGAAAAACACCAACAACCTCAAAATTGAAAAAACACCAACAAATTCAACAACAACCTCAACATTTAAAAACAACAACAACCTCAACATTGAAAAACACCAACAAATTCAACAACAACCTCAACATTGAAAAACACCAACAAATTCAACAACAACCTCAACATTGAAAAACAACAAGAACCTCAACATTGAAAAACACTAACAAATTCAACAACAACCTCAACATTGAAAAACAACACCTACCTCAACATTGAAAAACACCAACAATTTCAACAACAACCTCAACATTGAAAAACAACAACAAACTCAACATTGAAAAACACCAACAAATTCAACAACAACCTCAACATTGAAAAACAACAACAACCTCAACATTGAAAAAAACCAACAAATTCAACAACAACCTCAACATTGAAAAACAACAACAACCTCAACATTGAAAAACACCAACAAATTCAACAACAACATCAACATTGAAAAACACCAACAAATTCAACAACAACCTCAACATTGAAAAACAACAACAACCTCAACATTGAAAAACACCAACAAATTCAACAACAAGCTCAACATTGAAAAACAACAACAACCTCAACATTGAAAAACACCAACAAATGCAACAACAACCCCAACATTGAAAATCAACAACAACCTCAACATTGAAAAACACCAACAAATTCAACAAAAACTTCAACATTGAAAAACACCAACAAATTCAACAACAACCTCGAAATTGAAAAACACCAACAAATTCAACAACAACTTCAACATTGAAAAACACCAACAAATTCAACAACAACTTCGACATTGAAAAACACCAACAAACTCAACAACAACCTCAACATTGAAAAACAACAACAACCTCAACATTGAAAAACACCAACAAATTCAACAACAACCTCAACATTGAAAAACACCAACAAATTCAACAACAAACTCAAGATTGAAAAACACCAACAAATTCAACAACCTCAACATTGAAAATCAACAACAACCTCAACATTGAAAAACACCAACAAATTCAACAACAACCTCAACATTGAAAAACACCAACAAATTCAACAACAACCTCAACATTGAAAAACACCAACAAACTCAACAACAACCTCAACATTGAAAAACAATAACAACCTCAACATTGAAAAACACCAACAAATTCAACAACAACCTCAACATTGAAAAACACCAACAAATTCAACAACAAACTCAAGATTGAAAAACACCAACAAATTCAACAACCTCAACATTGAAAAACAACAACAACCTCAACATTGAAAAACACCAACAAATTCAACAATAACCTCAACATTGAAAAACACCAACAAATTCAACAACAACCTCAACATTGAAAAACAACAACAACCTCAACATTGAAAAACACCAACAAATTCAACAACAACCTCAACATTGAAAAACAACAACAACCTCAACATTGAAAAACACCAACAAATTCAACAACAACCTCAACATTGAAAAACAACAAGAACCTCAACATTGAAAAACACTAACAAATTCAACAACAACCTCAACATTGAAAAACAACAACAAACTCAACATTGAAAAACACCAACAAATTCAACAACAACCTCAACATTGAAAAACAACAACAACCTCAACATTGAAAAACACCAACAAATTCAACAACAACCTCAACATTGAAAAGCACCAACAAATTCAACAACAACCTCAACATTGAAAAACAAAAACAAACTCAACTTTGAAAAACACAACAAATTCAACAACAACCTCAACATTGAAAAACACCAACAACCTCAAAATTGAAAAAACACCAACAAATTCAACAACAACCTCAACATTTAAAAACAACAACAACCTCAACATTGAAAAACACCAACAAATTCAACAACAACCTCAACATTGAAAAACACCAACAAATTCAACAACAACCTCAACATTGAAAAACAACAAGAACCTCAACATTGAAAAACATTAACAAATTCAACAACAACCTCAACATTGAAAAACAACACCTACCTCAACATTGAAAAACACCAACAATTTCAACAACAACCTCAACATTGAAAAACAACAACAAACTCAACATTGAAAAACACCAACAAATTCAACAACAACCTCAACATTGAAAAACAACAACAACCTCAACATTGAAAAACACCAACAAATTCAACAACAACCTCAACATTGAAAAACAGCAACAACCTCAACATTGCAAAACTCCAACAAATTCAACAACAACCTCAACATTGAAAAACACCAACAAATTCAACAACAACCTCAACATTGAAAAACACCAACAAATTCAACAACAAACTCAACATTGAAAAACACCAACAAAATCAACAACAACCTCAACATTGAAAAACATCAACAAATTCAACAACAACCTCAACATTGAAAAACACCAACAAATTCAACAACAACCTCAACATTCAAAAACAACAACAACCTCAACATTGAAAAACACCAACAAATTCAACAACAACCTCAACATTGAAAAACATCAACAACCTCAACATTGAAAAACACCAACACATTCAACAACAACCTCAACATTGAAACAAACAACAACCTCAACATTGAAAAACACCAACAAATTCAACAATAACCTCAACATTGAAAAACAACAACAACCTCAACATTGAAAAACACCAACAAATTCAACAACAACCTCAACATTGAAAAACACCAACAAATTCAACAACAACCTCAACATTGAAAAACAACAACAACCTCAACATTGAAAAACACCAACAAATTCAACAACAACCTCAACATTGAAAAACAACAGCAACCTCAACATTGAAAAACACCAACAAATTCAACAACAACCTCTACTTTGAAAAACACAACAAATTCAACAGCAACCTCAGCATTGAAAAACAACAACAACCTCAACTTTGAAAAACACCAACAAATTCAACAACAACCTCAACATTGAAAAACAACAACAACCTCAACATTGAAAAACACCAACAAATTCAACAACTTCAACATTGAAAAACACCAACAAATTCAACAACAACCTCGAAATTGAAAAACACCAACAAATTCAACAACAACCTAAACATTGAAAAACAACAACAACCTCAACATTGAAAAACACCAACAAATTCAACAACAACCTCAACATTGATAAACAACAACAACCTCAACATTGAAAAACACCAACAAATTCAACAACTTCAACATTTAAAAACACCAACAAATTCAACAACGACCTCAACATTGAAAAACAACAACAATCTCAACATTGAAAAACACCAAAAAATTCAACAACAACCTCAACATTGAAAACAGCAACAACCTCAACATTGAAAAAGACCAACAAATTCAACAACAACCTCAATATTGAAAAACACCAACAACTTCAACAACAACCTCAACATTGAAATACACCAACAAATTCAACAACAAACTCAACATTGAAAAACACCGACAAATTCAACAACAACCTCAACATTGAAAAACAACAACAACCTCAACATTGAAAAACACCAACAAATTCAACAACAACCTCAACATTGAAAAGCACCAACAAATTCAACAACAACATCAACATTGAAAAACAACACAAACCTCAACATTGAAAAACACCAACAAATTCAACAACAACCTCAACATTGAAAAACAACAACAAACTCAACATTGAAAAACACCAACAAATTCAACAACAAACTCAATATTGAAAAACAACAACCTCAACATTGAAAAACAAAAACAACCTCAACATTGAAAAACACCAACAAATTCAACAACAACCTCAACATTGATAAACAACAACAACCTCAACATTGAAAAACACCAACAAATTCAACAACAACCTCAACATTTAAAAACACCAACAAATTCAACAACAATCTCAACATTGAAAAACAACAACAATCTCAACATTGAAAAACACCATCAAATTCAACAACAACCTCAACATTGAAAAACAGCAACAACCTCAACATTGAAAAACACCAACAAATTCAACAACAGCCTCAACATTGAAAAACACCAACAAATTCAACAACAACCTCAACATTGAAAAACACCAACAAATTCAACAACAAACTCAACATTGAAAAACACCAACAAATTCAACAACAACCTCAACATTGAAAAACAACAACAATCTCAACATTGAAAAACACCAACAAATTCAACAACAACCTCAACATTGAAAAGCACCAACAAATTCAACAACAACCTCAACATTGAAAAACAAAAACAAACTCAACTTTGAAAAACACTAACAAATTCAACAACAACCTCAACATTGAAAAACACCAACAACCTCAAAATTGAAAAAACACCAACAAATTCAACAACAACCTCAACATTTAAAAACAACAACAACCTCAACATTGAAAAACACCAACAAATTCAACAACAACCTCAACATTGAAAAACACCAACAAATTCAACAACAACCTCAACATTGAAAAACAACAAGAACCTCAACATTGAAAAACACTAACAAATTCAACAACAACCTCAACATTGAAAAACAACACCAACCTTAACATTGAAAAACACCAACAAATTCAACAACAACCTCAACATTGAAAAACAACAACAAACTCAACATTGAAAAACACCAACAAATTCAACAACAACCTCAACATTGAAAAACAACAACAACCTCAACATTGAAAAACACCAACAAATTCAACAACAAGCTCAACATTGAAAAACAACAACAACCTCAACATTGAAAAACACCAACAAATTCAACAACAACTTCAACATTGAAGAACACCAACAAATTCAACAACAACCTCAACATTGAAAAACAACAACAACCTCAACATTGAAAAACACCAACAAATTCAACAACAAGCTCAACATTGAAAAACAACAACAACCTCAACATTGAAAAACACCAACAAATTCAACAACAACCCCAACATTGAAAAACAACAACAACCTCAACATTGAAAAACACCAACAAATTCAACAAAAACTTCAACATTGAAAAACACCAACAAATTCAACAACAACCTCGAAATTGAATAACACCAACAAATTCAACAACAACTTCAACATTGAAAAACACCAACAAATTCAACAACAACCTCGACATTGAAAAACACCAACAAACTCAACAACAACCTCAACATTGAAAAACAAAAACAACCTCAACATTGAAAAACACCAACAAATTCAACAACAACCTCAACATTGAAAAACCCCAACAAATTCAACAACAAACTCAAGATTGAAAAACACCAACAAATTCAACAACCTCAACATTAAAAATCAACAACAACCTCAACATTGAAAAACACCAACAAATTCAACAACAACCTCAACATTGAAAAACACCAACAAATTCAACAACAACCTCAACATTGAAAAACACCAACAAACTCAACAACAACCTCAACATTGAAAAACACAACAAATTCAACAGCAACCTCAGCATTGAAAAACAACAACAACCTCAACTTTGAAAAACACCAACAAATTCAACAACAACCTCAACATTGAAAAACAACAACAACCTCAACATTGAAAAACACCAACAAATTCAACAACAACTTCAACATTGAAAAACACCAACAAATTCAACAACAACCTCGAAATTGAAAAACACCAACAAATTCAACAACAACCTCAACATTGAAAAACAACAACAACCTCAACATTGAAAAACACCAACAAATTCAACAACAACCTCAACATTGATAAACAACAACAACCTCAACATTGAAAAACACCAACAAATTCAACAACAACTTCAACATTTAAAAACACCAACAAATTCAACAACAACTTCAACATTGAAAAACAACAACAATCTCAACATTGAAAAACACCAAAAAATTCAACAACAACCTCAACATTGAAAAACAGCAACAACCTCAACATTGAAAAACACCAACAAATTCAACAACAACCTCAATATTGAAAAACACCAACAACTTCAACAACAACCTCAACATTGAAATACACCAACAAATTCAACAACAAACTCAACATTGAAAAACACCGACAAATTCAACAACAACCTCAACATTGAAAAACAACAACAACCTCAACATTGAAAAACACCAACAAATTCAACAACAACCTCAACATTGAAAAGCACCAACAAATTCAACAACAACCTCAACATTGAAAAACAACAACAACCTCAACATTGAAAAACACCAACAAATTCAACAACAACCTCAACATTGAAAAACAACAACAAACTCAACATTGAAAAACACCAACAAATTCAACAACAAACTCAATATTGAAAAACAACAACCTCAACATTGAAAAACAAAACCAACCTCAACATTGAAAAACACCAACAAATTCAACAACAACCTCAACATTGAAAAACAACAACAACCTCAACATTGAAAAACACCAACAAATTCAACAACAACCTCAACATTTAAAAACACCAACAAATTCAACAACAACCTCAATATTGAAAAACAACAACAATCTCAACATTGAAAAACACCATCAAATTCAACAACAACCTCAACATTGAAAAACAGCAACAACCTCAACATTGAAAAACACCAACAAATTCAACAACAACCTCAACATTGAAAAACACCAACAAATTCAACAACAACCTCAACATTGAAAAACACCAACAAATTCAACAACAAACTCAACATTGAAAAACACCAACAAATTCAACAACAACCTCAACATTGAAAAACAACAACAACCTCAACATTGAAAAACACCAACAAATTCAACAACAACCTCAACATTGAAAAGCACCAACAAATTCAACAACAACCTCAACATTGAAAAACTAAAACAAACTCAACTTTGAAAAACACAACAAATTCAACAACAACCTCAACATTGAAAAACACCAACAACCTCAAAATTGAAAAAACACCAACAAATTCAACAACAACCTCAACATTTAAAAACAACAACAACCTCAACATTGAAAAACACCAACAAATTCAACAACAACCTCAACATTGAAAAACACCAACAAATTCAACAACAACCTCAACATTGAAAAACAACAAGAACCTCAACATTGAAAAACACTAACAAATTCAACAACAACCTCAACATTGAAAAACAACACCAACCTCAACATTGAAAAACACCAACAATTTCAACAACAACCTCAACATTGAAAAACAACAACAAACTCAACATTGAAAAACACCAACAAATTCAACAACAACCTCAACATTGAAAAACAACAACAACCTCAACATTGAAAAAAACCAACAAATTCAACAACAACCTCAACATTGAAAAACAACAACAACCTCAACATTGAAAAACACCAACAAATTCAACAACAACATCAACATTGAAAAACACCAACAAATTCAACAACAACCTCAACATTGAAAAACAACAACAACCTCAACATTGAAAAACACCAACAAATTCAACAACAAGCTCAACTTTGAAAAACAACAACAACCTCAACATTGAAAAACACCAACAAATGCAACAACAACCCCAACATTGAAAATCAACAACAACCTCAACATTGAAAAACACCAACAAATTCAACAAAAACTTCAACATTGAAAAACACCAACAAATTCAACAACAACCTCGAAATTGAAAAACACCAACAAATTCAACAACAACTTCAACATTGAAAAACACCAACAAATTCAACAACAACTTCGACATTGAAAAACACCAACAAACTCAACAACAACCTCAACATTGAAAAACAACAACAACCTCAACATTGAAAAACACCAGCAAATTCAACAACAACCTCAACATTGAAAAACACCAACAAATTCAACAACAAACTCAAGATTGAAAAACACCAACAAATTCAACAACCTCAACATTGAAAAACACCAACAAATTCAACAACAACCTCAACATTGAAAAACAACAACAACCTCAACATTGAAAAACACCAACAAATTCAACAACAACCTCAACATTTAAAAACACCAACAAATTCAACAACAACCTCAACATTGAAAAACAACAACAATCTCAACATTGAAAAACACCATCAAATTCAACAACAACCTCAACATTGAAAAACAGCAACAACCTCAACATTGAAAAACACCAACAAATTCAACAACAACCTCAACATTGAAAAACACCAACAAATTCAACAACAACCTCAACATTGAAAAACACCAACAAATTCAACAACAAACTCAACATTGAAAAACACCAACAAATTCAACAACAACCTCAACATTGAAAAACAACAACAACCTCAACATTGAAAAACACCAACAAATTCAACAACAACCTCAACATTGAAAAGCACCAACAAATTCAACAACAACCTCAACATTGAAAAACAAAAACAAACTCAACTTTGAAAAACACAACAAATTCAACAACAACCTCAACATTGAAAAACACCAACAACCTCAAAATTGAAAAAACACCAACAAATTCAACAACAACCTCAACATTTAAAAACAACAACAACCTCAACATTGAAAAACACCAACAAATTCAACAACAACCTCAACATTGAAAAACACCAACAAATTCAACAACAACCTCAACATTGAAAAACAACAAGAACCTCAACATTGAAAAACACTAACAAATTCAACAACAACCTCAACATTGAAAAACAACACCTACCTCAACATTGAAAAACACCAACAATTTCAACAACAACCTCAACATTGAAAAACAACAACAAACTCAACATTGAAAAACACCAACAAATTCAACAACAACCTCAACATTGAAAAACAACAACAACCTCAACATTGAAAAAAACCAACAAATTCAACAACAACCTCAACATTGAAAAACAACAACAACCTCAACATTGAAAAACACCAACAAATTCAACAACAACATCAACATTGAAAAACACCAACAAATTCAACAACAACCTCAACATTGAAAAACAACAACAACCTCAACATTGAAAAACACCAACAAATTCAACAACAAGCTCAACATTGAAAAACAACAACAACCTCAACATTGAAAAACACCAACAAATGCAACAACAACCCCAACATTGAAAATCAACAACAACCTCAACATTGAAAAACACCAACAAATTCAACAAAAACTTCAACATTGAAAAACACCAACAAATTCAACAACAACCTCGAAATTGAAAAACACCAACAAATTCAACAACAACTTCAACATTGAAAAACACCAACAAATTCAACAACAACTTCGACATTGAAAAACACCAACAAACTCAACAACAACCTCAACATTGAAAAACAACAACAACCTCAACATTGAAAAACACCAACAAATTCAACAACAACCTCAACATTGAAAAACACCAACAAATTCAACAACAAACTCAAGATTGAAAAACACCAACAAATTCAACAACCTCAACATTGAAAATCAACAACAACCTCAACATTGAAAAACACCAACAAATTCAACAACAACCTCAACATTGAAAAACACCAACAAATTCAACAACAACCTCAACATTGAAAAACACCAACAAACTCAACAACAACCTCAACATTGAAAAACAACAACAACCTCAACATTGAAAAACACCAACAAATTCAACAACAACCTCAACATTGAAAAACACCAACAAATTCAACAACAAACTCAAGATTGAAAAACACCAACAAATTCAACAACCTCAACATTGAAAAACAACAACAACCTCAACATTGAAAAACACCAACAAATTCAACAATAACCTCAACATTGAAAAACACCAACAAATTCAACAACAACCTCAACATTGAAAAACAACAACAACCTCAACATTGAAAAACACCAACAAATTCAACAACAACCTCAACATTGAAAAACAACAACAACCTCAACATTGAAAAACACCAACAAATTCAACAACAACCTCAACATTGAAAAACAACAAGAACCTCAACATTGAAAAACACTAACAAATTCAACAACAACCTCAACATTGAAAAACAACAACAAACTCAACATTGAAAAACACCAACAAATTCAACAACAACCTCAACATTGAAAAACAACAACAACCTCAACATTGAAAAACACCAACAAATTCAACAACAACCTCAACATTGAAAAGCACCAACAAATTCAACAACAACCTCAACATTGAAAAACAAAAACAAACTCAACTTTGAAAAACACAACAAATTCAACAACAACCTCAACATTGAAAAACACCAACAACCTCAAAATTGAAAAAACACCAACAAATTCAACAACAACCTCAACATTTAAAAACAACAACAACCTCAACATTGAAAAACACCAACAAATTCAACAACAACCTCAACATTGAAAAACACCAACAAATTCAACAACAACCTCAACATTGAAAAACAACAAGAACCTCAACATTGAAAAACATTAACAAATTCAACAACAACCTCAACATTGAAAAACAACACCTACCTCAACATTGAAAAACACCAACAATTTCAACAACAACCTCAACATTGAAAAACAACAACAAACTCAACATTGAAAAACACCAACAAATTCAACAACAACCTCAACATTGAAAAACAACAACAACCTCAACATTGAAAAAAACCAACAAATTCAACAACAACCTCAACATTGAAAAACAACAACAACCTCAACATTGAAAAACACCAACAAATTCAACAACAACATCAACATTGAAAAACACCAACAAATTCAACAACAACCTCAACATTGAAAAACAACAACAACCTCAACATTGAAAAACACCAACAAATTCAACAACAAGCTCAACATTGAAAAACAACAACAACCTCAACATTGAAAAACACCAACAAATGCAACAACAACCCCAACATTGAAAATCAACAACAACCTCAACATTGAAAAACACCAACAAATTCAACAAAAACTTCAACATTGAAAAACACCAACAAATTCAACAACAACCTCGAAATTGAAAAACACCAACAAATTCAACAACAACTTCAACATTGAAAAACACCAACAAATTCAACAACAACTTCGACATTGAAAAACACCAACAAACTCAACAACAACCTCAACATTGAAAAACAACAACAACCTCAACATTGAAAAACTCCAACAAATTCAACAACAACCTCAACATTGAAAAACACCAACAAATTCAACAACAAACTCAAGATTGAAAAACACCAACAAATTCAACAACCTCAACATTGAAAATCAACAACAACCTCAACATTGAAAAACACCAACAAATTCAACAACAACCTCAACATTGAAAAACACCAACAAATTCAACAACAACCTCAACATTGAAAAACACCAACAAACTCAACAACAACCTCAACATTGAAAAACAACAACAACCTCAACATTGAAAAACACCAACAAATTCAACAACAACCTCAACATTGAAAAACACCAACAAATTCAACAACAAACTCAAGATTGAAAAACACCAACAAATTCAACAACCTCAACATTGAAAAACAACAACAACCTCAACATTGAAAAACACCAACAAATTCAACAATAACCTCAACATTGAAAAACACCAACAAATTCAACAACAACCTCAACATTGAAAAACAACAACAACCTCAACATTGAAAAACACCAACAAATTCAACAACAACCTCAACATTGAAAAACAACAACAACCTCAACATTGAAAAACACCAACAAATTCAACAACAACCTCAACATTGAAAAACAACAAGAACCTCAACATTGAAAAACACTAACAAATTCAACAACAACCTCAACATTGAAAAACAACACCAACCTCAACATTGAAAAACACCAACAATTTCAACAACAACCTCAACATTGAAAAACAACAACAAACTCAACATTGAAAAACACCAACAAATTCAACAACAACCTCAACATTGAAAAACAACAACAACCTCAACATTGAAAAAAACCAACAAATTCAACAACAACCTCAACATTGAAAAACATCAACAACCTCAACATTGAAAAACACCAACAAATTCAACAACAACATCAACATTGAAAAACACCAACAAATTCAACAACAACCTCAACATTGAAAAACAACAACAACCTCAACATTGAAAAACACCAACAAATTCAACAACAAGCTCAACATTGAAAAACAACAACAACCTCAACATTGAAAAACACCAACAAATTCAACAACAACCCCAACATTGAAAATCAACAACAACCTCAACATTGAAAAACACCAACAAATTCAACAAAAACTTCAACATTGAAAAACACCAACAAATTCAACAACAACCTCGAAATTGAAAAACACCAACAAATTCAACAACAACTTCAACATTGAAAAACACCAACAAATTCAACAACAACTTCGACATTGAAAAACACCAACAAACTCAACAACAACCTCAACATTGAAAAACAACAACAACCTCAACATTGAAAAACACCAACAAATTCAACAACAACCTCAACATTGAAAAACACCAACAAATTCAACAACAAACTCAAGATTGAAAAACACCAACAAATTCAACAACTTCAACATTGAAAATCAACAACAACCTCAACATTGAAAAACACCAACAAATTCAACAACAACCTCAACATTGAAAAACACCAACAAATTCAACAACAACCTCAACATTGAAAAACACCAACAAACTCAACAACAACCTCAACATTGAAAAACAACAACAACCTCAACATTGAAAAACACCAACAAATTCAACAACAACCTCAACATTGAAAAACACCAACAAATTCAACAACAAACTCAAGATTGAAAAACACCAACAAATTCAACAACCTCAACATTGAAAAACAACAACAACCTCAACATTGAAAAACACCAACAAATTCAACAACAACCTCAACATTGAAAAACACCAACAAATTCAACAACAACCTCAACATTGAAAAACAACAACAACCTCAACATTGAAAAACACCAACAAATTCAACAACAACCTCAACATTGAAAAACAACAACAACCTCAACATTGAAAAACACCAACAAATTCAACAACATCCTCAACATTGAAAAACAACAACAAACTCAAGATTGAAAAACACCAACACATTCAACAACAACCTCAACATTGAAAAACAAAAACAACCTCAACATTGAAAAACACCAACAAATTCAACAACAACCTCAACATTGAAAAACAACAACAACCTCAACATTGAAAAACACCAACAAATTCAACAACAACCTCAACATTGAAAAACAACACCAACCTCAACATTGAAAAACACCAACAAATTCAACAACAACCTCAACATTGAAAAACACCAACAAATTCAACAACAACCTCAACATTGAAAAACAACAACAACCTCAACATTGAAAAACACCAACAAATTCAACAACAACCTCAACATTGAAAAACACCAACAAATTCAACAACAACCTCAACATTGAAAAACAACAACAACCTCAACATTGAAAAACACCAACAAATTCAACAACAACCTCAACATTGAAAAACAACAACAACCTCAACATTGAAAAACACCAACAAATTCAACAACAACCTCAACATTGAAAAACACATCAAATTCAACAGCAACCTCAGCATTGAAAAACAACAGCAACCTCAACATTGAAAAACACCAACAAATTCAACAACAACTTCAACATTGAAAAACACCAACATATTCAACAACAACCTCGAAATTGTAAAACACCAACAAATTCAACAACAACCTCAACATTGAAAAACAACAACAACCTCAACATTGAAAAACACCAACAAATTCAACAACAACCTCAACATTGATAAACAACAACAACCTCAACATTGAAAAACACCAACAAATTCAACAACAACCTCAACATTTAAAAACACCAACAAATTCAACAACAACCTCAACATTGAAAAACAACAACAATCTCAACATTGAAAAAGACCAACAAATTCAACAACAACCTCAACATTGAAAAACAGCAACAACCTCAACATTGAAAAACACCAACAAATTCAACAACAACCTCAACATTGAAAAACACCAACAAATTCAACAACAACCTCAACATTGAAAAACACCAACAAATTCAACAACAAACTCAACATTGAAAAACACCAACAAATTCAACAACAACCTCAACATTGAAAAACATCAACAAATTCAACAACAACCTCAACATTGAAAAACACCAACAAATTCAACAACAACCTCAACATTGAAAAACAACAACAACCTCAACATTGAAAAACACCAACAAATTCAACAACAACCTCAACATTGAAAAACATCAACAACCTCAACATTGAAAAACACCAACAAATTCAACAACAACCTCAACATTGAAAAACAACAACAAACTCAACATTGAAAAACACCAACACATTCAACAACAACCTCAACATTGAAAAACAACAACAACCTCAACAATGAAAAACACCAACAAATTCAACAATAACCTCAACATTGAAAAACAACAACAACCTCAACATTGAAAAACACCAACAAATTCAACAACAACCTCAACATTGAAAAACACCAACAAATTCAACAACAACCTCAACATTGAAAAACAACAACAACCTCAACATTGAAAAACACCAACAAATTCAACAACAACCTCAACATTGAAAAACAACAGCAACCTCAACATTGAAAAACACCAACAAATTCAACAACAACCTCAAATTTGAAAAACACAACAAATTCAACAGCAACCTCAGCATTGAAAAACAACAACAACCTCAACATTGAAAAACACCAACAAATTCAACAACAACCTCAACATTGAAAAACAACAACAACCTCAACATTGAAAAAGACCAACAAATTCAACAACAACTTCAACATTGAAAAAGACCAACAAATTCAACAACAACCTCAAAATTGAAAAACACCAACAAATTCAACAACAACCTCAACATTGAAAAACAACAACAACCTCAACATTGAAAAACACCAACAAATTCAACAACAACCTCAACATTGATAAACAACAACAACCTCAACATTGAAAAACACCAACAAATTCAACAACAACTTCAACATTTAAAAACACCAACAAATTCAACAACAACCTCAACATTGAAAAACAACAACAATCTCAACATTGAAAAAGACCAAAAAATTCAACAACAACCTCAACATTGAAAAACAGCAACAACCTCAACATTGAAAAACACCAACAACTTCAACAACAACCTCAACATTGAAAAACACCAACAAATTCAACAACAAACTCAACATTGAAAAACACCGACAAATTCAACAACAACCTCAACATTGAAAAACAACAACAACCTCAACATTGAAAAACACCAACAAATTCAACAACAACCTCAACATTGAAAAGCACCAACAAATTCAACAACAACCTCAACATTGAAAAACACCAACAAACTCAACAACAACCTCAACATTGAAAAACAACAACAACCTCAACATTGAAAAACACCAACAAATTCAACAACAACCTCAACATTGAAAAACACCAACAAATTCAACAACAAACTCAAGATTGAAAAACACCAACAAATTCAACAACTTCAACATTGAAAATCAACAACAACCTCAACATTGAAAAACACCAACAAATTCAACAACAACCTCAACATTGAAAAACACCAACAAATTCAACAACAACCTCAACATTGAAAAACACCAACAAACTCAACAACAACCTCAACATTGAAAAACAACAACAACCTCAACATTGAAAAACACCAACAAATTCAACAACAACCTCAACATTGAAAAACACCAACAAATTCAACAACAAACTCAAGATTGAAAAACACCAACAAATTCAACAACCTCAACATTGAAAAACAACAACAACCTCAACATTGAAGAACACCAACAAATTCAACAACAACCTCAACATTGAAAAACACCAACAAATTCAACAACAACCTCAACATTGAAAAACAACAACAACCTCAACATTGAAAAACACCAACAAATTCAACAACAACCTCAACATTGAAAAACAACAACAACCTCAACATTGAAAAACACCAACAAATTCAACAACATCCTCAACATTGAAAAACAACAACAAACTCAACATTGAAAAACACCAACACATTCAACAACAACCTCAACATTGAAAAACAAAAACAACCTCAACATTGAAAAACACCAACAAATTCAACAACAACCTCAACATTGAAAAACAACAACAACCTCAACATTGAAAAACACCAACAAATTCAACAACAACCTCAACATTGAAAAACAACACCAACCTCAACATTGAAAAACACCAACAAATTCAACAACAACCTCAATATTGAAAAACACCAACAAATTCAACAACAACCTCAACATTGAAAAACAACAACAACCTCAACATTGAAAAACACCAACAAATTCAACAACAACCTCAACATTGAAAAACACCAACAAATTCAACAACAACCTCAACATTGAAAAACAACAACAACCTCAACATTGAAAAACACCAACAAATTCAACAACAACCTCAACATTGAAAAACAACAACAACCTCAACATTGAAAAACACCAACAAATTCAACAACAACCTCAACATTGAAAAACACATCAAATTCAACAGCAACCTCAGCATTGAAAAACAACAGCAACCTCAACATTGAAAAACACCAACAAATTCAACAACAACTTCAACATTGAAAAACACCAACATATTCAACAACAACCTCGAAATTGTAAAACACCAACAAATTCAACAACAACCTCAACATTGAAAAACAACAACAACCTCAACATTGAAAAACACCAACAAATTCAACAACAACCTCAACATTGATAAACAACAACAACCTCAACATTGAAAAACACCAACAAATTCAACAACAACCTCAACATTTAAAAACACCAACAAATTCAACAACAACCTCAACATTGAAGAACAACAACAATCTCAACATTGAAAAAGACCAACAAATTCAACAACAACCTCAACATTGAAAAACAGCAACAACCTCAACATTGAAAAACACCAACAAATTCAACAACAACCTCAACATTGAAAAACACCAACAAATTCAACAACAACCTCAACATTGAAAAACACCAACAAATTCAACAACAAACTCAACATTGAAAAACACCAACAAATTCAACAACAACCTCAACATTGAAAAACATCAACAAATTCAACAACAACCTCAACATTGAAAAACACCAACAAATTCAACAACAACCTCAACATTGAAAAACAACAACAACCTCAACATTGAAAAACACCAACAAATTCAACAACAACCTCAACATTGAAAAACATCAACAACCTCAACATTGAAAAACACCAACAAATTCAACAACAACCTCAACATTGAAAAACAACAACAAACTCAACATTGAAAAACACCAACACATTCAACAACAACCTCAACATTGAAAAACAACAACAACCTCAACATTGAAAAACACCAACAAATTCAACAATAACCTCAACATTGAAAAACAACAACAACCTCAACATTGAAAAACACCAACAAATTCAACAACAACCTCAACATTGAAAAACACCAACAAATTCAACAACAACCTCAACATTGAAAAACAACAACAACCTCAACATTGAAAAACACCAACAAATTCAACAACAACCTCAACATTGAAAAACAACAGCAACCTCAACATTGAAAAACACCAACAAATTCAACAACAACCTCAAATTTGAAAAACACAACAAATTCAACAGCAACCTCAGCATTGAAAAACAACAACAACCTCAACATTGAAAAACACCAACAAATTCAACAACAACCTCAACATTGAAAAACAACAACAACCTCAACATTGAAAAAGACCAACAAATTCAACAACAACTTCAACATTGAAAAAGACCAACAAATTCAACAACAACCTCAAAATTGAAAAACACCAACAAATTCAACAACAACCTCAACATTGAAAAACAACAACAACCTCAACATTGAAAAACACCAACAAATTCAACAACAACCTCAACATTGATAAACAACAACAACCTCAACATTGAAAAACACCAACAAATTCAACAACAACTTCAACATTTAAAAACACCAACAAATTCAACAACAACCTCAACATTGAAAAACAACAACAATCTCAACATTGAAAAAGACCAAAAAATTCAACAACAACCTCAACATTGAAAAACAGCAACAACCTCAACATTGAAAAACACCAACAAATTCAACAACAACCTCAACATTGAAAAACACCAACAACTTCAACAACAACCTCAACATTGAAAAACACCAACAAATTCAACAACAAACTCAACATTGAAAAACACCAACAAATTCAACAACAACCTCAACATTGAAAAACAACAACAACCTCAACATTGAAAAAGACCAACAAATTCAACAACAACTTCAACATTGAAAAAGACCAACAAATTCAACAACAACCTCAAAATTGAAAAACACCAACAAATTCAACAACAACCTCAACATTGAAAAACAACAACAACCTCAACATTGAAAAACACCAACAAATTCAACAACAACCTCAACATTGATAAACAACAACAACCTCAACATTGAAAAACACCAACAAATTCAACAACAACTTCAACATTTAAAAACACCAACAAATTCAACAACAACCTCAACATTGAAAAACAACAACAATCTCAACATTGAAAAAGACCAAAAAATTCAACAACAACCTCAACATTGAAAAACAGCAACAACCTCAACATTGAAAAACACCAACAACTTCAACAACAACCTCAACATTGAAAAACACCAACAAATTCAACAACAAACTCAACATTGAAAAACACCGACAAATTCAACAACAACCTCAACATTGAAAAACAACAACAACCTCAACATTGAAAAACACCAACAAATTCAACAACAACCTCAACATTGAAAAGCACCAACAAATTCAACAACAACCTCAACATTGAAAAACACCAACAAACTCAACAACAACCTCAACATTGAAAAACAACAACAACCTCAACATTGAAAAACACCAACAAATTCAACAACAACCTCAACATTGAAAAACACCAACAAATTCAACAACAAACTCAAGATTGAAAAACACCAACAAATTCAACAACTTCAACATTGAAAATCAACAACAACCTCAACATTGAAAAACACCAACAAATTCAACAACAACCTCAACATTGAAAAACACCAACAAATTCAACAACAACCTCAACATTGAAAAACACCAACAAACTCAACAACAACCTCAACATTGAAAAACAACAACAACCTCAACATTGAAAAACACCAACAAATTCAACAACAACCTCAACATTGAAAAACACCAACAAATTCAACAACAAACTCAAGATTGAAAAACACCAACAAATTCAACAACCTCAACATTGAAAAACAACAACAACCTCAACATTGAAGAACACCAACAAATTCAACAACAACCTCAACATTGAAAAACACCAACAAATTCAACAACAACCTCAACATTGAAAAACAACAACAACCTCAACATTGAAAAACACCAACAAATTCAACAACAACCTCAACATTGAAAAACAACAACAACCTCAACATTGAAAAACACCAACAAATTCAACAACATCCTCAACATTGAAAAACAACAACAAACTCAACATTGAAAAACACCAACACATTCAACAACAACCTCAACATTGAAAAACAAAAACAACCTCAACATTGAAAAACACCAACAAATTCAACAACAACCTCAACATTGAAAAACAACAACAACCTCAACATTGAAAAACACCAACAAATTCAACAACAACCTCAACATTGAAAAACAACACCAACCTCAACATTGAAAAACACCAACAAATTCAACAACAACCTCAATATTGAAAAACACCAACAAATTCAACAACAACCTCAACATTGAAAAACAACAACAACCTCAACATTGAAAAACACCAACAAATTCAACAACAACCTCAACATTGAAAAACACCAACAAATTCAACAACAACCTCAACATTGAAAAACAACAACAACCTCAACATTGAAAAACACCAACAAATTCAACAACAACCTCAACATTGAAAAACAACAACAACCTCAACATTGAAAAACACCAACAAATTCAACAACAACCTCAACATTGAAAAACACATCAAATTCAACAGCAACCTCAGCATTGAAAAACAACAGCAACCTCAACATTGAAAAACACCAACAAATTCAACAACAACTTCAACATTGAAAAACACCAACATATTCAACAACAACCTCGAAATTGTAAAACACCAACAAATTCAACAACAACCTCAACATTGAAAAACAACAACAACCTCAACATTGAAAAACACCAACAAATTCAACAACAACCTCAACATTGATAAACAACAACAACCTCAACATTGAAAAACACCAACAAATTCAACAACAACCTCAACATTTAAAAACACCAACAAATTCAACAACAACCTCAACATTGAAGAACAACAACAATCTCAACATTGAAAAAGACCAACAAATTCAACAACAACCTCAACATTGAAAAACAGCAACAACCTCAACATTGAAAAACACCAACAAATTCAACAACAACCTCAACATTGAAAAACACCAACAAATTCAACAACAACCTCAACATTGAAAAACACCAACAAATTCAACAACAAACTCAACATTGAAAAACACCAACAAATTCAACAACAACCTCAACATTGAAAAACATCAACAAATTCAACAACAACCTCAACATTGAAAAACACCAACAAATTCAACAACAACCTCAACATTGAAAAACAACAACAACCTCAACATTGAAAAACACCAACAAATTCAACAACAACCTCAACATTGAAAAACATCAACAACCTCAACATTGAAAAACACCAACAAATTCAACAACAACCTCAACATTGAAAAACAACAACAAACTCAACATTGAAAAACACCAACACATTCAACAACAACCTCAACATTGAAAAACAACAACAACCTCAACATTGAAAAACACCAACAAATTCAACAATAACCTCAACATTGAAAAACAACAACAACCTCAACATTGAAAAACACCAACAAATTCAACAACAACCTCAACATTGAAAAACACCAACAAATTCAACAACAACCTCAACATTGAAAAACAACAACAACCTCAACATTGAAAAACACCAACAAATTCAACAACAACCTCAACATTGAAAAACAACAGCAACCTCAACATTGAAAAACACCAACAAATTCAACAACAACCTCAAATTTGAAAAACACAACAAATTCAACAGCAACCTCAGCATTGAAAAACAACAACAACCTCAACATTGAAAAACACCAACAAATTCAACAACAACCTCAACATTGAAAAACAACAACAACCTCAACATTGAAAAAGACCAACAAATTCAACAACAACTTCAACATTGAAAAAGACCAACAAATTCAACAACAACCTCAAAATTGAAAAACACCAACAAATTCAACAACAACCTCAACATTGAAAAACAACAACAACCTCAACATTGAAAAACACCAACAAATTCAACAACAACCTCAACATTGATAAACAACAACAACCTCAACATTGAAAAACACCAACAAATTCAACAACAACTTCAACATTTAAAAACACCAACAAATTCAACAACAACCTCAACATTGAAAAACAACAACAATCTCAACATTGAAAAAGACCAAAAAATTCAACAACAACCTCAACATTGAAAAACAGCAACAACCTCAACATTGAAAAACACCAACAAATTCAACAACAACCTCAACATTGAAAAACACCAACAACTTCAACAACAACCTCAACATTGAAAAACACCAACAAATTCAACAACAAACTCAACATTGAAAAACACCGACAAATTCAACAACAACCTCAACATTGAAAAACAACAACAACCTCAACATTGAAAAACACCAACAAATTCAACAACAACCTCAACATTGAAAAGCACCAACAAATTCAACAACAACCTCAACTTTGAAAAACAACAACAACCTCAACATTGAAAAACACCAACAAATTCAACAACAACCTCAACATTGAAAAACAAAAACAACGTCAACATTGAAAAACAACAATAAATTCAACAACAACCTCAACATTGATAAACAACAACAACCTCAACATTGAAAAACACCAACAAATTCAACAACAACCTCAACATTTAAAAACACCAACAAATTCAACAACAACCTCAACATTGAAAAACAACAACAATCTCAACATTGAAAAACACCATCAAATTCAACAACAACCTCAACATTGAAAAACAGCAACAACCTCAACATTGAAAAACACCAACAAATTCAACAACAACTTCAACATTTAAAAACACCAACAAATTCAACAACAACCTCAACATTGAAAAACAACAACAATCTCATCATTGAAAAACACCAAAAAATTCAACAACAACTTCAACATTGAAAAACAGCAACAACCTCAACATTGAAAAACACCAACAAATTCAACAACAACCTCAACATTTAAAAACACCAACAAATTCAACAACAACCTCAACATTGAAGAACAACAACAATCTCAACATTGAAAAAGACCAACAAATTCAACAACAACCTCAACATTGAAAAACAGCAACAACCTCAACATTGAAAAACACCAACAAATTCAACAACAACCTCAACATTGAAAAACACCAACAAATTCAACAACAACCTCAACATTGAAAAACACCAACAAATTCAACAACAAACTCAACATTGAAAAACACCAACAAATTCAACAACAACCTCAACATTGAAAAACATCAACAAATTCAACAACAACCTCAACATTGAAAAACACCAACAAATTCAACAACAACCTCAACATTGAAAAACAACAACAACCTCAACATTGAAAAACACCAACAAATTCAACAACAACCTCAACATTGAAAAACATCAACAACCTCAACATTGAAAAACACCAACAAATTCAACAACAACCTCAACATTGAAAAACAACAACAAACTCAACATTGAAAAACACCAACACATTCAACAACAACCTCAACATTGAAAAACAACAACAACCTCAACATTGAAAAACACCAACAAATTCAACAATAACCTCAACATTGAAAAACAACAACAACCTCAACATTGAAAAACACCAACAAATTCAACAACAACCTCAACATTGAAAAACACCAACAAATTCAACAACAACCTCAACATTGAAAAACAACAACAACCTCAACATTGAAAAACACCAACAAATTCAACAACAACCTCAACATTGAAAAACAACAGCAACCTCAACATTGAAAAACACCAACAAATTCAACAACAACCTCAAATTTGAAAAACACAACAAATTCAACAGCAACCTCAGCATTGAAAAACAACAACAACCTCAACATTGAAAAACACCAACAAATTCAACAACAACCTCAACATTGAAAAACAACAACAACCTCAACATTGAAAAAGACCAACAAATTCAACAACAACTTCAACATTGAAAAAGACCAACAAATTCAACAACAACCTCAAAATTGAAAAACACCAACAAATTCAACAACAACCTCAACATTGAAAAACAACAACAACCTCAACATTGAAAAACACCAACAAATTCAACAACAACCTCAACATTGATAAACAACAACAACCTCAACATTGAAAAACACCAACAAATTCAACAACAACTTCAACATTTAAAAACACCAACAAATTCAACAACAACCTCAACATTGAAAAACAACAACAATCTCAACATTGAAAAAGACCAAAAAATTCAACAACAACCTCAACATTGAAAAACAGCAACAACCTCAACATTGAAAAACACCAACAAATTCAACAACAACCTCAACATTGAAAAACACCAACAACTTCAACAACAACCTCAACATTGAAAAACACCAACAAATTCAACAACAAACTCAACATTGAAAAACACCAACAAATTCAACAACAACCTCAACATTGAAAAACAACAACAACCTCAACATTGAAAAAGACCAACAAATTCAACAACAACTTCAACATTGAAAAAGACCAACAAATTCAACAACAACCTCAAAATTGAAAAACACCAACAAATTCAACAACAACCTCAACATTGAAAAACAACAACAACCTCAACATTGAAAAACACCAACAAATTCAACAACAACCTCAACATTGATAAACAACAACAACCTCAACATTGAAAAACACCAACAAATTCAACAACAACTTCAACATTTAAAAACACCAACAAATTCAACAACAACCTCAACATTGAAAAACAACAACAATCTCAACATTGAAAAAGACCAAAAAATTCAACAACAACCTCAACATTGAAAAACAGCAACAACCTCAACATTGAAAAACACCAACAACTTCAACAACAACCTCAACATTGAAAAACACCAACAAATTCAACAACAAACTCAACATTGAAAAACACCGACAAATTCAACAACAACCTCAACATTGAAAAACAACAACAACCTCAACATTGAAAAACACCAACAAATTCAACAACAACCTCAACATTGAAAAGCACCAACAAATTCAACAACAACCTCAACATTGAAAAACACCAACAAACTCAACAACAACCTCAACATTGAAAAACAACAACAACCTCAACATTGAAAAACACCAACAAATTCAACAACAACCTCAACATTGAAAAACACCAACAAATTCAACAACAAACTCAACATTGAAAAACACCAACAAACTCAACAACAACCTCAACATTGAAAAACAACAACAACCTCAACATTGAAAAACACCAACAAATTCAACAACAACCTCAACATTGAAAAACACCAACAAATTCAACAACAAACTCAAGATTGAAAAACACCAACAAATTCAACAACCTCAACATTGAAAAACAACAACAACCTCAACATTGAAGAACACCAACAAATTCAACAACAACCTCAACATTGAAAAACACCAACAAATTCAACAACAACCTCAACATTGAAAAACAACAACAACCTCAACATTGAAAAACACCAACAAATTCAACAACAACCTCAACATTGAAAAACAACAACAACCTCAACATTGAAAAACACCAACAAATTCAACAACATCCTCAACATTGAAAAACAACAACAAACTCAACATTGAAAAACACCAACACATTCAACAACAACCTCAACATTGAAAAACAAAAACAACCTCAACATTGAAAAACACCAACAAATTCAACAACAACCTCAACATTGAAAAACAACAACAACCTCAACATTGAAAAACACCAACAAATTCAACAACAACCTCAACATTGAAAAACAACACCAACCTCAACATTGAAAAACACCAACAAATTCAACAACAACCTCAATATTGAAAAACACCAACAAATTCAACAACAACCTCAACATTGAAAAACAACAACAACCTCAACATTGAAAAACACCAACAAATTCAACAACAACCTCAACATTGAAAAACACCAACAAATTCAACAACAACCTCAACATTGAAAAACAACAACAACCTCAACATTGAAAAACACCAACAAATTCAACAACAACCTCAACATTGAAAAACAACAACAACCTCAACATTGAAAAACACCAACAAATTCAACAACAACCTCAACATTGAAAAACACATCAAATTCAACAGCAACCTCAGCATTGAAAAACAACAGCAACCTCAACATTGAAAAACACCAACAAATTCAACAACAACTTCAACATTGAAAAACACCAACATATTCAACAACAACCTCGAAATTGTAAAACACCAACAAATTCAACAACAACCTCAACATTGAAAAACAACAACAACCTCAACATTGAAAAACACCAACAAATTCAACAACAACCTCAACATTGATAAACAACAACAACCTCAACATTGAAAAACACCAACAAATTCAACAACAACCTCAACATTAAAAAACACCAACAAATTCAACAACAACCTCAACATTGAAGAACAACAACAATCTCAACATTGAAAAAGACCAACAAATTCAACAACAACCTCAACATTGAAAAACAGCAACAACCTCAACATTGAAAAACACCAACAAATTCAACAACAACCTCAACATTGAAAAACACCAACAAATTCAACAACAACCTCAACATTGAAAAACACCAACAAATTCAACAACAAACTCAACATTGAAAAACACCAACAAATTCAACAACAACCTCAACATTGAAAAACATCAACAAATTCAACAACAACCTCAACATTGAAAAACACCAACAAATTCAACAACAACCTCAACATTGAAAAACAACAACAACCTCAACATTGAAAAACACCAACAAATTCAACAACAACCTCAACATTGAAAAACATCAACAACCTCAACATTGAAAAACACCAACAAATTCAACAACAACCTCAACATTGAAAAACAACAACAAACTCAACATTGAAAAACACCAACACATTCAACAACAACCTCAACATTGAAAAACAACAACAACCTCAACATTGAAAAACACCAACAAATTCAACAATAACCTCAACATTGAAAAACAACAACAACCTCAACATTGAAAAACACCAACAAATTCAACAACAACCTCAACATTGAAAAACACCAACAAATTCAACAACAACCTCAACATTGAAAAACAACAACAACCTCAACATTGAAAAACACCAACAAATTCAACAACAACCTCAACATTGAAAAACAACAGCAACCTCAACATTGAAAAACACCAACAAATTCAACAACAACCTCAAATTTGAAAAACACAACAAATTCAACAGCAACCTCAGCATTGAAAAACAACAACAACCTCAACATTGAAAAACACCAACAAATTCAACAACAACCTCAACATTGAAAAACAACAACAACCTCAACATTGAAAAAGACCAACAAATTCAACAACAACTTCAACATTGAAAAAGACCAACAAATTCAACAACAACCTCAAAATTGAAAAACACCAACAAATTCAACAACAACCTCAACATTGAAAAACAACAACAACCTCAACATTGAAAAACACCAACAAATTCAACAACAACCTCAACATTGATAAACAACAACAACCTCAACATTGAAAAACACCAACAAATTCAACAACAACTTCAACATTTAAAAACACCAACAAATTCAACAACAACCTCAACATTGAAAAACAACAACAATCTCAACATTGAAAAAGACCAAAAAATTCAACAACAACCTCAACATTGAAAAACAGCAACAACCTCAACATTGAAAAACACCAACAAATTCAACAACAACCTCAACATTGAAAAACACCAACAACTTCAACAACAACCTCAACATTGAAAAACACCAACAAATTCAACAACAAACTCAACATTGAAAAACACCGACAAATTCAACAACAACCTCAACATTGAAAAACAACAACAACCTCAACATTGAAAAACACCAACAAATTCAACAACAACCTCAACATTGAAAAGCACCAACAAATTCAACAACAACCTCAACTTTGAAAAACAACAACAACCTCAACATTGAAAAACACCAACAAATTCAACAACAACCTCAACATTGAAAAACAAAAACAACGTCAACATTGAAAAACAACAATAAATTCAACAACAACCTCAACATTGATAAACAACAACAACCTCAACATTGAAAAACACCAACAAATTCAACAACAACCTCAACATTTAAAAACACCAACAAATTCAACAACAACCTCAACATTGAAAAACAACAACAATCTCAACATTGAAAAACACCATCAAATTCAACAACAACCTCAACATTGAAAAACAGCAACAACCTCAACATTGAAAAACACCAACAAATTCAACAACAACTTCAACATTTAAAAACACCAACAAATTCAACAACAACCTCAACATTGAAAAACAACAACAATCTCATCATTGAAAAACACCAAAAAATTCAACAACAACTTCAACATTGAAAAACAGCAACAACCTCAACATTGAAAAACACCAACAAATTCAACAACAACCTCAATATTGAAAAACACCAACAACTTCAACAACAACCTCAACATTGAAAAACACCAACAAATTCAACAACAAACTCAACATTGAAAAACACCGACAAATTCAACAACAAACTCAACATTGAAAAACAACAACAACCTCAGCATTGAAAAACACCAACAACCTCAAAATTGAAAAAACACCAACAAATTCAACAACAACCTCAACATTTAAAAACAACAACAACCTCAACATTGAAAAACACCAACAAATTCAACAACAACCTCAACATTGAAAAACACCAACAAATTCAACAACAACCTCAACATTGAAAAACAACAAGAACCTCAACATTGAAAAACACTAACAAATTCAACAACAACCTCAACATTGAAAAACAACACCAACCTCAACATTGAAAAACACCAACAAATTCAACAACAACCTCAACATTGAAAAACAACAACAAACTCAACATTGAAAAACACCAACAAATTCAACAACAACCTCAACATTGAAAAACAACAACAACCTCAACATTGAAAAACACCAACAAATTCAACAACAACCTCAACATTGAAAAACAACAACAACCTCAACATTGAAAAACACCAACAAATTCAACAACAATTTCAACATTGAAAAACACCAACAAATTCAACAACAACCTCAACATTGAAAAACAACAACAACCTCAACATTGAAAAACACCAACAAATTCAACAACAAGCTCAACATTGAAAAACAACAACAACCTCAACATTGAAAAACACCAACAAATTCAACAACAACCCCAACATTGAAAAACAACAACAACCTCAACATTGAAAAACACCAACAAATTCAACAAAAACTTCAACATTGAAAAACACCAACAAATTCAACAACAACCTCGAAATTGAAAAACACCAACAAATTCCACAACAACTTCAACATTGAAAAACACCAACAAATTCAACAACAACCTCGACATTGAAAAACACCAACAAACTCAACAACAACCTCAACATTGAAAAACAACAACAACCTCAACATTGAAAAACACCAACAAATTCAACAACAACCTCAACATTGAAAAACACCAACAAATTCAACAACAAACTCAAGATTGACAAACACCAACAAATTCAACAACCTCAACATTGAAAATCAACAACAACCTCAACATTGAAAAACACCAACAAATTCAACAACAACCTCAACATTGAAAAACACCAACAAATTCAACAACAACCTCAACATTGAAAAACACCAACAAACTCAACAACAACCTCAACATTGAAAAACAACAACAACCTCAACATTGAAAAACACCAACAAATTCAACAACATCCTCAACATTGAAAAACAACAACAAACTCAACATTGAAAAACACCAACACATTCAACAACAACCTCAACATTGAAAAACAACAACAACCTCAACATTGAAAAACACCAACAAATTCAACAACAACCTCAACATTGAAAAACAACAACAACCTCAACATTGAAAACCACAAACAAATTCAACAACAACCTCAACATTGAAAAACAACACCAACCTCAACATTGAAAAACACCAACAAATTCAACAACAACCTCAACATTGAAAAACACCAACAAATTCAACAACAACCTCAACATTGAAAAACAACAACAACCTCAACATTGAAAAACACCAACAAATTCAACAACAACCTCAACATTGAAAAATACCAACAAATTCAACAACAACCTCAACATTGAAAAACAACAACAACCTCAACATTGAAAAACACCACCAAATTCAACAACAACCTCAACATTGAAAAACAACAACAACCTCAACATTGAAAAACACCAACAAATTCAACAACAACCTCAACATTGAAAAACACAACAAATTCAACAGCAACCTCAGCATTGAAAAACAACAGCAACCTCAACATTGAAAAACACCAACAAATTCAACAACAACTTCAACATTGAAAAACACCAACAAATTCAACAACAACCTCGAAATTGTAAAACACCAACAAATTCAACAACAACCTCAACATTGAAAAACAACAACAACCTCAACATTGAAAAACACCAACAAATTCAACAACAACCTCAACATTGATAAACAACAACAACCTCAACATTGAAAAACACCAACAATTTCAACAACAACCTCAACATTTAAAAACACCAACAAATTCAACAACAACCTCAAAATTGAAAAACAACAACAATCTCAACATTGAAAAAGACCAACAAATTCAACAACAACCTCAACATTGAAAAACAGCAACAACCTCAACATTGAAAAACACCAACAAATTCAACAACAACCTCAACATTGAAAAACACCAACAAATTCAACAACAACCTCAACATTGAAAAACACCAACAAATTCAACAACAAACTCAACATTGAAAAACACCAACAAATTCAACAACAACCTCAACATTGAAAAACATCAACAAATTCAACAACAACCTCAACATTGAAAAACACCAACAAATTCAACAACAACCTCAACATTGAAAAACAACAACAACCTCAACATTGAAAAACACCAACAAATTCAACAACAACCTCAACATTGAAAAACATCAACAACCTCAACATTGAAAAACACCAACAAATTCAACAACAACCTCAACATTGAAAAACAACAACAAACTCAACATTGAAAAACACCAACACATTCAACAACAACCTCAACATTGAAAAACAACAACAACCTCAACATTGAAAAACACCAACAAATTCAACAATAACCTCAACATTGAAAAACAACAACAACCTCAACATTGAAAAACACCAACAAATTCAACAACAACCTCAACATTGAAAAACACCAACAAATTCAACAACAACCTCAACATTGAAAAACCACAACAACCTCAACATTGAAAAACACCAACAAATTCAACAACAACCTCAACATTGAAAAACAACAGCAACCTCAACATTGAAAAACACCAACAAATTCAACAACAACCTCAACTTTGAAAAACACAACACATTCAACAGCAACCTCAGCATTAAAAAACAACAACAACCTCAACATTGAAAAACACCAACAAATTCAACAACAACCTCAACATTGAAAAACAACAACAACCTCAACATTGAAAAACACCAACAAATTCAACAACAACTTCAACATTGAAAAACACCAACAAATTCAACAACAACCTCGAAATTGAAAAACACCAACAAATTCAACAACAACCTCAACATTGAAAAACAACAACAACCTCAACATTGAAAAACACCAACAAATTCAACAACAACCTCAACATTGATAAACAACAACAACCTCAACATTGAAAAACACCAACAAATTCAACAACAACTTCAACATTTAAAAACACCAACAAATTCAACAACAACCTCAACATTGAAAAACAACAACAATCTCAACATTGAAAAAGACCAAAAAATTCAACAACAACCTCAACATTGAAAAACAGCAACAACCTCAACATTGAAAAACACCAACAAATTCAACAACAACCTCAACATTGAAAAACACCAACAACTTCAACAACAACCTCAACATTGAAAAACACCAACAAATTCAACAACAAACTCAACATTGAAAAACACCGACAAATTCAACAACAACCTCAACATTGAAAAACAACAACAACCTCAACATTGAAAAACACCAACAAATTCAACAACAACCTCATCATTGAAAAGCACCAACAAATTCAACAACAACCTCAACATTGAAAAACAACAACAACCTCAACATTGAAAAACACCAACAAATTCAACAACAACCTCAACATTGAAAAACAACAACAAACTCAACATAGAAAAACACCAACAAATTCAACAACAAACTCAATATTGAAAAACAACAACCTCAACATTGAAAAACAAAAACAACCTCAACATTGAAAAACACCAACAAATTCAACAACAACCTCAACATTCATAAACAACAACAACCTCAACATTGAAAAACACCAAGAAATTCAACAACAACCTCAACATTTAAAAACACCAACAAATTCAACAACAACCTCAACATTGAAAAACGACAACAATCTCAACATTGAAAAACACCATCAAATTCAACAACAACCTCAACATTGAAAAACAGCAACAACCTCAACATTGAAAAACACCAACAAATTCAACAACAACTTCAACATTTAAAAACACCAACAAATTCAACAACAACCTCAACATTGAAAAACAACAACAATCTCAACATTGAAAAACACCAAAAAATTCAACAACAACCTCAACATTGAAAAACAGCAACAACCTCAACATTGAAAAACACCAACAAATTCAACAACAACCTCAATATTGAAAAACACCAACAACTTCAACAACAAGCTCAACATTGAAAAACACCAACAAATTCAACAACAAACTCAACATTGAAAAACACTGACAAATTCAACAACAAACTCAACATTGAAAAACAACAACAACCTCAACATTGAAAAACACCAACAAATTCAACAACAACCTCAACATTGAAAAGCACCAACAAATTCAACAACAACCTCAACATTGAAAAACAACAACAACCTCAACATTGAAAAACAGCAACAAATTCAACAACAACCTCAACATTGAAAAACAACAACAAACTCAACATTGAAAAACACCAACAAATTCAACAACAAACTCAATATTGAAAAACAACAACCTCAACATTGAAAAACAGAAACAACCTCAACATTGAAAAACACCAACAAATTCAACAACAACCTCAACATTGATTAACAACAACAACCTCAACATTGAAAAACACCAACAAATTCAACAACAACCTCAACATTTAAAAACACCAACAAATTCAACAACAACCTCAACATTGAAAAACAACAACAATCTCAACATTGAAAAACACCATCAAATTCAACAACAACCTCAACATTGAAAAACAGCAACAACCTCAACATTGAAAAACACCAACAAATTCAACAACAACCTCAACATTGAAAAACACCAACAAATTCAACAACAACCTCAACATTGAAAAACACCAACAAATTCAACAACAAACGCAACATTGAAAAACACAAACAAATTCAACAACAACCTCAACATTGAAAAACAACAGCAACCTCAACATTGAAAAACACCAACAAATTCAACAACAACCTCAACATTGAAAAGCACCAACAAATTCAACAACAACCTCAACATTGAAAAACAAAAACAAACTCAACTTTGAAAAACACCAACAAATTCAACAACAACCTCAACATTGAAAAACACCAACAACCTCAAAATTGAAAAAACACTAACAAATTCAACAACATCCTCAACATTTAAAAACAACAACAACCTCAACATTGAAAACCACCAACAAATTCAACAACAACCTCAACATTGAAAAACACCAACAAATTCAACAACAACCTCAACATTGAAAAACAACAACAACCTCAACATTGAAAAACACCAACAAATTCAACAAGAACCTCAACATTGAAAAACAACACCAACCTCAACTTTGAAAAACACCAACAAATTCAACAACAACCTCAACATTGATAAACAACAACAAACTCAACATTGAAAAACACCAGCAAATTCAACAACAACCTCAACATTGAAAAACAACAACAACCTCAACATAGAAAAACACCAACAAATTCAACAACAACCTCAACATTGAAAAACAACAACAACCTCAACATTGAAAAACACCAACAAATTCAACAACAACTTCAACATTGAAAAACACCAAAAAATTCAACAACAACCTCAACATTGAAAAACACCAACAAATTCAACAACAAGCTCAACATTGAAAAACAACAACAACCTCAACATTGAAAAACACCAACAAATTCAACAACAACCTCAACATTGAAAAACAACAACAACCTCAACATTGAAAAACACCAACAAATTCAACAAAAACTTCAACATTGAAAAACACCAACAAATTCAACAACAACCTCGAAATTGAAAAACACCAACAAATTCAACAACAACTTCAACATTGAAAAACACCAACTAATTCAACAACAACCTCGACATTGAAAAACACCAACAAACTCAACAACAACCTCAACATTGAAAAACAACAACAACCTCAACATTGAAAAACACCAACAAATTCAACAACAACCTCAACATTGAAAAACACCAAAAAATTCAACAACAAACTCAAGATTGAAAAACACCAACAAATTCAACAACCTCAACATTGAAAATCAACAACAACCTCAACATTGAAAAACACCAACAAATTCAACAACAACCTCAACATTGAAAAACACCAACAAATTCAACAACAACCTCAACATTGAAAAGCACCAACAATCTCAACAACAACCTCAACATTGAAAAACAACAACAACCTCAACATTGAAAAACACCAACAAATTCAACAACAACCTCAACATTGAAAAACACCAACAAATTCAACAACAAACTCAAGATTGAAAAACACAAACAAATTCAACAACCTCAACATTGAAAAACAACAACAACCTCAACATTGAAAAACACCAACAAATTCAACAACAACCTCAACATTGAAAAACACCAACAAATTCAACAACAACCTCAACATTGAAAAACAACAACAACCTCAACATTGAAAAACATCAACAAATTTAACAACAACCTCAACATTGAAAAACAACAACAACCTCAACATTGAAAAACACCAACAAATTCAACAACAACCTCAACATTGAAAAACAACAACAAACTCAACATTGAAAAACACCAACACATTCAACAACAACCTCAACATTGAAAAACAACAACAACCTCAACATTGAAAAACACCAACAAATTCAACAACAACCTCAACATTGAAAAACAACAACAACCTCAACATTGAAAAACACCAACAAATTCAACAACAACCTCAACATTGAAAAACAACACCAACCTCAACATTGAAAAACACCAACAAATTCAACAACAACCTCAACATTGAAAAAAACCAACAAATTCAACAACAACCTCGACATTGAAAAATAACAACAACCTCAACATTGAAAAACACCAACAAATTCAACAACAACCTCAACATTGAAAAACACCAACAAATTCAACAACAACCTCAACATTGAAAAACAACAACAACCTCAACATTGAAAAACACCAACAAATTCAACAACAACCTCAACATTGAAAAACAACAACAACCTCAACATTGAAAAACACCAACAAATTCAACAACAACCTCAACATTGAAAAACACAACAAATTCAACAGCAACCTCAGCATTGAAAAACAACAGCAACCTCAACATTGAAAAACACCAACAAATTCAACAACAACTTCAACATTGAAAAACACCAACAAATTCAACAACAACCTCGAAATTGAAAAACACCAACAAATTCAACAACAACCTCAACATTGAAAAACAACAACCTCAACATTGAAAAACACCAACAAATTCAACAACAACCTCAACATTGATAAAGAACAACAACCTCAACATTGAAAAACACCAACAAATTCAACAACAACCTCAACATTTAAAAACACCAACAAATTCAACAACAACCTCAACATTGAAAAACAACAACAATCTCAACATTGAAAAAGACCAACAAATTCAACAACAACCTCAACATTGAAAAACAGCAACAACCTCAACATTGAAAAACACCAACAAATTCAACAACAACCTCAACATTGAAAAACACCAACAAATTCAACAACAACCTCAACATTGAAAAACATCAACAAATTCAACAAAAACCTCAACATTGAAAAACACCAACAAATTCAACAACAACCTCAACATTGAAAAACAACAACAACCTCAACATTGAAAAACACCAACAAATTCAACAACAACCTCAACATTGAAAAACATCAACAACCTCAACATTGAAAAACACCAACAAATTCAACAACAACCTCAACATTGAAAAACAACAACAAACTCAACATTGAAAAACACCAACACATTCAACAACAACCTCAACATTGAAAGACAACAACAACCTCAACATTGAAAAACACCAACAAATTCAACAATAACTTCAACATTGAAAAACAACAACAACCTCAACATTGAAAAACACCAACAAATTCAACAACAACCTCAACATTGAAAAACACCAACAAATTCAACAACAACCTCAACATTGAAAAACAACAACAACCTCAACATTGAAAAACACCAACAAATTCAACAACAACCTCAACATTGAAAAACAACAGCAACCTCAACATTGAAAAACACCAACAAATTCAACAACAACCTCAACTTTGAAAAACACAACAAATTCAACAGCAACCTCAGCATTGAAAAACAACAACAACCTCAACATTGAAAAACACCAACAAATTCAACAGCAACCTCAACATTGAAAAACAACAACAACCTCAACATTGAAAAACACCAACAAATTCAACAACAACTTCAACATTGAAAAACACCAACAAATTCAACAACAACCTCGAAATTGAAAAACACCAACAAATTCAACAACAACCTCAACATTGAAAAACAACAACAACCTCAACATTGAAAAACACCAACAAATTCAACAACAACCTCAACATTGATAAACAACAACAAATTCAACAACAAACTCAACATTGAAAAACACCGACAAATTCAACAACAACCTCAACATTGAAAAACAACAACAACCTCAACATTGAAAAACACCAACAAATTCAACAATAACCTCAACATTGAAAAACACCAACAAATTCAACAACAAACTCAACATTGAAAAACACCGACAAATTCAACAACAACCTCAACATTGAAAAACAACAACAACCTCAACATTGAAAAACACCAACAAATTCAACAACAACCTCAACATTGAAAAGCACCAACAAATTCAACAACAACCTCAACATTGAAAAACAACAACAACCTCAACATTGAAAAACACCAACAAATTCAACAACAACCTCAACATTGAAAAACAACAACAAACTCAACATTGAAAAACACCAACAAATTCAACAACAAACTCAATATTGAAAAACAACAACCTCAACATTGAAAAACAAAAACAACCTCAACATTGAAAAACACCAACAAATTCAACAACAACCTCAACATTGATAAACAACAACAACCTCAACATTGAAAAACACCAAAAAATTCAACAACAACCTCAACATTTAAAAACACAAACAAATTCAACAACAACCTCAACATTGAAAAACAACAACAATCTCAACATTGAAAAACACCATCAAATTCAACAACAACCTCAACATTGAAAAACACCAACAACCTCAACATTGAAAAACACCAACAAATTCAACAACAACCTCAACATTGAAAAACACCAACAAATTCAACAACAACCTCAACATTGAAAAACACCAACAAATTCAACAACAAACTCAACATTGAAAAACACCAACAAATTCAACAACAACCTCAACATTGAAAAACAACAACAACCTCAACATTGAAAAACACCAACAAATTCAACAACAACCTCAACATTGAAAAGCACCAACAAATTCAACAACAACCTCAACATTGAAAAACAAAAACAAACTCAACTTTGAAAAACACTAACAAATTCAACAACAACCTCAACATTGAAAAACAACAACAACCTCAACGTTGAAAAACACCAACAAATTCAACAACAACCTCAACATTAAAAAACAACAACAAACGCAACATTGAAAAACACCAACAAATTCAACAACAACCTCAATATTGAAAAACAACACCAACCTCAACATTGAAAAACACCAACAAATTCAACAACAACCTCAACATTGAAAAACACCAACAAATTCAACAACAACCTCAACATTGAAAACCAACAACAACCTAAACATTGAAAAACACCAACAAATTCAACAACAACCTCAACATTGAAGAACAACAACAACCTCAACATTGAAAAACACCAACAAATTCAACAACAACCTTAACATTGAAAAACACCAACAAATTTAACAACAACCTCAGCATTGAATAACCACAACAACCTCAACATTGAAAAACACCAACAAACTCAACCACAACCTCAACATTGAAAAACAACAACAACCTCAACATTGAAAAACACCAACAAATTCAACAACAACCTCAACATTGAAAAACACCAACAAATTCAACAACAACCTCAACATTGAAAAACACCAACAAACTCAACATAGAAAAACACCAACAAATTCAACAACAACCTCAACATTGAAAAACAACAACAACCTCAACATTGAAAAACACCAACAAATTCAACAACAACTTCAACATTGAAAAACACCAACAAATTCAACAACTACCCAAACATTGAAAAACAACAACAACCTCAACATTGAAAAACAACAACAACCTCAACATTGAAAAACACCAACAAATTCAACAACTACCCAAACATTGAAAAACAACAACATCCTCAACATTGAAAAGCACCAACAAATTCAACAACAACCTCAACATTGAAAAACACCAACAAATTCAACAACAACCTCAACATTGAAAAACAACAACAAACTCAACATTGAAAAACACCAACAAATTCAACAACAACCTCAACATTGAAAAACAACAACAACCTCAACATTGAAAACCACCAACAAATTCAACAACAACCACAACATTGACAAACAACAACAACCTCAACATTGAAAAACACCAACAAATTCAACAACAACCTCAACATTTAAAAACACCAAGAAATTCAACAACAACCTCAACATTGAAAAACAACAACAATCTCAACATTGAAATAACACCAACAAATTCAACAACAACCTCAACATTGAAAAACAGCAACAACCTCAACATTGAAAAACACCAACAAATTCAACAACAACCTCAACATTGAAAAACACCAACAAATTCAACAACAAACTCAACATTGAAAAACACCAACAAATTCAACAACAACCTGAACATTGAAAAACACCAACAAATTCAACAACAACCTCAACATTGAAAGACACCAACAAATTCAACAACAACCTCAACATTGAAAAACAACAACAACCTCAACATTGAAAAACACCAACAAATTCAACATCAACCTCAAAATTGAAAAACATCAACAACCTCAACATTGAAAAACACCAACAAATTCAACAACAACCTCAACATTGAAAAACAACGACAAACTCAACATTGAAAAACACCAACAAATTCAACAACATCCTCAACATTGAAAGACACCAACAAATTCAACAACAACCTCAACATTGAAAAACAACAACAACCTCAACATTGAAAAACACCAACAAATTCAACATCAACCTCAAAATTGAAAAACATCAACAACCTCAACATTGAAAAGCACCAACAAATTCAACAACAACCTCAACATTGAAAAACACCAACAAATTCAACAACAACCTCAACATTGAAAAACAACAACAAACTCAACATTGAAAAACACCAACAAATTCAACAACAACCTCAACATTGAAAAACAACAACAACCTCAACATTGAAAACCACCAACAAATTCAACAACAACCACAACATTGACAAACAACAACAACCTCAACATTGAAAAACACCAACAAATTCAACAACAACCTCAACATTTAAAAACACCAAGAAATTCAACAACAACCTCAACATTGAAAAACAACAACAATCTCAACATTGAAATAACACCAACAAATTCAACAACAATCTCAACATTGAAAAACAGCAACAACCTCAACATTGAAAAACACCAACAAATTCAACAACAACCTCAACATTGAAAAACACCAACAAATTCAACAACAAACTCAACATTGAAAAACACCAACAAATTCAACAACAACCTGAACATTGAAAAACACCAACAAATTCAACAACAACCTCAACATTGAAAGACACCAACAAATTCAACAACAACCTCAACATTGAAAAACAACAACAACCTCAACATTGAAAAACACCAACAAATTCAACATCAACCTCAAAATTGAAAAACATCAACAACCTCAACATTGAAAAACACCAACAAATTCAACAACAACCTCAACATTGAAAAACAACGACAAACTCAACATTGAAAAGCACCAACACATTCAACAACAACCTCAACATTGAAAAACAACAACAACCTCAACATTGTAAAACACCAACAAATTCAACAATAACCTGAACATTGAAAAACAACAACAACCTCAACATTGAAAAACACCAACAAATTCAACAACAACCTCAACATTGAAAAACACCAACAAATTCAACAACAACCTCAACATTGAAAAACAACAACCAAAACATTGAAAAACACCAACAAATTCAACAACAACCTCAACATTGAAAAACAACAGCAACCTCAACATTGAAAAACACCAACAAATTCAACAACAACCTCAACTTTGAAAAACACAACAAATTCAACAGCAACCTCAGCATTGAAAAACAACAACAACCTCAACATTGAAAAACACCAACAAATTCAACAACAACCTCAACATTGAAAAACAACAACAACCTCAACATTGAAAAACACCAACAAATTCAACAACAACTTCAACATTGAAAAACACCAACAAATTCAACAACAACCTCGAAATTGAAACACAACAACAAATTCAACAACAACCTCAACATTGAAAAACAACAACAACCTCAACGTTGAAAAACACCAACAAATTCAACAACAACCTCAACATTGATAAACAACAACAACCTCAAGATTGAAAAACACCAACAAATTCAACAACAACTTCAACATTTAAAAACACCAACAAATTCAACAACAACCTCAACATTGATAAACAACAACAACCTCAACATTGAAAAACACCAACAAATTCAACAACAACTTCAACATTTATAAACACCAACAAATTCAACAACAACCTCAACATTGAAAAACAGCAACAACCTCAACATTGAAAAACACCAACAAATTCAACAACAACCTCAACATTGAAAAACACCAAAAAATTCAACAACAACCTCAACATTGAAAAACACCAACAAATTCAACAACAAACTCAACATTGAAAAACACCAACAAATTCAACAACAACCTCAACATTGAAAAGCACCAACAAATTCAACAACAACCTCAACATTGAAAAACAACAACAACCTCAACATTGAAAAACACCAACAAATTCAACAACTACCCAAACATTGAAAAACAACAACAACCTCAACATTGAAAAGCACCAACAAATTCAACAACAACCTCAACATTGAAAAACACCAACAAATTCAACAACAACCTCAACATTGAAAAACAACAACAAACTCAACATTGAAAAACACCAACAAATTCAACAACAACCTCAACATTGAAAAACAACAACAACCTCAACATTGAAAACCACCAACAAATTCAACAACAACCACAACATTGACAAACAACAACAACCTCAACATTGAAAAACACCAACAAATTCAACAACAACCTCAACATTTAAAAACACCAACAAATTCAACAACAACCTCAACATTGAAAAACAGCAACAACCTCAACATTGAAAAACACCAACAAATTCAACAACAACCTCAACATTGAAAAACACCAACAAATTCAACAATAACCTCAACATTGAAAAACACCAACAAATTCAACAACAAACTCAACATTGAAAAACACCGACAAATTCACCAACAACCTCAACATTGAAAAACACCAACAAACTCAACATTGAAAAACACCAACAAATTCAACAACAACCTCAACATTGAAAAACAACAACAACCTCAACATTGAAAAACACCAACAAATTCAACAACAACTTCAACATTGAAAAACACGAACAAATTCAACAACAACCTCAACATTGAAAAACAACAACAACCTCAACATTGAAAAACACCAACAAATTCAACAACAACTTCAACATTGAAAAACACCAACAAATTCAACAACAACCTCGAAATTGAAACACAACAACAAATTCAACAACAACCTCAACATTGAAAAACAACAACAACCTCAACGTTGAAAAACACCAACAAATTCAACAACAACCTCAACATTGATAAACAACAACAACCTCAAGATTGAAAAACACCAACAAATTCAACAACAACTTCAACATTTAAAAACACCAACAAATTCAACAACAACCTCAACATTGATAAACAACAACAACCTCAACATTGAAAAACACCAACAAATTCAACAACAACTTCAACATTTATAAACACCAACAAATTCAACAACAACCTCAACATTGAAAAACAGCCACAACCTCAACATTGAAAAACACCAACAAATTCAACAACAACCTCAACATTGAAAAACATCAAAAAATTCAACAACAACCTCAACATTGAAAAACACCAACAAATTCAACAACAAACTCAACATTGAAAAACACCAACAAATTCAACAACAACCTCAACATTGAAAAGCACCAACAAATTCAACAACAACCTCAACATTGAAAAACAACAACAACCTCAACATTGAAAAACACCAACAAATTCAACAACTACCCAAACATTGAAAAACAACAACAACCTCAACATTGAAAAGCACCAACAAATTCAACAACAACCTCAACATTGAAAAACACCAACAAATTCAACAACAACCTCAACATTGAAAAACAACAACAAACTCAACATTGAAAAACACCAACAAATTCAACAACAACCTCAACATTGAAAAACAACAACAACCTCAACATTGAAAACCACCAACAAATTCAACAACAACCACAACATTGACAAACAACAACAACCTCAACATTGAAAAACACCAACAAATTCAACAACAGCCTCAACATTTAAAAACACCAACAAATTCAACAACAACCTCAACATTGAAAAACAGCAACAACCTCAACATTGAAAAACACCAACAAATTCAACAACAACCTCAACATTGAAAAACACCAACAAATTCAACAATAACCTCAACATTGAAAAACACCAACAAATTCAACAACAAACTCAACATTGAAAAACACCGACAAATTCACCAACAACCTCAACATTGAAAAACACCAACAAACTCAACATTGAAAAACACCAACAAATTCAACAACAACCTCAACATTGAAAAACAACAACAACCTCAACATTGAAAAACACCAACAAATTCAACAACAACTTCAACATTGAAAAACACGAACAAATTCAACAACAACCTCAACATTGAAAAACAACAACAACCTCAACATTGAAAAACACCAACAAATTCAACAACTACCCAAACATTGAAAAACAACAACAACCTCAACATTGAAAAACAACAACAACCTCAACATTGAAAAACACCAACAAATTCAACAACTACCCAAACATTGAAAAACAACAACAACCTCAACATTGAACAGCAGCAACAAATTCAACAACAACATCAACATTGAAAAACACCAACAAATTCAACAACAACCTCAACATTGAAAAACAACAACAAACTCAACATTGAAAAACACCAACAAATTCAACAACAACCTCAACATTGAAAAACAACAACAACCTCAACATTGAAAACCACCAACAAATTCAACAACAACCACAACATTGACAAACAACAACAACCTCAACATTGAAAAACACCAACAAATTCAACAACAACCTCAACATTTAAAAACACCAAGAAATTGAACAACAACCTCAACATTGAAAAACAACAACAATCTCAACATTGAAATAACACCAACAAATTCAACAACAACCTCAACATTGAAAAACAGCAACAACCTCAACATTGAAAAACACCAACAAATTCAACAACAACCTCAACATTGAAAAACACCAACAAATTCAACAATAACCTCAACATTGAAAAACACCAACAAATTCAACAACAAACTCAACATTGAAAAACACCAACAAATTCAACAACAACCTGAACATTGAAAAACACCAACAAATTCAACAACAACCTCAACATTGAAAGACACCAACAAATTCAACAACAACCTCAACATTGAAAAACAACAACAACCTCAACATTGAAAAACACCAACAAATTCAACATCAACCTCAAAATTGAAAAACATCAACAACCTCAACATTGAAAAACACCAACAAATTCAACAACAACCACAACATTGAAAAACAACGACAAACTCAACATTGAAAAGCACCAACACATTCAACAACAACCTCAACATTGAAAAACAACAACAACCTCAACATTGAAAAACACCAACAAATTCAACAATAACCTGAACATTGAAAAACAACAACAACCTCAACATTGAAAAACACCAACAAATTCAACAACAACCTCAACATTGAAAAACACCAACAAATTCAACAACAACCTCAACATTGAAAAACAACAACCAAAACATTGAAAAACACCAACAAATTCAACAACAACCTCAACATTGAAAAACAACAGCAACCTCAACATTGAAAAACACCAACAAATTCAACAACAACCTCAACTTTGAAAAACACAACAAATTCAACAGCAACCTCAGCATTGAAAAACAACAACAACCTCAACATTGAAAAACACCAACAAATTCAACAACAACCTCAACATTGAAAAACAACAACAACCTCAACATTGAAAAACACCAACAAATTCCACAACAACTTCAACATTGAAAAACACCAACAAATTCAACAACAACCTCGAAATTGAAACACAACAACAAATTCAACAACAACCTCAACATTGAAAAACAACAACAACCTCAACGTTGAAAAACACCAACAAATTCAACAACAACCTCAACATTGATAAACAACAACAACCTCAAGATTGAAAAACACCAACAAATTCAACAACAACTTCAACATTTAAAAACACCAACAAATTCAACAACAACCTCAACATTGATAAACAACAACAACCTCAACATTGAAAAACACCAACAAATTCAACAACAACTTCAACATTTATAAACACCAACAAATTCAACAACAACCTCAACATTGAAAAACAACAACAATCTCAACATTGAAAAACACCAACAAATTCAACAACAACCTCAACATTGAAAAACAGCAACAACCTCAACATTGAAAAACACCAACAAATTCAACAACAACCTCAACATTGAAAAACACCAAAAAATTCAACAACAACCTCAACATTGAAAAACACCAACAAATTCAACAACAAACTCAACATTGAAAAACACCAACAAATTCAACAACAACCTCAACATTGAAAAGCACCAACAAATTCAACAACAACCTCAACATTGAAAAACAACAACAAACTCAACATTGAAAAACACCAACAAATTCAACAACAACCTCAACATTGAAAAACAACAACAAACTCAACATTGAAAAACACCAACAAATTCAACAACAACCTCAATATTGAAAAACAACAACCTCAACATTGAAAAACACCAACAAATTCAACAACAACCTCAACATTGAAAAACACCAAACAAATTCAACAACAACCTCAGCATTGAAAAACAACAACAACCTCAACATTGAAAAACACCAACAAATTCAGCAACAACCTGAACATTGAAAAACAACAACAACCTCAACATTGAAAAACACCAACAAATTCAACAACTACCCAAACATTGAAAAAACAACAACAACCTCAACATTGAAAAGCACCAACAAATTCAACAACAACCTCAACATTGAAAAACACCAACAAACTCAACAACAACCTCAGGATTGAAAAACAACAACAACCTCAACATTGAAAAACACCAACAAATTCAACAACAACCTCAACATTGAAAAAACAACACGAACCTCAACATTGAAAAACACCAACAAATTCAACAACAACCTCAACATTGAAAAACAACAACAACCTCAACATTGAAAACCACCAACAAATTCAACAACAACCTCAACATTGAAAAACAACAACAACCTCAACATTGAAAAACACCAACAAATTCAACAACAACCTCAACATTTAAAAACACCAAGAAATTCAACAACAACAACCTCGACAATGAAAAACAACAACAATCTCAACATTGAAAAACACCAACAAATTCAACAACAACCTCAACATTGGAAAACAGCAACAACCTCAACATTGAAAAACACCAACAAATTCAACAACAACCTCAACATTGAAAAACACCAACAAATTCAACAATAACCTCAACATTGAAAAACACCAACAAATTCAACAACAAACTCAACATTGAAAAACACCAACAAATTCAACAACAACCTGAACATTGAAAAACACCAACAAATTCAACAACAACCTCAACATTGAAAAACACCAACAAATTCAACAATAACCTCAACATTGAAAAACACCAACAAATTCAACAACAAACTCAACATTGAAAAACACCAACAAATTCAACAACAACCTGAACATTGAAAAACACCAACAAATTCAACAACAACCTCAACATTGAAAGACACCAACAAATTCAACAACAACCTCAACATTGAAAAACAACAACAACCTCAACATTGAAAAACACCAACAAATTCAACATCAACCTCAAAATTGAAAAACATCAACAACCTCAACATTGAAAAACACCAACAAATTCAACAACAACCACAACATTGAAAAACAACGACAAACTCAACATTGAAAAGCACCAACACATTCAACAACAACCTCAACATTGAAAAACAACAACAACCTCAACATTGAAAAACACCAACAAATTCAACAATAACCTGAACATTGAAAAACAACAACAACCTCAACATTGAAAAACACCAACAAATTCAACAACAACCTCAACATTGAAAAACACCAACAAATTCAACAACAACCTCAACATTGAAAAACAACAACCAAAACATTGAAAAACACCAACAAATTCAACAACAACCTCAACATTGAAAAACAACAGCAACCTCAACATTGAAAAACACCAACAAATTCAACAACAACCTCAACTTTGAAAAACACAACAAATTCAACAGCAACCTCAGCATTGAAAAACAACAACAACCTCAACATTGAAAAACACCAACAAATTCAACAACAACCTCAACATTGAAAAACAACAACAACCTCAACATTGAAAAACACCAACAAATTCCACAACAACTTCAACATTGAAAAACACCAACAAATTCAACAACAACCTCGAAATTGAAACACAACAACAAATTCAACAACAACCTCAACATTGAAAAACAACAACAACCTCAACGTTGAAAAACACCAACAAATTCAACAACAACCTCAACATTGATAAACAACAACAACCTCAAGATTGAAAAACACCAACAAATTCAACAACAACTTCAACATTTAAAAACACCAACAAATTCAACAACAACCTCAACATTGATAAACAACAACAACCTCAACATTGAAAAACACCAACAAATTCAACAACAACTTCAACATTTATAAACACCAACAAATTCAACAACAACCTCAACATTGAAAAACAACAACAATCTCAACATTGAAAAACACCAACAAATTCAACAACAACCTCAACATTGAAAAACAGCAACAACCTCAACATTGAAAAACACCAACAAATTCAACAACAACCTCAACATTGAAAAACACCAAAAAATTCAACAACAACCTCAACATTGAAAAACACCAACAAATTCAACAACAAACTCAACATTGAAAAACACCAACAAATTCAACAACAACCTCAACATTGAAAAGCACCAACAAATTCAACAACAACCTCAACATTGAAAAACAACAACAAACTCAACATTGAAAAACACCAACAAATTCAACAACAACCTCAACATTGAAAAACAACAACAAACTCAACATTGAAAAACACCAACAAATTCAACAACAACCTCAATATTGAAAAACAACAACCTCAACATTGAAAAACACCAACAAATTCAACAACAACCTCAACATTGAAAAACACCAACAAATTCAACAACAACCTCAGCATTGAAAAACAACAACAACCTCAACATTGAAAAACACCAACAAATTCAGCAACAACCTGAACATTGAAAAACAACAACAACCTCAACATTGAAAAACACCAACAAATTCAACAACTACCCAAACATTGAAAAACAACAACAACCTCAACATTGAAAAGCACCAACAAATTCAACAACAACCTCAACATTGAAAAACACCAACAAACTCAACAACAACCTCAGGATTGAAAAACAACAACAACCTCAACATTGAAAAACACCAACAAATTCAACAACAACCTCAACATTGAAAAACAACACGAACCTCAACATTGAAAAACACCAACAAATTCAACAACAACCTCAACATTGAAAAACAACAACAACCTCAACATTGAAAACCACCAACAAATTCAACAACAACCTCAACATTGAAAAACAACAACAACCTCAACATTGAAAAACACCAACAAATTCAACAACAACCTCAACATTTAAAAACACCAAGAAATTCAACAACAACAACCTCGACAATGAAAAACAACAACAATCTCAACATTGAAAAACACCAACAAATTCAACAACAACCTCAACATTGGAAAACAGCAACAACCTCAACATTGAAAAACACCAACAAATTCAACAACAACCTCAACATTGAAAAACACCAACAAATTCAACAATAACCTCAACATTGAAAAACACCAACAAATTCAACAACAAACTCAACATTGAAAAACACCAACAAATTCAACAACAACCTGAACATTGAAAAACACCAACAAATTCAACAACAACCTCAACATTGAAAGACACCAACAAATTCGACAACAACCTCAACATTGAAAAACAACAACAACCTCAACATTGAAAAACACCAACAAATTCAACAACAACCTCAAAATTGAAAAACATCTACAACCTCAACATTGAAAAACACCAACAAATTCAACAACAACCTCAACATTGAAAAACAACAACAAACTCAACATTGAAAAGCACCAACACATTCAACAACAACCTCAACTTTGAAAAACAACAACAACCTCAACATTGAAAAACACCAACAAATTCAACAATAACCTGAACATTGAAAAACAACAACAACCTCAACATTGAAAAACACCAACAAATTCAACAACAACCTCAACATTGAAAAACACCAAACAATTCAACAACAACCTCAACATTGAAAAACAACAACAACCTCAACATTGAAAAACACCAACAAATTCAACAACAACCTCAACATTGAAAAACACCAACAAATTCAACAACAACCTCGAAATTGAAAAACAACAACAACCTCAACATTGAAAAACACCAACAAATTCAACAACAACCTCAACATTGAAAAACAACAACAACCTCAACATTGAAAACACCAACAAATTCAACAACAACTTCAACATTGAAAAACACCAACAAATTCAACAACAACCTCGAAATTGAAAAACACCAACAAATTCAACAACAACCTCAACATTGAAAAACAACAACAACCTCAACATTCAAAAACACCAACAAATTCAACAACAACCTCAACATTGATAAACAACAACAACCTCAACATTGAAAAACACCAACAAATTCAACAACAACTTCAACATTTAAAAACACGAACAAATTCAACAACAACCTCAACATTTAAAAACACCAACAAATTCAACAACAACCTCAACATTGAAAAACAACAACAATCTCAACATTGAAAAACGCCAACAAGTTCAACAACAACCTCAACATTGAAAAACAGCAACAACCTCAACATTGAAAAAACACCAACAAATTCAACAACAACCTCAACATTGAAAAACACCAACAAATTCAACAACAACTTCAACATTTAAAAACACCAACAAATTCAACAACAACCTCAACATTGAAAAACAACAACAATCTCAACATTGAAAAACGCCAACAAGTTCAACAACAACCTCAACATTGAAAAACAGCCACAACCTCAACATTGAAAAACACCAACAAATTCAACAACAAACTCAACATTGAAAAACACCAACAAATTCAACAACAACCTCAACATTGAAAAACACCAACAAATTCAACAACAAACTCAACATTGAAAAACACCAACAAATTCAACAACAACCTCAACATTGAAAAGCACCAACAAATTCAACAACAACCTCAACATTGAAAAAACAACAACAACTCAACATTGAAAAACACCAACAAATTCAACAACAACCTCAACATTGAAAAACAACAACAAACTCAACATTGAAAAACACCAACAAATTCAACAACAACCTCAATATTGAAAAACAACAACCTCAACATTGAAAAACACCAACAAATTCAACAACAACCTCAACATTGAAAAACACCAACAAATTCAACAACAACCTCAGCATTGAAAAACAACAACAACCTCAACATTGAAAAACACCAACAAATTCAGCAACAACCTCAACATTGAAAAACAACAACAACCTCAACATTGAAAAACACCAACAAATTCAACAACAACTTCAACATTGAAAAACACCAACAAATTCAACAACAACCTCGAAATTGAAAAACACCAACAAATTCAACAACAACCTCAACATTGAAAAACAACAACAACCTCAACATTGAAAAACACCAACAAATTCAACAACAACCTCAACATTGATAAACAACAACAACCTCAACATTGAAAAACACCAACAAATTTAACAACAACCTCAACATTTAAAAACACCAACAAATTCAACAACAACCTCAACATTGAAAAACAACAACAATCTCAACATTGAAAAACACCATCAAATTCAACAACAACCTCAACATTGAAAAACAGCAACAACCTCAACACTGAAAAACACCAACAAATTCAACAACAACCTCAACATTGAAAAACAACAACAACCTCAACATTGAAAAACACCAACAAATTCAACAACAACCTCAACATCGAAAAACACCAACAAATTCAACAACAACCTCAACATTGAAAAACAACAACAACCTCAACATTGAAAAACACCAACAAATTCAACAACAACCTCAACATTGAAAAACAACAGCAACCTTAACATTGAAAAACACCAACAAATTCAACAACAACCTCAACTTTGAGAAACACAACAAATTCAACAGCAACCTCAGCATTTAAAAACAACAACAACCTCAACATTGAAAAACACCAACAAACTCAACAACAACCTCAACATTGAAAAACAACAACAACCTCAACATTGAAAAACACCAACAAATTCAACAACACCTTCAGCATTGAAAAACACCAACAAATTCAACAACAACCTCGAAATTGAAAAACACCAACAAATTCAACAACAACCTCAACATTGAAAAACAACAACAACCTCAACATTGAAAAACACCAACAAATTCAACAACAACCTCAACATTGATAAACAACAACAACCTCAACATTGAAAAACACCAACAAATTCAACAACAACTTCAACATTTAAAAACACCAACAAATTCAACAACAACCTCAACATTGATAAACAACAACAACCTCCACATTGAAAAACACCAACAAATTCAACAACAACTTCAACATTTAAAAACACCAACAAATTCAACAACAACCTCAACATTGAAAAACAACAACAATCTCAACATTGAAAAACACCAACAAATTCAACAACAACCTCAACATTGAAAAACAGCAACAACCTCAACATTGAAAAACACCAACAAATTCAACAACAACCTCAACATTGAAAAACACCAACAAATTCAACAACAAACTCAACATTGAAAAACACCAACAAATTCAACAACACCCTCAACATTGAAAAACAACAACAACCTCAACATTGAAAAACACCAACAAATTCAACAACAACCTCAACATTGAAAAGCAACAACAAATTCAACAACAACCTCAACATTGAAAAACAAAAACAAACTCAACTTTGAAAAACACTAACAAATTCAACAACAACCTCAACATTGAAAAATAACAACAACCTCAACATTGAAAAACACCAACAAATTCAACAACAACCTCAACATTAAAAAACAACAACAAACGCAACATTGAAAAACACCAACAAATTCAACAACAACCTCAATATTGAAAAACAACACCAACCTCAACATTGAAAACCACCAACAAATTCAACAACAACCTCAACATTGAAAAACACCAACAAATTCAACAACAACCTCAACATTGAAAACCAACAACAACCTAAACATTGAAAATCACCAACAAATTCAACAACAACCTCAACATTGAAAAACAACAACAACCTCAACATTGAAAAACACCAACAAATTCAACAACAACCTTAACATTGAAAAATCCAACAAATTCAACAACAACCTCAGCATTGAAAAACAACAACAACCTCAACATTGAAAAACACCAACAAATTCAACAACAACCTCAACATTGAAAAACACCAACAAACTCAACCACAACCTCAACATTGAAAAACAACAACAACCTCAACATTGAAAAACACCAACAAATTCAACAACAACCTCAACGTTGAAAAACACCAACAAATTCAACAACAACCTCAACATTGAAAAAGACCAACAAACTCAACATTGATAAACACCAACAAATTCAACAACAACCTCAACATTGAAAAACAACAACAACCTCAACATTGAAAAACACCAACAAATTCAACAACAACTTCAACATTGAAAAACACGAACAAATTCAACAACAACCTCAACATTGAAAAACAACAACAACCTCAACATGGAAAAACACCAACAAATTCAACAACTACCCAAACATTGAAAAACAACAACAACCTCAACTTTGAAAAGCACCAACAAATTCAACAACAACCTCAACATTGAAAAACACCAACAAATTCAACAACAACCTCAGCATTGAAAAACAACAACAACCTCAACATTGAAAAACACCAACAAATTCAACAACAACCTCAACATTGAAAAACAACACCAACCTCAACATTGAAAAACACCAACAAATTCAACAACAACCACAACATTGAAAAACAACAACAAACTCAACATTGAAAAACACCAACAAATTCAACAACAACCTCAACATTGAAAAACAACAACAACCTCAACATTGAAAAACACCAACAAATTCAACAACAACCACAACATTGATAAACAACAACAACCTCACCATTGAAAAACACCAACAAATTCAACAACAACCTCAACATTTAAAAACACCAACAAATTCAACAACAACCTCAACATTGAAAAACAACAACAATCTCAACATTGAAAAACACCAACAAATTCAACAACAACCTCAACATTGAAAAACAGCAACAACCTCAACATTGAAAAACACCAACAAATTCAACAACAACCTCAACATTGAAAAACACCAACAAATTCAACAGTAACCTCAACATTGAAAAACACCAACAAATTCAACAACAAACTCAACATTGAAAAACACCAACAAATTCAACAACAACCTGAACATTGAAAAGCACCAACAAATTCAACAACAACCTCAACATTGAAAGACACCAACAAATTCAACAACAACCTCAACATTGAAAAACACCATCAAATTCAACAATAACCTGAACATTGAAAAACAACAACAACCTCAACATTGAAAAACGCCAACAAATTCAACAACAACCTCAACATTGAAAAACACCAACAAATTCAACAACAACCTCAACATTGAAAAACAACAACAACCTCAACATTGAAAAACACCAACAAATTCAACAACAACCTCAACATTGAAAAAACACCAACAAACTCAACCACAACCTCAACATTGAAATTCAACAACAACCTCAACGTTGAAAAACACCAACAAATTCAACAACAACCTCAACATTGAAAAACACCAACAAACTCAACATTGAAAAACACCAACAAATTCAACAACAACCTCAACATTGAAAAACAACAACAACCTCAACATTGAAAAACACCAACAAATTCAACAACAACTTCAACATTGAAAAACACGAACAAATTCAACAACAACCTCAACATTGAAAAACAACAACAACCTCAACATTGAAAAACACCAACAAATTCAACAACTACCCAAACATTGAAAAACAACAACAACCTCAACATTGAAAAGCACCAACAAATTCAACAACAACCTCAACATTGAAAAACACCAACAAATTCAACAACAACCTCAGCATTGAAAAACAACAACAACCTCAACATTGAAAAACACCAACAAATTCAACAACAACCTCAACATTGAAAAACAACACCAACCTCAACATTGAAAAACACCAACAAATTCAACAACAACCTCAACATTGAAAAACAACAACAAACTCAACATTGAAAAACACCAACAAATTCAACAACAACCTCAACATTGAAAAACAACAACAACCTCAACATTGAAAAACACCAACAAATTCAACAACAACCACAACATTGATAAACAACAACAACCTCAACATTGAAAAACACCAACAAATTCAACAACAACCTCAACATTTAAAAACACCAACAAATTCAACAACAACCACAACATTGAAAAACAACAACAATCTCAACATTGAAAAACACCAACCTCAACATTGAAAAACAGCAACAACCTCAACATTGAAAAACACCAACAAATTCAACAACAACCTCAACATTTAAAAACACCAACAAATTCAACAACAACCTCAACATTGAAAAACAACAACAATCTCAACATTGAAAAACACCAACAAATTCAACAACAACCTCAACATTGAAAAACAGCAACAACCTCAACATTGAAAAACACCAACAAATTCAACAACAACCTCAACATTGAAAAACACCAACAAATTCAACAGTAACCTCAACATTGAAAAACACCAACAAATTCAACAACAAACTCAACATTGAAAAACACCAACAAATTCAACAACAACCTGAACATTGAAAAGCACCAACAAATTCAACAACAACCTCAACATTGAAAGACACCAACAAATTCAACAACAACCTCAACATTGAAAAACACCATCAAATTCAACAATAACCTGAACATTGAAAAACAACAACAACCTCAACATTGAAAAACGCCAACAAATTCAACAACAACCTCAACATTGAAAAACACCAACAAATTCAACAACAACCTCAACATTGAAAAACAACAACAACCTCAACATTGAAAAACACCAACAAATTCAACAACAACCTCAACATTGAAAAACACCAACAAACTCAACCACAACCTCAACATTGAAATTCAACAACAACCTCAACGTTGAAAAACACCAACAAATTCAACAACAACCTCAACATTGAAAAACACCAACAAACTCAACATTGAAAAACACCAACAAATTCAACAACAACCTCAACATTGAAAAACAACAACAACCTCAACATTGAAAAACACCAACAAATTCAACAACAACTTCAACATTGAAAAACACGAACAAATTCAACAACAACCTCAACATTGAAAAACAACAACAACCTCAACATTGAAAAACACCAACAAATTCAACAACTACCCAAACATTGAAAAACAACAACAACCTCAACATTGAAAAGCACCAACAAATTCAACAACAACCTCAACATTGAAAAACACCAACAAATTCAACAACAACCTCAGCATTGAAAAACAACAACAACCTCAACATTGAAAAACACCAACAAATTCAACAACAACCTCAACATTGAAAAACAACACCAACCTCAACATTGAAAAACACCAACAAATTCAACAACAACCTCAACATTGAAAAACAACAACAAACTCAACATTGAAAAACACCAACAAATTCAACAACAACCTCAACATTGAAAAACAACAACAACCTCAACATTGAAAAACACCAACAAATTCAACAACAACCACAACATTGATAAACAACAACAACCTCAACATTGAAAAACACCAACAAATTCAACAACAACCTCAACATTTAAAAACACCAACAAATTCAACAACAACCACAACATTGAAAAACAACAACAATCTCAACATTGAAAAACACCAACCTCAACATTGAAAAACAGCAACAACCTCAACATTGAAAAACACCAACAAATTCAACAACAACCTCAACATTGAAAAACAACAACAACCTGAACATTGAAAAACACCAACAAATTCAACAACAACCTCAACATTGAAAGACACCAACAAATTCAACAACAACCTCAACATTGAAAAACAACAACAACCTCAACATTGAAAAACACCAACAAATTCAACAACAATTCAAAATTGAAAAACATCAACAACCTCAACATTGAAAAACACCAACAAATTCAACAACAACCTCAACATTGAAAAACAACAACAACCTCAACATTGAAAAGCAACAACACATTCAACAACAACCTCAACATTGAAAAACAACAACAACCTCAACATTGAAAAACACCATCAAATTCAACAATAACCTGAACATTGAAAAACAACAACAACCTCAACATTGAAAAACACCAACAAATTTAACAACAACCTCAACATTGAAAAACACCAACAAATTCAACAACAACCTCAACATTGAAAAACAACAACAACCTCAACATTGAAAAACACCAACAAATTCAACAACAACCTCAACATTGAAAAACAACAGCAACCTCAACATTGAAAAACACCAACAAATTCAACAACAACCTCAACTTTGAAAAACACAACAAATTCAACAGCAACCTCAGCATTGAAAAACAACAACAACCTCAACATTGAAAAACACCAACAAATTCAACAACAACCTCAACATTGAAAAACAACAACAACCTCAACATTGAAAAACACCAACAAATTCAACAACAACTTCAACATTGAAAAACACCAACAAATTCAACAACAACCTCGAAATTGAAAAACACCAACAAATTCAACAACAACCTCAACATTGAAAAACAACAACAACCTCAACATTGAAAAACACCAACAAATTCAACAACAACCTCAACATTGATAAACAAAAACAACCTCAACATTGAAAAACAACAACAAATTCAACAACAACTTCAACATTTAAAAACACCAACAAATTCAACAACAACCTCAACATTGATAAACAACAACAACCTCAACATTGAAAAACACGAACAAATTCAACAACAACTTCAACATTTAAAAACACCAACAAATTCAACAACAACCTCAACATTGAAAAACAACAACAATCTCAACATTGAAAAACACCAACAAATTCAACAACAACCTCAACATTGAAAAACAGCAACAACCTCAACATTGAAAAACACCAACAAATTCAACAACAACCTCAACATTGAAAAACACCAACAAATTCAACAACAACCTCAACATTGAAAAACACCAACAAATTCAACAACAACTTCAACATTTAAAAACACCAACAAATTCAACAACAACCTCAACATTGAAAAACAACAACAATCTCAACATTGAAAAACACCAACAAATTCAACAACAACCTCAACATTGAAAAACAGCAACAACCTCAACATTGAAAAAAACCAACAAATTCAACAACAACCTCAACATTGAAAAACACCAACAAATTCAACAACAAACTCAACATTGAAAAACACCAACAAATTCAACAACACCCTCAACATTGAAAAACAACAACAACCTCAGCATTGAAAAACACCAACAAATTCAACAACAACCTCAACATTGAAAAGCACCAACAAATTCAACAACAACCTCAACATTGAAAAACAAAAACAAACTCAACTTTGAAAAACACTAACAAATTCAACAACAACCTCAACATTGAAAAACACCAACAAATTCAACAAAAACCTCAACATTGAAAAACAACAACCAAAACATTGAAAAACACCAACAAATTCAACAACAACCTCAACATTGAAAAACAACAGCAACCTCAACATTGAAAAACACCAACAAATTCAACAACAACCTCAACTTTGAAAAACACAACAAATTCAACAGCAACCTCAGCATTGAAAAACAACAACAACCTCAACATTGAAAAACACCAACAAATTCAACAACAACCTCAACATTGAAAAACAACAACAACCTCAACATTGAAAAACACCAACAAATTCAACAACAACTTCAACATTGAAAAACACCAACAAATTCAACAACAACCTCGAAATTGAAACACAACAACAAATTCAACAACAACCTCAACATTGAAAAACAACAACAACCTCAACGTTGAAAAACACCAACAAATTCAACAACAACCTCAACATTGATAAACAACAACAACCTCAAGATTGAAAAACACCAACAAATTCAACAACAACTTCAACATTTAAAAACACCAACAAATTCAACAACAACCTCAACATTGATAAACAACAACAACCTCAACATTGAAAAACACCAACAAATTCAACAACAACTTCAACATTTATAAACACCAACAAATTCAACAACAACCTCAACATTGAAAAACAACAACAATCTCAACATTGAAAAACACCAACAAATTCAACAACAACCTCAACATTGAAAAACAGCAACAACCTCAACATTGAAAAACACCAACAAATTCAACAACAACCTCAACATTGAAAAACACCAAAAAATTCAACAACAACCTCAACATTGAAAAACACCAACAAATTCAACAACAAACTCAACATTGAAAAACACCAACAAATTCAACAACAACCTCAACATTGAAAAGCACCAACAAATTCAACAACAACCTCAACATTGAAAAACAACAACAAACTCAACATTGAAAAACACCAACAAATTCAACAACAACCTCAACATTGAAAAACAACAACAAACTCAACATTGAAAAACACCAACAAATTCAACAACAACCTCAATATTGAAAAACAACAACCTCAACATTGAAAAACACCAACAAATTCAACAACAACCTCAACATTGAAAAACACCAACAAATTCAACAACAACCTCAGCACTGAAAAACAACAACAACCTCAACATTGAAAAACACCAACAAATTCAGCAACAACCTCAACATTGAAAAACAACAACAACCTCAACATTGAAAAACACCAACAAATTCAACAACTACCCAAACATTGAAAAACAACAACAACCTCAACATTGAAAAGCACCAACAAATTCAACAACAACCTCAACATTGAAAAACACCAACAAACTCAACAACAACCTCAGGATTGAAAAACAACAACAACCTCAACATTGAAAAACACCAACAAATTCAACAACAACCTCAACATTGAAAAACAACACGAACCTCAACATTGAAAAACACCAACAAATTCAACAACAACCTCAACATTGAAAAACAACAACAACCTCAACATTGAAAACCACCAACAAATTCAACAACAACCTCAACATTGAAAAACAACAACAACCTCAACATTGAAAAACACCAACAAATTCAACAACAACCTCAACATTTAAAAACACCAAGAAATTCAACAACAACAACCTCGACAATGAAAAACAACAACAATCTCAACATTGAAAAACACCAACAAATTCAACAACAACCTCAACATTGGAAAACAGCAACAACCTCAACATTGAAAAACACCAACAAATTCAACAACAACCTCAACATTGAAAAACACCAACAAATTCAACAATAACCTCAACATTGAAAAACACCAACAAATTCAACAACAAACTCAACATTGAAAAACACCAACAAATTCAACAACAACCTGAACATTGAAAAACACCAACAAATTCAACAACAACCTCAACATTGAAAGACACCAACAAATTCGACAACAACCTCAACATTGAAAAACAACAACAACCTCAACATTGAAAAACACCAACAAATTCAACAACAACCTCAAAATTGAAAAACATCTACAACCTCAACATTGAAAAACACCAACAAATTCAACAACAACCTCAACATTGAAAAACAACAACAAACTCAACATTGAAAAGCACCAACACATTCAACAACAACCTCAACTTTGAAAAACAACAACAACCTCAACATTGAAAAACACCAACAAATTCAACAATAACCTGAACATTGAAAAACAACAACAACCTCAACATTGAAAAACACCAACAAATTCAACAACAACCTCAACATTGAAAAACACCAACCAATTCAACAACAACCTCAACATTGAAAAACAACAACAACCTCAACATTGAAAAACACCAACAAATTCAACAACAACCTCAACATTGAAAAACACCAACAAATTCAACAACAACCTCGAAATTGAAAAACAACAACAACCTCAACATTGAAAAACACCAACAAATTCAACAACAACCTCAACATTGAAAAACAACAACAACCTCAACATTGAAAACACGAACAAATTCAACAACAACTTCAACATTGAAAAACACCAACAAATTCAACAACAACCTCGAAATTGAAAAACACCAACAAATTCAACAACAACCTCAACATTGAAAAACAACAACAACCTCAACATTCAAAAACACCAACAAATTCAACAACAACCTCAACATTGATAAACAACAACAACCTCAACATTGAAAAACTCCAACAAATTCAACAACAACTTCAACATTTAAAAACACGAACAAATTCAACAACAACCTCAACATTTAAAAACACCAACAAATTCAACAACAACCTCAACATTGAAAAACAACAACAATCTCAACATTGAAAAACGCCAACAAGTTCAACAACAACCTCAACATTGAAAAACAGCAACAACCTCAACATTGAAAAACACCAACAAATTCAACAACAACCTCAACATTGAAAAACACCAACAAATTCAACAACAACTTCAACATTTAAAAAAACCAACAAATTCAACAACAACCTCAACATTGAAAAACAACAACAATCTCAACATTGAAAAACGCCAACAAGTTCAACAACAACCTCAACATTGAAAAACAGCCACAACCTCAACATTGAAAAACACCAACAAATTCAACAACAACCTCAACATTGAAAAACACCAACAAATTCAACAACAACCTCAACATTGAAAAACACCAACAAATTCAACAACAAACTCAACTTTGAAAAACACCAACAAATTCAACAACAACCTCAACATTGAAAAGCACCAACAAATTCAACAACAACCTCAACATTGAAAAACAACAACAAACTCAACATTGAAAAACACCAACAAATTCAACAACCTCAACATTGAAAAACAACAACAAACTCAACATTGAAAAACACCAACAAATTCAACAACAACCTCAATATTGAAAAACAACAACCTCAACATTGAAAAACACCAACAAATTCAACAACAACCTCAACATTGAAAAACACCAACAAATTCAACAACAACCTCAGCATTGAAAAACAACAACAACCTCAACATTGAAAAACACCAACAAATTCAGCAACAACCTCAACATTGAAAAACAACAACAACCTCAACATTGAAAAACACCAACAAATTCAACAACAACTTCAACATTGAAAAACACCAACAAATTCAACAACAACCTCGAAATTGAAAAACACCAACAAATTCAACAACAACCTCAACATTGAAAAACAACAACAACCTCAACATTGAAAAACACCAACAAATTCAACAACAACCTCAACATTGATAAACAACAACAACCTCAACATTGAAAAACACCAACAAATTTAACAACAACCTCAACATTTAAAAACACCAACAAATTCAACAACAACCTCAACATTGAAAAACAACAACAATCTCAACATTGAAAAACACCATCAAATTCAACAACAACCTCAACATTGAAAAACAGCAACAACCTCAACACTGAAAAACACCAACAAATTCAACAACAACCTCAACATTGAAAAACAACAACAACCTCAACATTGAAAAACACCAACAAATTCAACAACAACCTCAACATCGAAAAACACCAACAAATTCAACAACAACCTCAACATTGAAAAACAACAACAAACTCAACATTGAAAAACACCAACAAATTCAACAACAACCTCAACATTGAAAAACAACAGCAACCTTAACATTGAAAAACACCAACAAATTCAACAACAACCTCAACTTTGAGAAACACAACAAATTCAACAGCAACCTCAGCATTTAAAAACAACAACAACCTCAACATTGAAAAACACCAACAAACTCAACAACAACCTCAACATTGAAAAACAACAACAACCTCAACATTGAAAAACACCAACAAATTCAACAACACCTTCAGCATTGAAAAACACCAACAAATTCAACAACAACCTCGAAATTGAAAAACACCAACAAATTCAACAACAACCTCAACATTGAAAAACAACAACAACCTCAACATTGAAAAACACCAACAAATTCAACAACAACCTCAACATTGATAAACAACAACAACCTCAACATTGAAAAACACCAACAAATTCAACAACAACTTCAACATTTAAAAACACCAACAAATTCAACAACAACCTCAACATTGATAAACAACAACAACCTCCACATTGAAAAACACCAACAAATTCAACAACAACTTCAACATTTAAAAACACCAACAAATTCAACAACAACCTCAACATTGAAAAACAACAACAATCTCAACATTGAAAAACACCAACAAATTCAACAACAACCTCAACATTGAAAAACAGCAACAACCTCAACATTGAAAAACACCAACAAATTCAACAACAACCTCAACATTGAAAAACACCAACAAATTCAACAACAAACTCAACATTGAAAAACACCAACAAATTCAACAACACCCTCAACATTGAAATACAACAACAACCTCAACATTGAAAAACACCAACAAATTCAACAACAACCTCAACATTGAAAAGCAACAACAAATTCAACAACAACCTCAACATTGAAAAACAAAAACAAACTCAACTTTGAAAAACACTAACAAATTCAACAACAACCTCAACATTGAAAAATAACAACAACCTCAACATTGAAAAACACCAACAAATTCAACAACAACCTCAACATTAAAAAACAACAACAAACGCAACATTGAAAAACACCAACAAATTCAACAACAACCTCAATATTGAAAAACAACACCAACCTCAACATTGAAAACCACCAACAAATTCAACAACAACCTCAACATTGAAAAACACCAACAAATTCAACAACAACCTCAACATTGAAAACCAACAACAACCTAAACATTGAAAATCACCAACAAATTCAACAACAACCTCAACATTGAAAAACAACAACAACCTCAACATTGAAAAACACCAACAAATTCAACAACAACCTTAACATTGAAAAATCCAACAAATTCAACAACAACCTCAGCATTGAAAAACAACAACAACCTCAACATTGAAAAACACCAACAAATTCAACAACAACCTCAACATTGAAAAACACCAACAAACTCAACCACAACCTCAACATTGAAAAACAACAACAACCTCAACATTGAAAAACACCAACAAATTCAACAACAACCTCAACGTTGAAAAACACCAACAAATTCAACAACAACCTCAACATTGAAAAAGACCAACAAACTCAACATTGATAAACACCAACAAATTCAACAACAACCTCAACATTGAAAAACAACAACAACCTCAACATTGAAAAACACCAACAAATTCAACAACAACTTCAACATTGAAAAACACGAACAAATTCAACAACAACCTCAACATTGAAAAACAACAACAACCTCAACATGGAAAAACACCAACAAATTCAACAACTACCCAAACATTGAAAAACAACAACAACCTCAACTTTGAAAAGCACCAACAAATTCAACAACAACCTCAACATTGAAAAACACCAACAAATTCAACAACAACCTCAGCATTGAAAAACAACAACAACCTCAACATTGAAAAACACCAACAAATTCAACAACAACCTCAACATTGAAAAACAACACCAACCTCAACATTGAAAAACACCAACAAATTCAACAACAACCACAACATTGAAAAACAACAACAAACTCAACATTGAAAAACACCAACAAATTCAACAACAACCTCAACATTGAAAAACAACAACAACCTCAACATTGAAAAACACCAACAAATTCAACAACAACCACAACATTGATAAACAACAACAACCTCACCATTGAAAAACACCAACAAATTCAACAACAACCTCAACATTTAAAAACACCAACAAATTCAACAACAACCTCAACATTGAAAAACAACAACAATCTCAACATTGAAAAACACCAACAAATTCAACAACAACCTCAACATTGAAAAACAGCAACAACCTCAACATTGAAAAACACCAACAAATTCAACAACAACCTCAACATTGAAAAACACCAACAAATTCAACAGTAACCTCAACATTGAAAAACACCAACAAATTCAACAACAAACTCAACATTGAAAAACACCAACAAATTCAACAACAACCTGAATATTGAAAAGCACCAACAAATTCAACAACAACCTCAACATTGAAAGACACCAACAAATTCAACAACAACCTCAACATTGAAAAACAACAACAACCTCAACATTGAAAAACACCAACAAATTCAACAACAACCTCAAAATTGAAAAACATCAACAACCTCAACATTGAAAAACACCAACAAATTCAACAACAACCTCAACATTGAAAAACAACAACAAACTCAACATTGAAAAGGACCAACACATTCAACAACAACCTCAACATTGAAAAACAACAACAACCTCAACATTGAAAAACACCATCAAATTCAACAATAACCTGAACATTGAAAAACAACAACAACCTCAACATTGAAAAACGCCAACAAATTCAACAACAACCTCAACATTGAAAAACACCAACAAATTCAACAACAACCTCAACATTGAAAAACAACAACAACCTCAACATTGAAAAACACCAACAAATTCAACAACAACCTCAACATTGAAAAACACCAACAAACTCAACCACAACCTCAACATTGAAATTCAACAACAACCTCAACGTTGAAAAACACCAACAAATTCAACAACAACCTCAACATTGAAAAACACCAACAAACTCAACATTGAAAAACACCAACAAATTCAACAACAACCTCAACATTGAAAAACAACAACAACCTCAACATTGAAAAACACCAACAAATTCAACAACAACTTCAACATTGAAAAACACGAACAAATTCAACAACAACCTCAACATTGAAAAACAACAACAACCTCAACATTGAAAAACACCAACAAATTCAACAACTACCCAAACATTGAAAAACAACAACAACCTCAACATTGAAAAGCACCAACAAATTCAACAACAACCTCAACATTGAAAAACACCAACAAATTCAACAACAACCTCAGCATTGAAAAACAACAACAACCTCAACATTGAAAAACACCAACAAATTCAACAACAACCTCAACATTGAAAAACAACACCAACCTCAACATTGAAAAACACCAACAAATTCAACAACAACCTCAACATTGAAAAACAACAACAAACTCAACATTGAAAAACACCAACAAATTCAACAACAACCTCAACATTGAAAAACAACAACAACCTCAACATTGAAAAACACCAACAAATTCAACAACAACCACAACATTGATAAACAACAACAACCTCAACATTGAAAAACACCAACAAATTCAACAACAACCTCAACATTTAAAAACACCAACAAATTCAACAACAACCACAACATTGAAAAACAACAACAATCTCAACATTGAAAAACACCAACAAATTCAACAACAACCTCAACATTGAAAAACAGCAACAACCTCAACATTGAAAAACACCAACAAATTCAACAACAACCTCAAAATTGAAAAACACCAACAAATTCAACAACAACCTCAACATTGAAAAACAACAACAACCTGAACATTGAAAAACACCAACAAATTCAACAACAACCTCAACATTGAAAGACACCAACAAATTCAACAACAACCTCAACATTGAAAAACAACAACAACCTCAACATTGAAAAACACCAACAAATTCAACAACAATTCAAAATTGAAAAACATCAACAACCTCAACATTGAAAAACACCAACAAATTCAACAACAACCTCAACATTGAAAAACAACAACAACCTCAACATTGAAAAGCACCAACACATTCAACAACAACCTCAACATTGAAAAACAACAACAACCTCAACATTGAAAAACACCATCAAATTCAACAATAACCTGAACATTGAAAAACAACAACAACCTCAACATTGAAAAACACCAACAAATTTAACAACAACCTCAACATTGAAAAACACCAACAAATTCAACAACAACCTCAACATTGAAAAACAACAACAACCTCAACATTGAAAAACACCAACAAATTCAACAACAACCTCAACATTGAAAAACAACAGCAACCTCAACATTGAAAAACACCAACAAATTCAACAACAACCTCAACTTTGAAAAACACAACAAATTCAACAGCAACCTCAGCATTGAAAAACAACAACAACCTCAACATTGAAAAACACCAACAAATTCAACAACAACCTCAACATTGAAAAACAACAACAACCTCAACATTGAAAAACACCAACAAATTCAACAACAACTTCAACATTGAAAAACACCAACAAATTCAACAACAACCTCGAAATTGAAAAACACCAACAAATTCAACAACAACCTCAACATTGAAAAACAACAACAACCTCAACATTGAAAAACACCAACAAATTCAACAACAACCTCAACATTGATAAACAAAAACAACCTCAACATTGAAAAACAACAACAAATTCAACAACAACTTCAACATTTAAAAACACCAACAAATTCAACAACAACCTCAACATTGATAAACAACAACAACCTCAACATTGAAAAACACGAACAAATTCAACAACAACTTCAACATTTAAAAACACCAACAAATTCAACAACAACCTCAACATTGAAAAACAACAACAATCTCAACATTGAAAAACACCAACAAATTCAACAACAACCTCAACATTGAAAAACAGCAACAACCTCAACATTGAAAAACACCAACAAATTCAACAACAACCTCAACATTGAAAAACACCAACAAATTCAACAACAACCTCAACATTGAAAAACACCAACAAATTCAACAACAACTTCAACATTTAAAAACACCAACAAATTCAACAACAACCTCAACATTGAAAAACAACAACAATCTCAACATTGAAAAACACCAACAAATTCAACAACAACCTCAACATTGAAAAACAGCAACAACCTCAACATTGAAAAAAACCAACAAATTCAACAACAACCTCAACATTGAAAAACACCAACAAATTCAACAACAAACTCAACATTGAAAAACACCAACAAATTCAACAACACCCTCAACATTGAAAAACAACAACAACCTCAACATTGAAAAACACCAACAAATTCAACAACAACCTCAACATTGAAAAGCACCAACAAATTCAACAACAACCTCAACATTGAAAAACAAAAACAAACTCAACTTTGAAAAACACTAACAAATTCAACAACAACCTCAACATTGAAAAACAACAACAACCTCAACATTGAAAAACACCAACAAATTCAACAACAACCTCAACATTAAAAAACAACAACAAACGCAACATTGAAAAACACCAACAAATTCAACAACAACCTCAATATTGAAAAACAACACCAACCTCAACATTGAAAAACACCAACAAATTCAACAACAACCTCAACATTGAAAAACACCAACAAATTCAACAACAACCTCAACATTGAAAAACAGCAACAACCTCAACATTGAAAAACACCAACAAATTCAACAACAACCTCAACATTTAAAAACACCAACAAATTCAACAGTAACCTCAACATTGAAAAACACCAACAAATTCAACAACAAACTCAACATTGAAAAACACCAACAAATTCAACAACAACCTGAACATTGAAAAGCACCAACAAATTCAACAACAACCTCAACATTGGAAGACACCAACAAATTCAACAACAACCTCAACATTGAAAAACAACAACAACCTCAACATTGAAAAACACCAACAAATTCAACAACAACCTCAAAATTGAAAAACATCAACAACCTCAACATTGAAAAACACCAACAAATTCAACAACAACCTCAACATTGAAAAACAACAACAAACTCAACATTGAAAAGGACCAACACATTCAACAACAACCTCAACATTGAAAAACAACAACAACCTCAACATTGAAAAACACCATCAAATTCAACAATAACCTGAACATTGAAAAACAACAACAACCTCAACATTGAAAAACGCCAACAAATTCAACAACAACCTCAACATTGAAAAACACCAACAAATTCAACAACAACCTCAACATTGAAAAACAACAACAACCTCAACATTGAAAAACACCAACAAATTCAACAACAACCTCAACATTGAAAAACACCAACAAACTCAACCACAACCTCAACATTGAAAAACAACAACAACCTCAACATTGAAAAACACCAACAAATTCAACAACAACCTCAACGTTGAAAAACACCAACAAATTCAACAACAACCTCAACATTGAAAAACACCAACAAACTCAACATTGAAAAACACCAACAAATTCAACAACAACCTCAACATTGAAAAACAACAACAACCTCAACATTGAAAAACACCAACAAATTCAACAACAACTTCAACATTGAAAAACACGAACAAATTCAACAACAACCTCAACATTGAAAAACAACAACAACCTCAACATTGAAAAACACCAACAAATTCAACAACTACCCAAACATTGAAAAACAACAACAACCTCAACATTGAAAAGCACCAACAAATTCAACAACAACCTCAACATTGAAAAACACCAACAAATTCAACAACAACCTCAGCATTGAAAAACAACAACAACCTCAACATTGAAAAACACCAACAAATTCAACAACAACCTCAACATTGAAAAACAACACCAACCTCAACATTGAAAAACACCAACAAATTCAACAACAACCTCAACATTGAAAAACAACAACAAACTCAACATTGAAAAACACCAACAAATTCAACAACAACCTCAACATTGAAAAACAACAACAACCTCAACATTGAAAAACACCAACAACTTCAACAACAACCACAACATTGATAAACAACAACAACCTCAACATTGAAAAACACCAACAAATTCAACAACGACCTCAACATTTAAAAACACCAACAAATTCAACAACAACCACAACATTGAAAAACAACAACAATCTCAACATTGAAAAACACCAACAAATTCAACAACAACCTCAACATTGAAAAGCAGCAACAACCTCAACATTGAAAAACACCAACAAATTCAACAACAACCTCAACATTGAAAAACACCAACAAATTCAACAACAACCTCAACATTGAAAAACAACAACAACCTGAACATTGAAAAACACCAACAAATTCAACAACAACCTCAACATTGAAAGACACCAACAAATTCAACAACAACCTCAACATTGAAAAACAACAACAACCTCAACATTGAAAAACACCAACAAATTCAACAACAATTCAAAATTGAAAAACATCAACAACCTCAACATTGAAAAACACCAACAAATTCAACAACAACCTCAACATTGAAAAACAACAACAACCTCAACATTGAAAAGCACCAACACATTCAACAACAACCTCAACATTGAAAAACAACAACAACCTCAACATTGAAAAACACCATCAAATTCAACAATAACCTGAACATTGAAAAACAACAACAACCTCAACATTGAAAAACACCAACAAATTTAAGAACAACCTCAACATTGAAAAACACCAACAAATTCAACAACAACCTCAACATTGAAAAACAACAACAACCTCAACATTGAAAAACACCAACAAATTCAACAACAACCTCAACATTGAAAAACAACAGCAACCTCAACATTGAAAAACACCAACAAATTCAACAACAACCTCAACTTTGAAAAACACAACAAATTCAACAGCAACCTCAGCATTGAAAAACAACAACAACCTCAACATTGAAAAACACCAACAAATTCAACAACAACCTCAACATTGAAAAACAACAACAACCTCAACATTGAAAAACACCAACAAATTCAACAACAACTTCAACATTGAAAAACACCAACAAATTCAACAACAACCTCGAAATTGAAAAACACCAACAAATTCAACAACAACCTCAACATTGAAAAACAACAACAACCTCAACATTGAAAAACACCAACAAATTCAACAACAACCTCAACATTGATAAACAAAAACAACCTCAACATTGAAAAACAACAACAAATTCAACAACAACTTCAACATTTAAAAACACCAACAAATTCAACAACAACCTCAACATTGATAAACAACAACAACCTCAACATTGAAAAACACGAACAAATTCAACAACAACTTCAACATTTAAAAACACCAACAAATTCAACAACAACCTCAACATTGAAAAACAACAACAATCTCAACATTGAAAAACACCAACAAATTCAACAACAACCTCAACATTGAAAAACAGCAACAACCTCAACATTGAAAAACACCAACAAATTCAACAACAACCTCAACATTGAAAAACACCAACAAATTCAACAACAACCTCAACATTGAAAAACACCAACAAATTCAACAACAACTTCAACATTTAAAAACACCAACAAATTCAACAACAACCTCAACATTGAAAAACAACAACAATCTCAACATTGAAAAACACCAACAAATTCAACAACAACCTCAACATTGAAAAACAGCAACAACCTCAACATTGAAAAAAACCAACAAATTCAACAACAACCTCAACATTGAAAAACACCAACAAATTCAACAACAAACTCAACATTGAAAAACACCAACAAATTCAACAACACCCTCAACATTGAAAAACAACAACAACCTCAACATTGAAAAACACCAACAAATTCAACAACAACCTCAACATTGAAAAGCACCAACAAATTCAACAACAACCTCAACATTGAAAAACAAAAACAAACTCAACTTTGAAAAACACTAACAAATTCAACAACAACCTCAACATTGAAAAACAACAACAACCTCAACATTGAAAAACACCAACAAATTCAACAACAACCTCAACATTAAAAAACAACAACAAACGCAACATTGAAAAACACCAACAAATTCAACAACAACCTCAATATTGAAAAACAACACCAACCTCAACATTGAAAAACACCAACAAATTCAACAACAACCTCAACAATGAAAAACACCAACAAATTCAACAACAACCTCAACATTGAAAACCAACAACAACCTAAACATTGAAAAACACCAACAAATTCAACAACAACCTCAACATTGAAAAACAACAACAACCTCAACATTGAAAAACACCAACAAATTCAACAACAACCTTAACATTGAAAAATCCAACAAATTCAACAACAACCTCAGCATTGAAAAACAGCAACAACCTCAACATTGAAAAACACCAACAAATTCAACAACAACCTCAACATTGAAAAACACCAACAAATTCAACAACAACCTCAACATTGAAAAACACCAACAAACTCAACCGCAACCTCAACATTGAAAAACAACAACAACCTCAACATTGAAAAACACCAACAAATTCAACAACAACCTCAACGTTGAAAAACACCAACAAATTCAACAACAACCTCAACATTGAAAAACACCAACAAACTCAACATTGAAAAACACCAACAAATTCAACAACAACCTCAACATTGAAAAACAACAACAACCTCAACATTGAAAAACACCAACAAATTCAACAACAACTTCAACATTGAAAAACACGAACAAATTCAACAACAACCTCAACATTGAAAAACAACAACAACCTCAACATGGAAAAACACCAACAAATTCTACAACTACCCAAATATTGAAAAACAACAACAACCTCAACATTGAAAAGCACCAACAAATTCAACAACAACCTCAACATTGAAAAACACCAACAAATTCAACAACAACCTCAGCATTGAAAAACAACAACAACCTCAACATTGAAAAACACCTACAAATTCAACAACAACCTCAACATTGAAAAACAACACCAACCTCAACATTGAAAAACACCAACAAATTCAACAACAACCTCAACATTGAAAAACAACAACAAACTCAACATTGAAAAACACCAACAAATTCAACAACAACCTCAACATTGAAAAACAACAACAACCTCAACATTGAAAAACACCAACAAATTCAACAACAACCACAACATTGATAAACAACAACAACCTCAACATTGAAAAACACCAACAAATTCAACAACAACCTCAACATTTAAAAACACCAACAAATTCAACAACAACCTCAACATTGAAAAACAACAACAATCTCAACATTGAAAAAACACCAACAAATTCAACAACAACCTCAACATTTAAAAACAACAACAACCTCAACATTGAAAAACACCAACAAATTCAACAACAACCTCAACATTGAAAAACACCAACAAATTCAACAACAACCTCAACATTGAAAAACAGAAGCAACCTCAACATTGAAAAACACCAACAAATTCAACAACAACCTGAACATTGAAAAACACCAACAAATTCAACAACAACCTCAACATTGAAAGACACCAACAAATTCAACAACAACCTCAACATTGAAAAACAACAACAACCTCAACATTGAAAAACACCAACAAATTCAACAACAACCTCAAAATTGAAAAACATCAACAACCTCAACATTGAAAAACACCAACAAATTCAACAACAACCTCAACATTGAAAAACAACAACAAACTCAACATTGAAAAGCACCAACACATTCAACAACAACCTCAACATTGAAAAACAACAACAACCTCAACATTGAAAAACACCATCAAATTCAACAATAACCTGAACATTGAAAAACAACAACAACCTCAACATTGAAAAACACCAACAAATTCAACAACAACCTCAACATTGAAAAACACCAACAAATTCAACAACAACCTCAACATTGAAAAACAACAACAATCTCAACATTGAAAAACACCAACAAATTCAACAACAAACTCAGCATTGAAAAACACCAACAAATTCAACAACACCCTCAACATTGAAAAACAACAACAACCTCAACATTGAAAAACACCAACAAATTCAACAACAACCTCAACGTTAAAAAAAACCAACAAATTCAACAACAACCTCAACATTGAAAAACACCAACAAACTCAACATTGAAAAACACCAACAAATTCAACAACAACCTCAACATTGAAAAACAACAACAACCTCAACATTGAAAAACACCAACAAATTCAACAACAACTTCAACATTGAAAAACACGAACAAATTCAACAACAACCTCAACATTGAAAAACAACAACAACCTCAACATTGAAAAACACCAACAAATTCAACAACTACCCAAACATTGAAAAACAACAACAACCTCAACATTGAAAAGCACCAACAAATTCAACAACAACCTCAACATTGAAAAACACCAACAAATTCAACAACAACCTCAGCATTGAAAAACAACAACAACCTCAACATTGAAAAACACCAACAAATTCAACAACAACCTCAACATTGGAAAACAACACCGACCTCAACATTGAAAAACACCAACAAATTCAACAACAACCTCAACATTGAAAAACAACAACAAACTCAACATTGAAAAACACCAACAAATTCAACAACAACTTCAACATTTAAAAACACCAACAAATTCAACAACAACCTCAACATTGATAAACAACAACAACCTCAACATTGAAAAACACCAACAAATTCAACAACAACTTCAACATTTAAAAACACCAACAAATTCAACAACAACCTCAACATTGAAAAACAACAACAATCTCAACATTGAAAAACACCAACAAATTCAACAACAACCTCAACATTGAAAAACCGCAACAACCTCAACATTGAAAAACACCAACAAATTCAACAACAACCTCAACATTGAAAAACACCAACAAATTCAACAACAACCTCAACATTGAAAAACACCAACAAATTCAACAACAACTTCAACATTTAAAAACACCAACAAATTCAACAACAACCTCAACATTGAAAAACAACAACAATCTCAACATTGAAAAACACCAACAAATTCAACAACAACCTCAACATTGAAAAACAGCAACAACCTCAACATTGAAAAACACCAACAAATTCAACAACAACCTCAACATTGAAAAACACCAACAAATTCAACAACAAACTCAACATTGAAAAACACCAACAAATTCAACAACACCCTCAACATTGAAAAACAACAACAACCTCAACATTGAAAAACACCAACAAATTCAACAACAACCTCAACATTGAAAAGCACCAACAAATTCAACAACAACCTCAACATTGAAAAACAAAAACAAACTCAACTTTGAAAAACACTAACAAATTCAACAACAACCTCAACATTGAAAAACAACAACAAATTCAACAAAAACCTCAACATTAAAAAACAACAACAAACGCAACATTGAAAAACACCAACAAATTCAACAACAACCTCAATATTGAAAAACAACACCAACCTTAACATTGAAAAACACCAACAAATTAAACAACAACCTCAACATTGAAAAACACCAACAAATTCAACAACAACCTCAACATTGAAAACCAACAACAACCTAAACATTGAAAAACACCAACAAATTCAACAACAACCTCAACATTGAAAAACAACAACAACCTCAACATTGAAAAACACCAACAAATTCAACAACAACCTTAACATTGAAAAATCCAACAAATTCAACAACAACCTCAGCATTGAAAAACAACAACAACCTCAACATTGAAAAACACCAACAAATTCAACAACAACCTCAGCATTGAATAACACCAACAAACTCAACCGCAACCTCAACATTGAAAAACAGCAACAACCTCAACATTGAAAAACACCAACAAATTCAACAACAACCTCAACGTTGAAAAACACCAACAAATTCAACAACAACCTCAACATTGAAAAACACCAACAAACTCAACATTGAAAAACACCAACAAATTCAACAACAACCTCAACATTGAAAAACAACAACAACCTCAACATTGAAAAACACCAACAAATTCAACAACAGCTTCAACATTGAAAAACACGAACATATTCAACAACAACCTCAACATTGAAAAAGAACAACAAACTCAACATTGAAAAACACCAACAAATTCAACAACAACCTCAACATTGAAAAACAACAACAACCTCAACATTGAAAAACACCAACAAATTCAACAACAACCACAACATTGATAAACAACAACAACCTCAACATTGAAAAACACCAACAAATTCAACAACAACCTCAACATTTAAAAACACCAACAAATTCAACAACAACCTCAACATTGAAAAACAACAAGAATCTCAACATTGAAAAACACCAACAAATTCAACAACAACCTCAACATTGAAAAACAGCAACAACCTCAACATTGAAAAACACCAACAAATTCAACAACAACCTCAACATTGAAAAACACCAACAAATTCAACAATAACCTCAACATTGAAAAACACCAACAAATTCAACAACAAACTCAACATGGAAAAACACCAACAAATTCAACAACAACCTGAACATTGAAAAACACCTACAAATTCAACAACAACCTCAACATTGAAACACACCAACAAATTCAACAACAACCTCAACATTGAAAAACAACAACAACCTCAACATTGAAAAACACCAACAAATTCAACAACAACCTCAAAATTGAAAAACATCAACAACCTCAACATTGAAAAACACCAACAAATTCAACAACAACCTCAACATTGAAAAACAACAACAAACTCAACATTGAAAAGGACCAACACATTCAACAACAACCTCAACATTGAAAAACAACAACAACCTCAAAATTGAAAAACACCAACAAATTCAACAACAACCACAACATTGATAAACAACAACAACCTCAACATTGAAAAACACCAACAAATTCAACAACAACCTCAACATTTAAAAACACCAACAAATTCAACAACAACCTCAACATTGAAAAACAACAACAATCTCAACATTGAAAAACACCAACAAATACAACAACAACCTCAACATTGAAAAACAGCAACAACCTCAACATTGAAAAACACCAACAAATTCAACAACAACCTCAACATTGAAAAACACCAACAAATTCAACAATAACCTCAACATTGAAAAACACCAACAAATTCAACAACAAACTCAACATTGAAAAACACCAACAAATTCAACAACAACCTGAACATTGAAAAACACCAACAAATTCAACAACAACCTCAACATTGAAAGACACCAACAAATTCAACAACAACCTCAACATTGAAAAACAACAACAACCTCAACATTGAAAAGCACCAACAAATTCAACAACAACCTCAAAATTGAAAAACATCAACAACCTCAACATTGAAAAACACCAACAAATTCAACAACAGCCTCAACATTGAAAAACAACAACAAACTCAACATTGAAAAGGACCAACACATTCAACAACAACCTCAACATTGAAAAACAACAACTACCTCAACATTGAAAAACACCATCAAATTCAACAATAACCTGAACATTGAAAAACAACAACAACCTCAACATTGAAAAACCCCAACAAATTCAACAACAACCTCAACATTGAAAAACACCAACAAATTCAACAACAACCTCAACATTGAAAAACAACAACAACCTCAATATTGAGAAACACCAACAAATTCAACAACAACCTCAACATTGAAAAACACCAACAAACTCAACCACAACCTCAACATTGAAAAACAACAACAACCTCAACATTGAAAAACACCAACAAATTCAACAACAACCTCAACGTTGAAAAAGACTAACAAATTCAACAACAACCTCAACATTGAAAAACACCAACAAACTCAACATTGAAAAACACCAACAAATTCAACAACAACCTCAACATTGAAAAACAACAACAACCTCAACATTGAAAAACACCAACAAATTCAACAACAACTTCAACATTGAAAAACACGAACAAATTCAACAACAACCTCAACATTGAAAATAACAACAACCTCAACATTGAAAAACACCAACAAATTCAACAACTACCCAAACATTGAAAAACAACAACAACCTCAACATTGAAAAGCACCAACAAATTCAACAACAACCTCAACATTGAAAAACACCAACAAATTCAACAACAACCTCAGCATTGAAAAACAACAACAACCTCAACATTGAAAAACACCAACAAATTCAACAACAACCTCAACATTGAAAAACAACACCAACCTCAACATTGAAAAACACCAACAAATTCATCAACAACCTCAACATTGAAAAACAACAACAAACTCAACATTGAAAAACACCAACAAATTCAACAACAACTTCAACATTTAAAAACACCAACAAATTCAACAACAACCTCAACATTGATAAACAACAACAACCTCAACATTGAAAAACACCAACAAATTCAACAACAACTTCAACATTTAAAAACACCAACAAATTCAACAACAACCTCAACATTGAAAAACAACAACAATCTCAACATTGAAAAACACCAACAAATTCAACAACAACCTCAACATTGAAAAACAGCAACAACCTCAACATTGAAAAACACCAACAAATTCAACAACAACCTCAACATTGAAAAACACCAACAAATTCAACAACAACCTCAACATTGAAAAACACCAACAAATTCAACAACAACTTCAACATTTAAAAACACCAACAAATTCAACAACAACCTCAACATTGAAAAACAACAACAATCTCAACATTGAAAAACACCAACAAATTCAACAACAACCTCAACATTGAAAAACAGCAACAACCTCAACATTGAAAAACACCAACAAATTCAACAACAACCTCAACATTGAAAAACACCAACAAATTCAACAACAAACTCAACATTGAAAAACACCAACAAATTCAACAACACCCTCAACATTGAAAAACAACAACAACCTCAACATTGAAAAACACCTACAAATTCAACAACAACCTCAACATTGAAAAGCACCAACAAATTCAACAACAACCTCAACATTGAAAAACAAAAACAAACTCAACTTTGAAAAACACTAACAAATTCAACAACAACCTCAACATTGAAAAACAACAACAACCTCAACATTGAAAAACACCAACAAATTCAACAAAAACCTCAACATTAAAAAACAACAACAAACGCAACATTGAAAAACACCAACAAATTCAACAACAACCTCAATATTGAAAAACAACACCAACCTTAACATTGAAAAACACCAACAAATTCAACAACAACCTCAGCATTGAAAAACACCAACAAATTCAACAACAACCTCAACATTGAAAACCAACAACAACCTAAACATTGAAAAACACCAACAAATTCAACAACAACCTCAACATTGAAAAACACCAACAAATTCAACAACAACTTCAACATTTAAAAACACCAACAAATTCAACAACAACCTCAACATTGAAAAACAACAACAATCTCAACATTGAAAAACACCAACAAATTCAACAACAACCTCAACATTGAAAAACAGCAACAACCTCAACATTGAAAAACACCAACAAATTCAACAACAACCTCAACATTGAAAAACACCAACAAATTCAACAACAAACTCAACATTGAAAAACACCAACAAATTCAACAACACCCTCAACATTGAAAAACAACAACAACCTCAAGATTGAAAAACACCTACAAATTCAACAACAACCTCAACATTGAAAAGCACCAACAAATTCAACAACAACCTCAACATTGAAAAACAAAAACAAACTCAACTTTGAAAAACACTAACAAATTCAACAACAACCTCAACATTGAAAAACAACAACAACCTCAACATTGAAAAACACCAACAAATTCAACAAAAACCTCAACATTAAAAAACAACAACAAACGCAACATTGAAAAACACCAACAAATTCAACAACAACCTCAATATTGAAAAACAACACCAACCTTAACATTGAAAAACACCAACAAATTCAACAACAACCTCAGCATTGAAAAACACCAGCAAATTCAACAACAACCTCAACATTGAAAACCAACAACAACCTAAACATTGAAAAACACCAACAAATTCAACAACAACCTCAACATTGAAAAACAACAACAACCTCAACATTGAAAAACACCAACAAATTCAACAACAACCTTAACATTGAAAAATCCAACAAATTCAACAACAACCTCAGCATTGAAAAACAACAACAACCTCAACATTGAAAAACACCAACAAATTCAACAACAACCTCAACATTGAATAACACCAACAAACTCAACCGCAACCTCAACATTGAAAAAGAGCAACAACCTCAACATTGAAAAACACCAACAAATTCAACAACAACCTCAACGTTGAAAAACACCAACAAATTCAACAACAACCTCAACATTGAAAAACACCAACAAACTCAACATTGAAAAACACCAACAAATTCAACAACAACCTCAACATTGAAAAAACAACAACAACCTCAACTTTGAAAAACACCAACAAATTCAACAACAACTTCAACATTGAAAAACACGAACAAATTCAACAACAACCTCAACATTGAAAAACAACAACAACCTCAACATGGAAAAACACCAACAAATTCACCAACTACCCAAACATTGAAAAACAACAACAACCTCAACATTGAAAAGCACCAACAAATTCAACAACAACCTCAACATTGAAAAACACCAACAAATTCAACAACAACCTCAGCATTTAAAATACAACAACAACCTCAACATTGAAAAACACCAACAAATTCAACAACAACCTCAACATTGAAAAACAACACCAACCTCAACATTGAAAAACACCAACAAATTCAACAACAACCTCAACATTGAAAAACAACAACAACCTCAACATTGAAAAACACCAACAAATTCAACAACAACCTCAACATTGAAAAACAACAGCAACCTCAACATTGAAAAACACCAACAAATTCAACAACAACCTCAACTTTGAAAAACACAACAAATTCAACAACAACCTCAACATTGAAAAACAACAACAACCTCAACATTGAAAAACACCAACAAATTCAACAACAACCACAACATTGATAAACAACAACAACCTCAACATTGAAAAACACCAACAAATTCAACAACAACCTCAACATTTAAAAACACCAACAAATTCAACAACAACCTCAACATTGAAAAACAACAACAATCTCAACATTAAAAAACAACAACAAACGCAACATTGAAAAACACCAACAAATTCAACAACAACCTCAATATTGAAAAACAACACCAACCTTAACATTGAAAAACACCAACAAATTCAACAACAACCTCAGCATTGAAAAACACCAACAAATTCAACAACAACCTCAACATTGAAAACCAACAACAACCTAAACATTGAAAAACACCAACAAATTCAACAACAACCTCAACATTGAAAAACACCAACAAATTCAACAACAACTTCAACATTTAAAAACACCAACAAATTCAACAACAACCTCAACATTGAAAAACAACAACAATCTCAACATTGAAAAACACCAACAAATTCAACAACAACCTCAACATTGAAAAACAGCAACAACCTCAACATTGAAAAACACCAACAAATTCAACAACAACCTCAACATTGAAAAACACCAACAAATTCAACAACAAACTCAACATTGAAAAACACCAACAAATTCAACAACACCCTCAACATTGAAAAACAACAACAACCTCAAGATTGAAAAACACCTACAAATTCAACAACAACCTCAACATTGAAAAGCACCAACAAATTCAACAACAACCTCAACATTGAAAAACAAAAACAAACTCAACTTTGAAAAACACTAACAAATTCAACAACAACCTCAACATTGAAAAACAACAACAACCTCAACATTGAAAAACACCAACAAATTCAACAAAAACCTCAACATTAAAAAACAACAACAAACGCAACATTGAAAAACACCAACAAATTCAACAACAACCTCAATATTGAAAAACAACACCAACCTTAACATTGAAAAACACCAACAAATTCAACAACAACCTCAGCATTGAAAAACACCAGCAAATTCAACAACAACCTCAACATTGAAAACCAACAACAACCTAAACATTGAAAAACACCAACAAATTCAACAACAACCTCAACATTGAAAAACAACAACAACCTCAACATTGAAAAACAGCAACAAATTCAACAACAACCTTAACATTGAAAAATCCAACAAATTCAACAACAACCTCAGCATTGAAAAACAACAACAACCTCAACATTGAAAAACACCAACAAATTCAACAACAACCTCAACATTGAATAACACCAACAAACTCAACCGCAACCTCAACATTGAAAAACAGCAACAACCTCAACATTGAAAAACACCAACAAATTCAACAACAACCTCAACGTTGAAAAACACCAACAAATTCAACAACAACCTCAACATTGAAAAACACCAACAAACTCAACATTGAAAAACACCAACAAATTCAACAACAACCTCAACATTGAAAAACAACAACAACCTCAACATTGAAAAACACCAACAAATTCAACAACAACTTCAACATTGAAAAACACGAACAAATTCAACAACAACCTCAACATTGAAAAACAACAACAACCTCAACATGGAAAAACACCAACAAATTCAACAACTACCCAAACATTGAAAAACAACAACAACCTCAACATTGAAAAGCACCAACAAATTCAACAACAACCTCAACATTGAAAAACACCAACAAATTCAACAACAACCTCAACATTTAAAAACACCAACAAATTCAACAACAACCTCAACATTGAAAAACAACAACAATCTCAACATTGAAAAACACCAACAAATTCAACAACAACCTCAACATTGATAAACAACAACAACCTCAACATTGAAAAACACCAACAAATTCAACAACAACTTCAACATTTAAAAACACCAACAAATTCAACAACAACCTCAGCATTGAAAAACAACAACAACCTCAACATTGAAAAACACCAAGAAATTCAACAACAACCTCAACATTGAATAACACCAACAAACTCAACCGCAACCTCAACATTGAAAAACAGCAACAACCTCAACATTGAAAAACACCAACAAATTCAACAACAACCTCAACGTTGAAAAACACCAACAAATTCAACAACAACCTCAACATTGAAAAACACCAACAAACTCAACATTGAAAAACACCAACAAATTCAACAACAACCTCAACATTGAAAAACAACAACAACCTCAACATTGAAAAACACCAACAAATTCAACAACAACTTCAACATTGAAAAACACGAACAAATTCAACAACAACCTCAACATTGAAAAACAACAACAACCTCAACATGGAAAAACACCAACAAATTCAACAACTACCCAAACATTGAAAAACAACAACAACCTCAACATTGAAAAGCACCAACAAATTCAACAACAACCTCAGCATTGAAAAACACCAACAAATTCAACAACAACCTCAGCATTTAAAATACAACAACAACCTCAACATTGAAAAACACCAACAAATTCAACAACAACCTCAACATTGAAAAACAACACCAACCTCAACATTGAAAAACACCAACAAATTCAACAACAACCTCCACATTGAAAAACAACAACAAACTCAACATTGAAAAACACCAACAAATTCAACAACAACCTCAACATTGAAAAACAACAACAACCTCAACATTGAAAAACACCAACAAATTCAACAACAACCACAACATTGATAAACAACAACAACCTCAACATTGAAAAACACCAACAAATTCAACAACAACCTCAACATTTAAAAACACCAACAAATTCAACAACAACCTCAACATTGAAAAACAACAACAATCTCAACATTGAAAAACACCAACAAATTCAACAACAACCTCAACATTGATAAACAACAACAACCTCAACATTGAAAAACACCAACAAATTCAACAACAACTTCAACATTTAAAAACACCAACAAATTCAACAACAACCTCAACATTGAAAAACAACAACTATCTCAACATTGAAAAACACCAACAAATTCAACAACAACCTCAACATTGAAAAACAGCAACAACCTCAACATTGAAAAACACCAACAAATTCAACAACAACCTCAACATTGAAAAACACCAACAAATTCAACAACAACCTCAACAATGAAAAACACCAACAAATTCAACAACAACTTCAACATTTAAAAACACCAACAAATTCAACAACAACCTCAACATTGAAAAACAACAACAATCTCAACATTGAAAAACACCAACAAATTCAACAACAACCTCAACATTGAAAAACAGCAACAACCTCAACATTGAAAAACACCAACAAATTCAACAACAACCTCAACATTGAAAAACACCAACAAATTCAACAACAAACTCAACATTGAAAAACACCAACAAATTCAACAACACCCTCAACATTGAAAAACAACAACAACCTCAACATTGAAAAACACCAACAAATTCAACAACAACCTCAACATTGAAAAGCACCAACAAATTCAACAACAACCTCAACATTGAAAAACAAAAACAAACTCAACTTTGAAAAACACTAACAAATTCAACAACAACCTCAACATTGAAAAACAACAACAACCTCAACATTGAAAAACACCAACAAATTCAACAAAAACCTCAACATTAAAAAACAACAACAAACGCAACATTGAAAAACACCAACAAATTCAACAACAACCTCAATATTGAAAAACAACACCAACCTTAACATTGAAAAACACCAACAAATTCAACAACAACCTCAACATTGAAAAACACCAACAAATTCAACAACAAACTCAACATTGAAAAACACCAACAAATTCAACAACACCCTCAACATTGAAAAACAACAACAACCTCAACATTGAAAAACACCAACAAATTCAACAACAACCTCATCATTGAATAACACCAACAAACTCAACCGCAACCTCAACATTGAAAAAGAGCAACAACCTCAACATTGAAAAACACCAACAAATTCAACAACAACCTCAACGTTGAAAAACACCAACAAATTCAACAACAACCTCAACATTGAAAAACACCAACAAACTCAACATTGAAAAACACCAACAAATTCAACAACAACCTCAACATTGAAAAACAACAACAACCTCAACTTTGAAAAACACCAACAAATTCAACAACAACTTCAACATTGAAAAACACGAACAAATTCAACAACAACCTCAACATTGAAAAACAACAACAACCTCAACATGGAAAAACACCAACAAATTCACCAACTACCCAAAAATTGAAAAACAACAACAACCTCAACATTGAAAAGCACCAACAATTCAACAACAACCTCAACATTGAAAAACACCAACAAATTCAACAACAACCTCAGCATTTAAAATACAACAACAACCTCAACATTGAAAAAACACCAACAAATTCAACAACAACCTCAACATTGAAAAACAACACCAACCTCAACATTGAAAAACACCAACAAATTCAACAACAACCTCAACATTGAAAAACAACAACAACCTCAACATTGAAAAACACCAACAAATTCAACAACAACCTCAACATTGAAAAACAACAGCAACCTCAACATTGAAAAACACCAACAAATTCAACAACAACCTCAAATTTGAAAAACACAACAAATTCAACAACAACCTCAACATTGAAAAACAACAACAACCTCAACATTGAAAAACACCAACAAATTCAACAACAACCACAACATTGATAAACAACAACAACCTCAACATTGAAAAACACCAACAAATTCAACAACAACCTCAACATTTAAAAACACCAACAAATTCAACAACAACCTCAACATTGAAAAACAACAACAATCTCAACATTAAAAAACAACAACAAACGCAACATTGAAAAACACCAACAAATTCAACAACAACCTCAATATTGAAAAACAACACCAACCTTAACATTGAAAAACACCAACAAATTCAACAACAACCTCAGCATTGAAAAACACCAACAAATTCAACAACAACCTCAACATTGAAAACCAACAACAACCTAAACATTGAAAAACACCAACAAATTCAACAACAACCTCAACATTGAAAAACACCAACAAATTCAACAACAACTTCAACATTTAAAAACACCAACAAATTCAACAACAACCTCAACATTGAAAAACAACAACAATCTCAACATTGAAAAACACCAACAAATTCAACAACAACCTCAACATTGAAAAACAGCAACAACCTCAACATTGAAAAACACCAACAAATTCAACAACAACCTCAACATTGAAAAACACCAACAAATTCAACAACAAACTCAACATTGAAAAACACCAACAAATTCAACAACACCCTCAACATTGAAAAACAACAACAACCTCAAGATTGAAAAACACCTACAAATTCAACAACAACCTCAACATTGAAAAGCACCAACAAATTCAACAACAACCTCAACATTGAAAAACAAAAACAAACTCAACTTTGAAAAACACTAACAAATTCAACAACAACCTCAACATTGAAAAACAACAACAACCTCAACATTGAAAAAACACCAACAAATTCAACAAAAACCTCAACATTAAAAAACAACAACAAACGCAACATTGAAAAACACCAACAAATTCAACAACAACCTCAATATTGAAAAACAACACCAACCTTAACATTGAAAAACACCAACAAATTCAACAACAACCTCAGCATTGAAAACACCAGCAAATTCAACAACAACCTCAACATTGAAAACCAACAACAACCTAAACATTGAAAAACACCAACAAATTCAACAACAACCTCAACATTGAAAAACAACAACAACCTCAACATTGAAAAACAGCAACAAATTCAACAACAACCTTAACATTGAAAAATCCAACAAATTCAACAACAACCTCAGCATTGAAAAACAACAACAACCTCAACATTGAAAAACACCAACAAATTCAACAACAACCTCAACATTGAATAACACCAACAAACTCAACCGCAACCTCAACATTGAAAAACAGCAACAACCTCAACATTGAAAAACACCAACAAATTCAACAACAACCTCAACGTTGAAAAACACCAACAAATTCAACAACAACCTCAACATTGAAAAACAACAACAAACTCAACATTGAAAAACACCAACAAATTCAACAACAACCTCAACATTGAAAAACAACAACAACCTCAACATTGAAAAACACCAACAAATTCAACAACAACTTCAACATTGAAAAACACGAACAAATTCAACAACAACCTCAACATTGAAAAACAACAACAACCTCAACATGGAAAAACACCAACAAATTCAACAACTACCCAAACATTGAAAAACAACAACAACCTCAACATTGAAAAGCACCAACAAATTCAACAACAACCTCAACATTGAAAAACACCAACAAATTCAACAACAACCTCAGCATTTAAAATACAACAACAACCTCAACATTGAAAAACACCAACAAATTCAACAACAACCTCAACATTGAAAAACAACACCAACCTCAACATTGAAAAACACCAACAAATTCAACAACAACCTCAACATTGAAAAACAACAACAACCTCAACATTGAAAAACACCAACAAATTCAACAACAACCTCAACATTGAAAAACAACAGCAACCTCAACATTGAAAAACACCAACAAATTCAACAACAACCTCAACTTTGAAAAACACAACAAATTCAACAACAACCTCAACATTGAAAAACAACAACAACCTCAACATTGAAAAACACCAACAAATTCAACAACAACCACAACATTGATAAACAACAACAACCTCAACATTGAAAAACACCAACAAATTCAACAACAACCTCAACATTTAAAAACACCAACAAATTCAACAACAACCTCAACATTGAAAAACAACAACAATCTCAACATTGAAAAACACCAACAAATTCAACAACAACCTCAACATTGATAAACAACAACAACCTCAACATTGAAAAACACCAACAAATTCAACAACAACTTCAACATTTAAAAACACCAACAAATTCAACAACAACCTCAGCATTGAAAAACAACAACAACCTCAACATTGAAAAACACCAAGAAATTCAACAACAACCTCAACATTGAATAACACCAACAAACTCAACCGCAACCTCAACATTGAAAAACAGCAACAACCTCAACATTGAAAAACACCAACAAATTCAACAACAACCTCAACGTTGAAAAACACCAACAAATTCAACAACAACCTCAACATTGAAAAACACCAACAAACTCAACATTGAAAAACACCAACAAATTCAACAACAACCTCAACATTGAAAAACAACAACAACCTCAACATTGAAAAACACCAACAAATTCAACAACAACTTCAACATTGAAAAACACGAACAAATTCAACAACAACCTCAACATTGAAAAACAACAACAACCTCAACATGGAAAAACACCAACAAATTCAACAACTACCCAAACATTGAAAAACAACAACAACCTCAACATTGAAAAGCACCAACAAATTCAACAACAACCTCAGCATTGAAAAACACCAACAAATTCAACAACAACCTCAGCATTTAAAATACAACAACAACCTCAACATTGAAAAACACCAACAAATTCAACAACAACCTCAACATTGAAAAACAACACCAACCTCAACATTGAAAAACACCAACAAATTCAACAACAACCTCCACATTGAAAAACAACAACAAACTCAACATTGAAAAACACCAACAAATTCAACAACAACCTCAACATTGAAAAACAACAACAACCTCAACATTGAAAAACACCAACAAATTCAACAACAACCACAACATTGATAAACAACAACAACCTCAACATTGAAAAACACCAACAAATTCAACAACAACCTCAACATTTAAAAACACCAACAAATTCAACAACAACCTCAACATTGAAAAACAACAACAATCTCAACATTGAAAAACACCAACAAATTCAACAACAACCTCAACATTGATAAACAACAACAACCTCAACATTGAAAAACACCAACAAATTCAACAACAACTTCAACATTTAAAAACACCAACAAATTCAACAACAACCTCAACATTGAAAAACAACAACTATCTCAACATTGAAAAACACCAACAAATTCAACAACAACCTCAACATTGAAAAACAGCAACAACCTCAACATTGAAAAACACCAACAAATTCAACAACAACCTCAACATTGAAAAACACCAACAAATTCAACAACAACCTCAACAATGAAAAACACCAACAAATTCAACAACAACTTCAACATTTAAAAACACCAACAAATTCAACAACAACCTCAACATTGAAAAACAACAACAATCTCAACATTGAAAAACACCAACAAATTCAACAACAACCTCAACATTGAAAAACAGCAACAACCTCAACATTGAAAAACACCAACAAATTCAACAACAACCTCAACATTGAAAAACACCAACAAATTCAACAACAAACTCAACATTGAAAAACACCAACAAATTCAACAACACCCTCAACATTGAAAAACAACAACAACCTCAACATTGAAAAACACCAACAAATTCAACAACAACCTCAACATTGAAAAGCACCAACAAATTCAACAACAACCTCAACATTGAAAAACAAAAACAAACTCAACTTTGAAAAACACTAACAAATTCAACAACAACCTCAACATTGAAAAACAACAACAACCTCAACATTGAAAAACACCAACAAATTCAACAAAAACCTCAACATTAAAAAACAACAACAAACGCAACATTGAAAAACACCAACAAATTCAACAACAACCTCAATATTGAAAAACAACACCAACCTTAACATTGAAAAACACCAACAAATTCAACAACAACCTCAACATTGAAAAACACCAACAAATTCAACAACAACCTCAACATTGAAAACCAACAACAACCTAAACATTGAAAAACACCAACAATTTCAACAACAACCTCAAAATTGAAAAACAACAACAACCTCAACATTGAAAAACACCAACAAATTCAACAACAACCTTAACATTGAAAAATCCAACAAATTCAACAACAACCTCAGCATTGAAAAACAACAACAACCTCAACATTGAAAAACACCAACAAATTCAACAACAACCTCAACATTGAATAACACCAACAAACTCAACCGCAACCTCAACATTGAAAAACAGCAACAACCTCAACATTGAAAAACACCAACAAATTAAACAACAACCTCAACGTTGAAAAACACCAACAAATTCAACAACAACCTCAACATTGAAAAACACCAACAAACTCAACATTGAAAAACACCAACAAATTCAACTACAACCTCAACATTGAAAAACAACAACAACCTCAACATTGAAAAACACCAACAAATTCAACAACAACTTCAACATTGAAAAACACGAACAAATTCAACAACAACCTCAACATTGAAAAACAACAACAACCTCAACATGGAAAAACACCAACAAATTCAACAACTACCCAAACATTGAAAAACAACAACAACCTCAACATTGAAAAGCACCAACAAATTCAACAACAACCTCAACATTGAAAAACACCAACAAATTCAACAACAACCTCAGCATTGAAAAACAACAACAACCTCAACATTGAAAAACACCAACAAATTCAACAACAACCTCAACATTGAAAAACAACACCAACCACAACATTGAAAAACACCAACAAATTCAACAACAACCTCAACATTGAAAAACAACAACAAACTCAACATTGAAAAACACCAACAAATTCAACAACAACCTCAACATTGAAAAACAACAACAACCTCAACATTGAAAAACACCAACAAATTCAACAACAACCACAACATTGATAAACAACAACAACCTCAACATTGAAAAACACCAACAAATTCAACAACAACCTCAACATTTAAAAACACCAACAAATTCAACAACAACGTCAACATTGAAAAACAACAACAATCTCAACATTGAAAAACACCAACAAATTCAACAACAACCTCAACATTGATAAACAACAACAACCTCAACATTGAAAAACACCAACAAATTCAACAACAACTTCAACATTTAAAAACACCAACAAATTCAACAACAACCTCAACATTGAAAAACAACAACAATCTCAACATTGAAAAACACCAACAAATTCAACAACAACCTCAACATTGAAAAACAGCAACAACCTCAACATTGAAAAACACCAACAAATTCAACAACAACCTCAACATTGAAAAACACCAACAAATTCAACAACAACCTCAACATTGAAAAACACCAACAAATTCAACAACAACTTCAACATTTAAAAACACCAACAAATTCAACAACAACCTCAACATTGAAAAACAACAACAATCTCAACATTGAAAAACACCAACAAATTCAACAACAACCTCAACATTGAAAAACAGCAACAACCTCAACATTGAAAAACACCAACAAATTCAACAACAACCTCAACATTGAAAAACACCAACAAATTCAACAACAAACTCAACATTGAAAAACACCAACAAATTCAACAACACCCTCAACATTGAAAAACAACAACAACCTCAACATTGAAAAACACCAACAAATTCAACAACAACCTCAACATTGAAAAGCACCAACAAATTCAACAACAACCTCAACATTGAAAAACAAAAACAAACTCAACTTTGAAAAACACTAACAAATTCAACAACAACCTCAACATTGAAAAACAACAACAACCTCAACATTGAAAAACACCAACAAATTCAACAAAAACCTCAACATGAAAAAACAACAACAAACGCAACTTTGAAAAACACCAACAAATTCAACAACAACCTCAATATTGAAAAACAACACCAACCTTAACATTGAAAAACACCAACAAATTCAACAACAACCTCAACATTGAAAAACACCAACAAATTCAACAACAACCTCAACATTGAAAACCAACAACAACCTAAACATTGAAAAACACCAACAAATTCAACAACAACCTCAACATTGAAAAACAACAACAACCTCAACATTGAAAAACACCAACAAATTCAACAACAACCTTAACATTGAAAAATCCAACAAATTCAACAACAACCTCAGCATTGAAAAACAACAACAACCTCAACATTGAAAAACACCAACAAATTCAACAACAACCTCAACATTGAATAACACCAACAAACTCAACCGCAACCTCAACATTGAAAAACAGAAACAACCTCAACATTGAAAAACACCAACAAATTCAACAACAACCTCAACGTTGAAAAACACCAACAAATTCAACAACAACCTCAACATTGAAAAACACCAACAAACTCAACATTGAAAAACACCAACAAATTCAACAACAACCTCAACATTGAAAAACAACAGCAACCTCAACATTGAAAAACACCTACAAATTCAACAACAACTTCAACATTGAAAAACACGAACAAATTCAACAACAACCTCAACATTGAAAAACAACAACAACCTCAACATGGAAAAACACCAACAAATTCAACAACTACCCAAACATTGAAAAACAACAACAACCTCAACATTGAAAAGCACCAACAAATTCAACAACAACCTCAACATTGAAAAACACCAACAAATTCAACAACAACCTCAGCATTGAAAAACAACAACAACCTCAACATTGAAAAACACCAACAAATTCAACAACAACCTCAACATTGAAAAACAACACCAACCTCAACATTGAAAAACACCAACAAATTCAACAACAACCTCAACATTGAAAAACAACAACAAACTCAACATTGAAAAACACCAACAAATTCAACAACAACCTCAACATTGAAAAACAACAACAACCTCAACATTGAAAAACACCAACAAATTCAACAACAACCACAACATTGATAAACAACAACAACCTCAACATTGAAAAACACCAACAAATTCAACAACAACCTCAACATTTAAAAACACCAACAAATTCAACAACAACCTCAACATTGAAAAACAACAACAATCTCAACATTGAAAAACACCAACAAATTCAACAACAACCTCAACATTGAAAAACAGCAACAACCTCAACATTGAAAAACACCAACAAATTGAACAACAACCTCAACATTGAAAAACACCAACAAATTCAACAATAACCACAACATTGAAAAACACCAACAAATTCAACAACAAACTCAACATTGAAAAACACCAACAAATTCAACAACAACCTGAACATTGAAAAACACCAACAAATTCAACAACAACCTCAACATTGAAAAACAACAACAACCTCAACATTGAAAAACACCAACAAATTCAACAACAACCTCAAAATTGAAAAACATCAACAACCTCAACATTGAAAAACACCAACAAATTCAACAACAACCTCAACATTGAAAAACAACAACAAACTCAACATTGAAAAGGACCAACACATTCAACAACAACCTCAACATTGAAAAACAACAACAACCTCAACATTGAAAAACACCATCAAAGTCAACAATAACCTGAACATTGAAAAACAACAACAACCTCAACATTGAAAAACACCAACAAATTCAACAACAACCTCAACATTGAAAAACACCAACAAATTCCACAACAACCTCAACATTGAAAAACAACAACAACCTCAACATTGAAAAACACCAACAAATTCAACCACAACCTCAACATTGAAAAGCACCAACAACCTCAACATTGAAAAACACCAACAAATTCAACAACAACCTCAACATTGAAAAACATCAACAACCTCAACATTGAAAAACACCAACAAATTCAACAACAACCTCAAAATTGAAAACATCAACAACCTCAACATTGAAAAACACCAACAAATTCAACAACAACCTCAACATTGAAAAACAACAACAAACTCAACATTGAAAAGGACCAACACATTCAACAACAACCTCAACATTGAAAAACAACAACAACCTCAATATTGAAAAACACCATCAAAGTCAACAATAACCTGAACATTGAAAAACAACAACAACCTCAACATTGAAAAACACCAACAAATTCAACAACAACCTCAACATTGAAAAACACCAACAAATTCAACAACAACCTCAACATTGAAAAACAACAACAACCTCAACATTGAAAAACACCAACAAATTCAACAACAACCTCAACATTGAAAAGCACCAACAAACTCAACCACAACCTCAACATTGAAAAACAACAACAACCTCAACATTGAAAAACACAAACAAATTCAACAACCTCAACGTTGAAAAACACCAACAAATTCAACAACAACCTCAACATTGAAAAACACCAACAAACTCAACATTGAAAAACACCAACAAATTCAACAACAACCTCAACATTGAAAAACAACAACAACCTCAACATTGAAAAACACCAACAAATTCAACAACAACTTCAACATTGAAAAACACGAACAAATTCAACAACAACCTCAACATTGAAAAACAACAACAACCTCAACATTGAAAAACACCAACAAATTCAACAACTACCCAAACATTGAAAAACAACAACAACCTCAACATTGAAAAGCACCAACAAATTCAACAACAACCTCAACATTGAAAAACACCAACAAATTCAACAACAACCTCAGCATTGAAAAACAACAACAACCTCAACATTGAAAAACACCAACAAATTCAACAACAACCTCAACATTGAAAAACAACACCAACCTCAACATTGAAAAACACCAACAAATTCAACAACAACCTCAACATTGAAAAACAACAACAAACTCAACATTGAAAAACACCAACAAATTCAACAACAACCTCAAAATTCAAAAACAACAACAACCTCAACATTGAAAAACACCAACAAATTCAACAACAACCACAACATTGATAAACAACAACAACCTCAACATTGAAAAACACCAACAAATTCAACAACAACCTCAACATTTAAAAACACCAACAAATTCAACAACAACCTCAACATTGAAAAACAACAACAATCTCAACATTGAAAAACACCAACAAATTCAAAAACAACCTCAACATTGAAAAACAGCAACAACCTCAACATTGAAAAACACCAACAAATTCAACAACAACCTCAACATTGAAAAACACCAACAAATTCAACAATAACCTCAACATTGAAAAACACCAACAAATTCAACAACAAACTCAACATTGAAAAACACCAACAAATTCAACAACAACCTGAACATTGAAAAACACCAACAAATTCAACAACAACCTCAACATTGAAAGACACCAACAAATTCAACAACAACCTCAACATTGAAAAACAACAACAACCTCAACATTGAAAAACACCAACAAATTCAACAACAACCTCAAAATTGAAAAACATCAACAACCTCAACATTGAAAAACACCAACAAATTCAACAACAACCTCAACATTGAAAAACAACAACAAACTCAACATTGAAAAGCACCAACACATTCAACAACAACCTCAACATTGAAAAACAACAACAACCTCAACATTGAAAAACAACATCAAATTCAACAATAACCTGAACACTGAAAAACAACAACAACCTCAACATTGAAAAACACCAACAAATTCAACAACAACCTCAACATTGAAAAACACCAACAAATTCAACAACAACCTCAACATTGAAAAACAACAACAACCTCAACATTGAAAAACACCAACAAATTCAACAACAACCTCAACATTGAAAAACAACAGCAACCTCAACATTGAAAAACACCAACAAATTCAACAACAACCTCAACTTTGAAAAACACAACAAATTCAACAGCAACCTCAGCATTGAAAAACAACAACAACCTCAACATTGAAAAACACCAACAAATTCAACAACAACCTCAACATTGAAAAACAACAACAACCTCAACATTGAAAAACACCAACAAATTCAACAACAACTTCAACATTGAAAAACACCAACAAATTCAACAACAACCTCGAAATTGAAAAACACCAACAAATTCAACAACAACCTCAACATTGAAAAACAACAACAACCTGAACATTGAAAAACACCAACAAATTCAACAACAACCTCAACATTGATCAACAACAACAACCTCAACATTGAAAAACACCAACAAATTCAACAACAACTTCAACATTTAAAAACACCAACAAATTCAACAACAACCTCAACATTGAAAAACAACAACAACCTCAACATTGAAAAACACCAACAAATTCAACAACAACCTCAAAATTGAAAAACATCAACAACCTCAACATTGAAAAACACCAACAAATTCAACAACAACCTCAACATTGAAAAACAACAACAAACTCAACATTGAAAAGGACCAACACATTCAACAACAACCTCAACATTGAAAAACAACAACAACCTCAACATTGAAAAACACCATCAAAGTCAACAATAACCTGAACATTGAAAAACAACAACAACCTCAACATTGAAAAACACCAACAAATTCAACAACAACCTCAACATTGAAAAACACCAACAAATTCAACAACAACCTCAACATTGAAAAACAACAACAACCTCAACATTGAAAAACACCAACAAATTCAACAACAACCTCAACATTGAAAAGCACCAACAACCTCAACATTGAAAAACACCAACAAATTCAACAACAACCTCAACATTGAAAAACATCAACAACCTCAACATTGAAAAACACCAACAAATTCAACAACAACCTCAAAATTGAAAAACATCAACAACCTCAACATTGAAAAACACCAACAAATTCAACAACAACCTCAACATTGAAAAACAACAACAAACTCAACATTGAAAAGCACCAACACATTCAACAACAACCTCAACATTGAAAAACAACAACAACCTCAACATTGAAAAACACCATCAAAGTCAACAATAACCTGAACATTGAAAAACAACAACAACCTCAACATTGAAAAACACCAACAAATTCAACAACAACCTCAACATTGAAAAACACCAACAAATTCAACAACAACCTCAACATTGAAAAACAACAACAACCTCAACATTGAAAAACACCAACAAATTCAACAACAACCTCAACATTGAAAAGCACCAACAAACTCAACCACAACCTCAACATTGAAAAACAACAACAACCTCAACATTGAAAAACACAAACAAATTCAACAACAACCTCAACGTTGAAAAACACCAACAAATTCAACAACAACCTCAACATTGAAAAACACCAACAAACTCAACATTGAAAAACACCAACAAATTCAACAACAACCTCAACATTGAAAAACAACAACAACCTCAACATTGAAAAACACCAACAAATTCAACAACAACTTCAACATTGAAAAACACGAACAAATTCAACAACAACCTCAACATTGAAAAACAACAACAACCTCAACATTGAAAAACACCAACAAATTCAACAACTACCCAAACATTGAAAAACAACAACAACCTCAACATTGAAAAGCACCAACAAATTCAACAACAACCTCAACATTGAAAAACACCAACAAATTCAACAACAACCTCAACATTGAAAAACAACAACAACCTGAACATTGAAAAACACCAACAAATTCAACAACAACCTCAACATTGATCAACAACAACAACCTCAACATTGAAAAACACCAACAAATTCAACAACAACTTCAACATTTAAAAACACCAACAAATTCAACAACAACCTCAACATTGAAAAACAACAACAACCTCAACATTGAAAAACACCAACAAATTCAACAACAACCTCAAAATTGAAAAACATCAACAACCTCAACATTGAAAAACACCAACAAATTCAACAACAACCTCAACATTGAAAAACAACAACAAACTCAACATTGAAAAGGACCAACACATTCAACAACAACCTCAACATTGAAAAACAACAACAACCTCAACATTGAAAAACACCATCAAAGTCAACAATAACCTGAACATTGAAAAACAACAACAACCTCAACATTGAAAAACACCAACAAATTCAACAACAACCTCAACATTGAAAAACACCAACAAATTCAACAACAACCTCAACATTGAAAAACAACAACAACCTCAACATTGAAAAACACCAACAAATTCAACAACAACCTCAACATTGAAAAGCACCAACAACCTCAACATTGAAAAACACCAACAAATTCAACAACAACCTCAACATTGAAAAACATCAACAACCTCAACATTGAAAAACACCAACAAATTCAACAACAACCTCAAAATTGAAAAACATCAACAACCTCAACATTGAAAAACACCAACAAATTCAACAACAACCTCAACATTGAAAAACAACAACAAACTCAACATTGAAAAGCACCAACACATTCAACAACAACCTCAACATTGAAAAACAACAACAACCTCAACATTGAAAAACACCATCAAAGTCAACAATAACCTGAACATTGAAAAACAACAACAACCTCAACATTGAAAAACACCAACAAATTCAACAACAACCTCAACATTGAAAAACACCAACAAATTCAACAACAACCTCAACATTGAAAAACAACAACAACCTCAACATTGAAAAACACCAACAAATTCAACAACAACCTCAACATTGAAAAGCACCAACAAACTCAACCACAACCTCAACATTGAAAAACAACAACAACCTCAACATTGAAAAACACAAACAAATTCAACAACAACCTCAACGTTGAAAAACACCAACAAATTCAACAACAACCTCAACATTGAAAAACACCAACAAACTCAACATTGAAAAACACCAACAAATTCAACAACAACCTCAACATTGAAAAACAACAACAACCTCAACATTGAAAAACACCAACAAATTCAACAACAACTTCAACATTGAAAAACACGAACAAATTCAACAACAACCTCAACATTGAAAAACAACAACAACCTCAACATTGAAAAACACCAACAAATTCAACAACTACCCAAACATTGAAAAACAACAACAACCTCAACATTGAAAAGCACCAACAAATTCAACAACAACCTCAACATTGAAAAACACCAACAAATTCAACAACAACCTCAGCATTGAAAAACAACAACAACCTCAACATTGAAAAACACCAACAAATTCAACAACAACCTCAACATTGAAAAACAACACCAACCTCAACATTGAAAAACACCAACAAATTCAACAACAACCTCAACATTGAAAAACAACAACAAACTCAACATTGAAAAACACCAACAAATTCAACAACAACCTCAAAATTCAAAAACAACAACAACCTCAACATTGAAAAACACCAACAAATTCAACAACAACCACAACATTGATAAACAACAACAACCTCAACATTGAAAAACACCAACAAATTCAACAACAACCTCAACATTTAAAAACACCAACAAATTCAACAACAACCTCAACATTGAAAAACAACAACAATCTCAACATTGAAAAACACCAACAAATTCAAAAACAACCTCAACATTGAAAAACAGCAACAACCTCAACATTGAAAAACACCAACAAATTCAACAACAACCTCAACATTGAAAAACACCAACAAATTCAACAATAACCTCAACATTGAAAAACACCAACAAATTCAACAACAAACTCAACATTGAAAAACACCAACAAATTCAACAACAACCTGAACATTGAAAAACACCAACAAATTCAACAACAACCTCAACATTGAAAGACACCAACAAATTCAACAACAACCTCAACATTGAAAAACAACAACAACCTCAACATTGAAAAACACCAACAAATTCAACAACAACCTCAAAATTGAAAAACATCAACAACCTCAACATTGAAAAACACCAACAAATTCAACAACAACCTCAACATTGAAAAACAACAACAAACTCAACATTGAAAAGCACCAACACATTCAACAACAACCTCAACATTGAAAAACAACAACAACCTCAACATTGAAAAACACCATCAAATTCAACAATAACCTGAACATTGAAAAACAACAACAACCTCAACATTGAAAAACACCAACAAATTCAACAACAACCTCAACATTGAAAAACACCAACAAATTCAACAACAACCTCAACATTGAAAAACAACAACAACCTCAACATTGAAAAACACAACAAATTCAACAGTAACCTCAGCATTGAAAAACAACAACAACCTCAACATTGAAAAACACCAACAAATTCAACAACAACCTCATCATTGAAAAACAACAACAACCTCAACATTGAAAAACACCAACAAATTCAACAACAACTTCAACATTGAAAAACACCAACAAATTCAACAACAACCTCGAAATTGAAAAACACCAACAAATTCAACAACAACCTCAACATTGAAAAACAACAACAACCTGAACATTGAAAAACACCAACAAATTCAACAACAACCTCAACAATGAAAAACACCAACAAATTCAACAACAACCTCAGCGTTGAAAAACAACAACAACCTCAACATTGAAAAACACCAACAAATTCAGCAACAACCTCAACATTGAAAAACAACAACAACCTCAACATTGAAAAACACCAACAAATTCAACAACAACTTCAACATTGAAAAACACCAACAAATTCAACAACAACCTCGAAATTGAAAAACACCAACAAATTCAACAACAACCTCAACATTGAAAAACAACAACAACCTCAACATTGAAAAACACCAACAAATTCAACAACAACCTCAACATTGATAAACAACAACAACCTCAACATTGAAAAACACCAACAAATTCAACAACAACCTCAACATTTAAAAACACCAACAAATTCAACAGCAACCTCAACATTGAAAAACAACAACAATCTCAACACTGAAAAACACCATCAAATTCAACAACAACCTCAACATTGAAAAACAGCAACAACCTCAACATTGAAAAACACCAACAAATTCAACAACAACCTCAACATTGAAAAACAACAACAACCTCAACATTGAAAAACACCAACAAATTCAACAACAACCTCAACATTGAAAAACACCAACAAATTCAACAACAACCTCAACATTGAAAAACAACAACAACCTCAACATTGAAAAACACCAACAAATTCAACAACAACCTCAACATTGAAAAACATCAGCAACCTCAACATTGAAAAACACCAACAAATTCAACAACAACCTCAACTTTGAAAAACACAACAAATTCAACAGCAACCTCAGCATTGAAAAACAACAACAACCTCAACATTGAAAAACAACAACAAATTCAACAACAACCTCAACATTGAAAAGCAACAACAACCTCAACATTGAAAAACACCAACAAATTCAACAACAACTTCAACATTGAAAAACACCAACAAATTCAACAACAACCTCAACATTGAAAAACACCAAAAAATTCAACAACAACCTCAACATTGAAAAACAACAACAACCTCAACATTGAAAAACACCAACAAATTCAACAACAACCTCAACATTGAAAAACAACAACAACCTCAACATTGAAAAACACCAACAAATTCAACAACAACCTCAACATTGATAAACAACAACAACCTCAACATTGAAAAACACCAACAAATTCAACAACAACTTCAACATTTAAAAACACCAACAAATTCAACAACCTCAACATTGATAAACAACAACAACCTCAACATTGAAAAACACCAACAAATTCAACAACAACTTCAACATTTAAAAACACCAACAAATTCAACAACAACCTCAACATTGAAAAACAACAACAATCTCAACATTGAAAAACACCAACAAATTCAACAACAACATCAACATTGAAAAACAGCAACAAATTCAACAACAACCTCAACATTGAAAAACACCAACAAATTCAACAACAAACTCAACATTGAAAAACACCAACAAATTCAACAACAACCTCAACATTGAAAAGCACCAACAAATTCAACAACAACCTCAACATTGAAAAACAACAACAACCTCAACATTGAAAAACACCAACAAATTCAACAACAACCTCAACATTGAAAAACAGCAACAACCTCAACATTGAAAAACACCAAAAAATTCAACAACAACCTCAACATTGAAAAACAGCCAACAAATTCAACAACAACCTCAACATTGTAAAACACCAACAAATTCAACAACAAACTCAACATTGAAAAACACCAACAAATTCAAAAACAACCTCAACATTGAAAAGCACCAACAAATTCAACAACAACCTCAACATTGAAAAACAACAACAACCTCAACATTGAAAAACACCAACAAATTCAACAACAACCTCAACATTGAAAAACAACAACAAACTCAACATTGAAAAACACCAACAAATTCAACAACAACCTCAATATTGAAAAACAACAACCTCAACATTGAAAAACACCAACAAATTCAACAACAACCTCAACAATGAAAAACACCAACAAATTCAACAACAACCTCAGCGTTGAAAAACAACAACAACCTCAACATTGAAAAACACCAACAAATTCAGCAACAACCTCAACATTGAAAAACAACAACAACCTCAACATTGAAAAACACCAACAAATTCAACAACAACCTCAACATTGAAAAACACCAACAAATTCAGCAACAACCTCAACATTGAAAAACAACAACAACCTCAACATTGAAAAACACCAGCAAATTCAACAACAACTTCAACATTGAAAAACACCAACAAATTCAACAACAACCTCGAAATTGAAAAACACCAACAAATTCAACAACAACCTCAATATTGAAAAACAACAACCTCAACATTGAAAAACACCAACAAATTCAACAACAACCTCAACAATGAAAAACACCAACAAATTCAACAACAACCTCAGCGTTGAAAAACAACAACAACCTCAACATTGAAAAACACCAACAAAATCAGCAACAACCTCAACATTGAAAAACAACAACAACCTCAACATTGAAAAACACCAGCAAATTCAACAACAACTTCAACATTGAAAAACACCAACAAATTCAACAACAACCTCGAAATTGAAAAACACCAACAAATTCAACAACAAACTCAACATTGAAAAACAACAACAACCTCAACATTGAAAAACACCAACAAATTCAACAACAACCTCAACATTGATAAACAACAACAACCTCAACATTGAAAAACACCAACAAATTCAACAACAACCTCAACATTTAAAAACACCAACAAATTCAACAACAACCTCAACATTGAAAAACAACAACAATCTCAACATTGAAAAACACCATCAAATTCAACAACAACCTCAACATTGAAAAACACCAACAAATTCAACAACAACCTCGAAATTGAAAAACACCAAAAAATTCAACAACAACCTCAACATTGAAAAACAACAACAACCTCAACATTGAAAAACACCAACAAATTCAACAACAACCTCAACATTGAAAAACAACAACAAACTCAACATTGAAAAACACCAACAAATTCAACAACAACCTCAACATTGATAAACAACAACAACCTCAACATTGAAAAACACCAACAAATTCAACAACAACTTCAACATTTAAAAACACCAACAAATTCAACAACCTCAACATTGATAAACAACAACAACCTCAACATTGAAAAACACCAACAAATTCAACAACAACTTCAACATTTAAAAACACCAACAAATTCAACAACAACCTCAACATTGAAAAACAACAACAATCTCAACATTGAAAAACACGAACAAATTCAACAACAACCTCAACATTGAAAAACAGCAACAACCTCAACATTGAAAAACACCAACAAATTCAACAACAACCTCAACATTGAAAAACACCAACAAATTCAACAACAACCTCAACATTGAAAAACACCAACAAATTCAACAACAAACTCAACATTGAAAAACACCAACAAATTCAACAACAACCTCAACATTGAAAAGCACCAACAAATTCAACAACAACCTGAACATTGAAAAAGAACAACAACCTCAACATTGAAAAACACCAACAAATTCAACAACAACCTCAACATTGAAAAACAGCAACAACCTCAACATTGAAAAACACCAACAAATTCAACAACAACCTCAACATTGAAAAACAGCCAACAAATTCAACAACAACCTCAACATTGAAAAACACCAACAAATTCAACAACAAACTCAACATTGAAAAACACCAACAAATTCAACAACAACCTCAACATTGAAAAGCACCAACAAATTCAACAACAACCTCAACATTGAAAAACAACAACAACCTCAACATTGAAAAACAACAACAATCTCAACATTGAAAATCACCATCAAATTCAACAACAACCTCAACATTGAAAAACAGCTACAACCTCAACATTGAAAAACACCAACAAATTCAACAACAACCTCAACATTGAAAAACAGCCAACAAATTCAACAACAACCTCAACATTGAAAAACACCAACAAATTCAACAACAAACTCAACATTGAAAAACACGAACAAATTCAACAACAACCTCCACATTGAAAAGCACCAACAAATTCAACAACAACCTCAACATTGAAAAACAACAACAACCTCAACATTGAAAAACACCAACAAATTCAACAACAACCTCAACATTGAAAAACAACAACAAACTCAACATTGAAAAACACCAACAAATTCAACAACAACCTGAATATTGAAAAACAACAACCTCAACATTGAAAAACACCAACAAATTCAACAACAACCTCAACAATGAAAAACACCAACAAATTCAACAACAACCTCAGCGTTGAAAAACAACAACAACCTCAACATTGAAAAACACCAACAAATTCAGCAACAACCTCAACATTGAAAAACAACAACAACCTCAACATTGAAAAACACCAACAAATTCAACAACAACTTCAACATTGAAAAACACCAACAAATTCAACAACAACCTCGAAATTGAAAAACACCAACAAATTCAACAACAACCTCAACATTGAAAAACAACAACAACCTCAACATTGAAAAACACCAACAAATTCAACAACAACCTCAACATTGATAAACAACAACAACCTCAACATTGAAAAACACCAACAAATTCAACAACAACCTCAACATTTAAAAACACCAACAAATTCAACAGCAACCTCAACATTGAAAAACAACAACAATCTCAACACTGAAAAACACCATCAAATTCAACAACAACCTCAACATTGAAAAACAGCAACAACCTCAACATTGAAAAACACCAACAAATTCAACAACAACCTCAACATTGAAAAACAACAACAACCTCAACATTGAAAAACACCAACAAATTCAACAACAACCTCAACATTGAAAAACACCAACAAATTCAACAACAACCTCAACATTGAAAAACAACAACAACCTCAACATTGAAAAACACCAACAAATTCAACAACAACCTCAACATTGAAAAACATCAGCAACCTCAACATTGAAAAACACCAACAAATTCAACAACAACCTCAACTTTGAAAAACACAACAAATTCAACAGCAACCTCAGCATTGAAAAACAACAACAACCTCAACATTGAAAAACACCAACAAATTCAACAACAACCTCAACATTGAAAAGCAACAACAACCTCAACATTGAAAAACACCAACAAATTCAACAACAACTTCAACATTGAAAAACACCAACAAATTCAACAACAACCTCAACATTGAAAAACACCAAAAAATTCAACAACAACCTCAACATTGAAAAACAACAACAACCTCAACATTGAAAAACACCAACAAATTCAACAACAACCTCAACATTGAAAAACAACAACAACCTCAACATTGAAAAACACCAACAAATTCAACAACAACCTCAACATTGATAAACAACAACAACCTCAACATTGACAAACACCAACAAATTCAACAACAACTTCAACATTTAAAAACACCAACAAATTCAACAACCTCAACATTGATAAACAACAACAACCTCAACATTGAAAAACACCAACAAATTCAACAACAACTTCAACATTTAAAAACACCAACAAATTCAACAACAACCTCAACATTGAAAAACAACAACAATCTCAACATTGAAAAACACCAACAAATTCAACAACAACATCAACATTGAAAAACAGCAACAAATTCAACAACAACCTCAACATTGAAAAACACCAACAAATTCAACAACAAACTCAACATTGAAAAACACCAACAAATTCAACAACAACCTCAACATTGAAAAGCACCAACAAATTCAACAACAACCTCAACATTGAAAAACAACAACAACCTCAACATTGAAAAACACCAACAAATTCAACAACAACCTCAACATTGAAAAACAGCAACAACCTCAACATTGAAAAACACCAAAAAATTCAACAACAACCTCAACATTGAAAAACAGCCAACAAATTCAACAACAACCTCAACATTGTAAAACACCAACAAATTCAACAACAAACTCAACATTGAAAAACACCAACAAATTCAAAAACAACCTCAACATTGAAAAGCACCAACAAATTCAACAACAACCTCAACATTGAAAAACAACAACAACCTCAACATTGAAAAACACCAACAAATTCAACAACAACCTCAACATTGAAAAACAACAACAAACTCAACATTGAAAAACACCAACAAATTCAACAACAACCTCAATATTGAAAAACAACAACCTCAACATTGAAAAACACCAACAAATTCAACAACAACCTCAACAATGAAAAACACCAACAAATTCAACAACAACCTCAGCGTTGAAAAACAACAACAACCTCAACATTGAAAAACACCAACAAATTCAGCAACAACCTCAACATTGAAAAACAACAACAACCTCAACATTGAAAAACACCAACAAATTCAACAACAACCTCAACATTGAAAAACACCAACAAATTCAGCAACAACCTCAACATTGAAAAACAACAACAACCTCAACATTGAAAAACACCAGCAAATTCAACAACAACTTCAACATTGAAAAACACCAACAAATTCAACAACAACCTCGAAATTGAAAAACACCAACAAATTCAACAACAACCTCAACATTGAAAAACACCAACAAATTCAACAACAACCTCAACATTGATAAACAACAACAACCTCAACATTGAAAAACACCAACAAATTCAACAACAACCTCAACATTTAAAAACACCAACAAATTCAACAACAACCTCAACATTGAAAAACAACAACAATCTCAACATTGAAAAACACCATCAAATTCAACAACAACCTCAACATTGAAAAACACCAACAAATTCAACAACAACCTCGAAATTGAAAAACACCAAAAAATTCAACAACAACCTCAACATTGAAAAACAACAACAACCTCAACATTGAAAAACACCAACAAATTCAACAACAACCTCAACATTGAAAAACAACAACAACCTCAACATTGAAAAACACCAACAAATTCAACAACAACCTCAACATTGATAAACAACAACAACCTCAACATTGAAAAACACCAACAAATTCAACAACAACTTCAACATTTAAAAACACCAACAAATTCAACAACCTCAACATTGATAAACAACAACAACCTCAACATTGAAAAACACCAACAAATTCAACAACAACTTCAACATTTAAAAACACCAACAAATTCAACAACAACCTCAACATTGAAAAACAACAACAATCTCAACATTGAAAAACACGAACAAATTCAACAACAACCTCAACATTGAAAAACAGCAACAACCTCAACATTGAAAAACACCAACAAATTCAACAACAACCTCAACATTGAAAAACACCAACAAATTCAACAACAACCTCAACATTGAAAAACACCAACAAATTCAACAACAAACTCAACATTGAAAAACACCAACAAATTCAACAACAATCTCAACATTGAAAAGCACCAACAAATTCAACAACAACCTGAACATTGAAAAACAACAACAACCTCAACATTGAAAAACACCAACAAATTCAACAACAACCTCAACATTGAAAAACAGCAACAACCTCAACATTGAAAAACACCAACAAATTCAACAACAACCTCAACATTGAAAAACAGCCAACAAATTCAACAACAACCTCAACATTGAAAAACACCAACAAATTCAACAACAAACTCAACATTGAAAAACACCAACAAATTCAACAACAACCTCAACATTGAAAAGCACCAACAAATTCAACAACAACCTCAACATTGAAAAACAACAACAACCTCAACATTGAAAAACACCAACAAATTCAACAACAACCTCAACATTGAAAAACAACAACAAACTCAACATTGAAAAACACCAACAAATTCAACAACAACCTCAATATTGAAAAACAACAACCTCAACATTGAAAAACACCAACAAATTCAACAACAACCTCAACAATGAAAAACACCAACAAATTCAACAACAACCTCAGCGTTGAAAAACAACAACAACCTCAACATTGAAAAACACCAACAAATTCAGCAACAACCTCAACATTGAAAAACAACAACAACCTCAACATTGAAAAACACCAGCAAATTCAACAACAACTTCAACATTGAAAAACACCAACAAATTCAACAAGAACTTCGAAATTGAAAAACACCAACAAATTCAACAACAAACTCAACATTGAAAAACAACAACAACCTCAACATTGAAAAACACCAACAAATTCAACAACAACCTCAACATTGATTAACAACAACAACCTCAACATTGAAAAACACCAACAAATTCAACAACAACCTCGAAATTGAAAAACACCAACAAATTCAACAACAAACTCAACATTGAAAAACAACAACAACCTCAACATTGAAAAACACCAACAAATTCAACAACAACCTCAACATTGATAAACAACAACAACCTCAACATTGAAAAACACCAACAAATTCAACAACAACCTCAACATTTAAAAACACCAACAAATTCAACAACAACCTCAACATTGAAAAACAACAACAATCTCAACATTGAAAAACACCATCAAATTCAACGACAACCTCAACATTGAAAAACACCAACAAATTCAACAACAACCTCAATATTGAAAAACAACAACCTCAACATTGAAAAACACCAACAAATTCAACAACAACCTCAACAATGAAAAACACCAACAAATTCAACAACAACCTCAGCGTTGAAAAACAACAACAACCTCAACATTGAAAAACACCAACAAATTCAGCAACAACCTCAACATTGAAAAACAACAACAACCTCAACATTGAAAAACACCAACAAATTCAACAACAACCTCAACATTGAAAAACACCAACAAATTCAGCAACAACCTCAACATTGAAAAACAACAACAACCTCAACATTGAAAAACACCAGCAAATTCAACAACAACTTCAACATTGAAAAACACCAACAAATTCAACAACAACCTCGAAATTGAAAAACACCAACAAATTCAACAACAAACTCAACATTGAAAAACAACAACAACCTCAACATTGAAAAACACCAACAAATTCAACAACAACCTCAACATTGATAAACAACAACAACCTCAACATTGAAAAACACCAACAAATTCAACAACAACCTCAACATTTAAAAACACCAACAAATTCAACAACAACCTCAACATTGAAAAACAACAACAATCTCAACATTGAAAAACACCATCAAATTCAACAACAACCTCAACATTGAAAAACACCAACAAATTCAACAACAACCTCGAAATTGAAAAACACCAAAAAATTCAACAACAACCTCAACATTGAAAAACAACAACAACCTCAACATTGAAAAACACCAACAAATTCAACAACAACCTCAACATTGAAAAACAACAACAACCTCAACATTGAAAAACACCAACAAATTCAACAACAACCTCAACATTGATAAACAACAACAACCTCAACATTGAAAAACACCAACAAATTCAACAACAACTTCAACATTTAAAAACACCAACAAATTCAACAACCTCAACATTGATAAACAACAACAACCTCAACATTGAAAAACACCAACAAATTCAACAACAACTTCAACATTTAAAAACACCAACAAATTCAACAACAACCTCAACATTGAAAAACAACAACAATCTCAACATTGAAAAACACGAACAAATTCAACAACAACCTCAACATTGAAAAACAGCAACAACCTCAACATTGAAAAACACCAACAAATTCAACAACAACCTCAACATTGAAAAACACCAACAAATTCAACAACAACCTCAACATTGAAAAACACCAACAAATTCAACAACAAACTCAACATTGAAAAACACCAACAAATTCAACAACAACCTCAACATTGAAAAGCACCAACAAATTCAACAACAACCTGAACATTGAAAAACAACAACAACCTCAACATTGAAAAACACCAACAAATTCAACAACAACCTCAACATTGAAAAACAGCAACAACCTCAACATTGAAAAACACCAACAAATTCAACAACAACCTCAACATTGAAAAACAGCCAACAAATTCAACAACAACCTCAACATTGAAAAACACCAACAAATTCAACAACAAACTCAACATTGAAAAACACCAACAAATTCAACAACAACCTCAACATTGAAAAGCACCAACAAATTCAACAACAACCTCAACATTGAAAAACAACAACAACCTCAACATTGAAAAACACCAACAAATTCAACAACAACCTCAACATTGAAAAACAACAACAAACTCAACATTGAAAAACACCAACAAATTCAACAACAACCTCAATATTGAAAAACAACAACCTCAACATTGAAAAACACCAACAAATTCAACAACAACCTCAACAATGAAAAACACCAACAAATTCAACAACAACCTCAGCGTTGAAAAACAACAACAACCTCAACATTGAAAAACACCAACAAATTCAGCAACAACCTCAACATTGAAAAACAACAACAACCTCAACATTGAAAAACACCAGCAAATTCAACAACAACTTCAACATTGAAAAACACCAACAAATTCAACAACAACTTCGAAATTGAAAAACACCAACAAATTCAACAACAAACTCAACATTGAAAAACAACAACAACCTCAACATTGAAAAACACCAACAAATTCAACAACAACCTCAACATTGATAAACAACAACAACCTCAACATTGAAAAACACCAACAAATTCAACAACAACCTCGAAATTGAAAAACACCAACAAATTCAACAACAAACTCAACATTGAAAAACAACAACAACCTCAACATTGAAAAACACCAACAAATTCAACAACAACCTCAACATTGATAAACAACAACAACCTCAACATTGAAAAACACCAACAAATTCAACAACAACCTCAACATTTAAAAACACCAACAAATTCAACAACAACCTCAACATTGAAAAACAACAACAATCTCAACATTGAAAAACACCATCAAATTCAACAACAACCTCAACATTGAAAAACACCAACAAATTCAACAACAACCTCGAAATTGAAAAACACCAAAAAATTCAACAACAACCTCAACATTGAAAAACAACAACAACCTCAACATTGAAAAACACCAACAAATTCAACAACAACCTCAACATTGAAAAACAACAACAACCTCAACATTGAAAAACACCAACAAATTCAACAACAACCTCAACATTGATAAACAACAACAACCTCAACATTGAAAAACACCAACAAATTCAACAACAACTTCAACATTTAAAAACACCAACAAATTCAACAACCTCAACATTGATAAACAACAACAACCTCAACATTGAAAAACACCAACAAATTCAACAACAACTTCAACATTTAAAAACACCAACAAATTCAACAACAACCTCAACATTGAAAAACAACAACAATCTCAACATTGAAAAACACGAACAAATTCAACAACAACCTCAACATTGAAAAACAGCAACAACCTCAACATTGAAAAACACCAACAAATTCAACAACAACCTCAACATTGAAAAACACCAACAAATTCAACAACAACCTCAACATTGAAAAACACCAACAAATTCAACAACAAACTCAACATTGAAAAACACCAACAAATTCAACAACAACCTCAACATTGAAAAGCACCAACAAATTCAACAACAACCTGAACATTGAAAAACAACAACAACGTCAACATTGAAAAACACCAATAAATTCAACAACAACCTCAACATTGAAAAACAGCAACAACCTCAACATTGAAAAACACCAACAAATTCAACAACAACCTCAACATTGAAAAACAGCCAACAAATTCAACAACAACCTCAACATTGAAAAACACCAACAAATTCAACAACAAACTCAACATTGAAAAACACCAACAAATTCAACAACAACCTCAACATTGAAAAGCACCAACAAATTCAACAACAACCTCAACATTGAAAAACAACAACAACCTCAACATTGAAAAACACCAACAAATTCAACAACAACCTCAACATTGAAAAACAACAACAAACTCAACATTGAAAAACACCAACAAATTCAACAACAACCTCAATATTGAAAAACAACAACCTCAACATTGAAAAACACCAACAAATTCAACAACAACCTCAACAATGAAAAACACCAACAAATTCAACAACAACCTCAGCGTTGAAAAACAACAACAACCTCAACATTGAAAAACACCAACAAATTCAGCAACAACCTCAACATTGAAAAACAACAACAACCTCAACATTGAAAAACACCAGCAAATTCAACAACAACTTCAACATTGAAAAACACCAACAAATTCAACAACAACTTCGAAATTGAAAAACACCAACAAATTCAACAACAAACTCAACATTGAAAAACAACAACAACCTCAACATTGAAAAACACCAACAAATTCAACAACAACCTCAACATTGATAAACAACAACAACCTCAACATTGAAAAACACCAACAAATTCAACAACAACCTCAACATTTAAAAACACCAACAAATTCAACAACAACCTCAACATTGAAAAACAACAACAATCTCAACATTGAAAAACACCATCAAATTCAACAACAACCTCAACATTGAAAAACAGCAACAACCTCAACATTGAAAAACACCAACAAATTCAACAACAACCTCAACATTGAAAAACAGCCAACAAATTCAACAACAACCTCAACATTGAAAAACACCAACAAATTCAACAACAAACTCAACATTGAAATACACCAACAAATTCAACAACAACCTCAACATTGAAAAGCACCAACAAATTCAACAACAACCTCAACATTGAAAAACAACAACAACCTCAACATTGAAAAACACCAACAAATTCAACAACAACCTCAACATTGAAAAACAACAACAAACTCAACATTGAAAAACACCAACAAATTCAACAACAACCTCAATATTGAAAAACAACAACCTCAACATTGAAAAACACCAACAAATTCAACAACAACCTCAACAATGAAAAACACCAACAAATTCAACAACAACCTCAGCGTTGAAAAACAACAACAACCTCAGCATTGAAAAAAAACCAACAAATTCAGCAACAACCTCAACATTGAAAAACAACAACAACCTCAACATTGAAAAACACCAACAAATTCAACAACAACTTCAACATTGAAAAACACCAACAAATTCAACAACAACCTCGAAATTGAAAAACACCAACAAATTCAACAACAACCTCAACATTGAAAAACAACAACAACCTCAACATTGAAAAACACCAACAAATTCAACAACAACCTCAACATTGATAAACAACAACAACCTCAACATTGAAAAACACCAACAAATTCAACAACAACCTCAACATTTAAAAACACCAACAAATTCAACAACAACCTCAACATTGAAAAACAACAACAATCTCAACATTGAAAAACACCATCAAATTCAACAACAACCTCAACATTGAAAAACAGCAACAACCTCAACATTGAAAAACACCAACAAATTCAACAACAACCTCAACATTGAAAAAACAACAACAACCTCAACATTGAAAAACACCAACAAATTCAACAACAACCTCAACATTGAAAAACACCAACAAATTCAACAACAACCTCAACATTGAAAAACAACAACAACCTCAACATTGAAAAACACCAACAAATTCAACAACAACCTCAACATTGAAAAACAACAGCAACCTCAGCATTGAAAAACACCAACAAATTCAACAACAACCTCAACTTTGAAAAACACAACAAATTCAACAGCAACCTCAGCATTGAAAAACAACAACAACCTCAATATTGAAAAACACCAACAAATTCAACAACAACCTCAACATTGAAAAACAACAACAACCTCAACATTGAAAAACACCAACAATTTCAACCACAACTTCAACATTGAAAAACACCAACAAATTCAACAACCTCGAAATTGAAAAACACCAAAAGATTCAACAACAACCTCAACATTGAAAAACAACAACAACCTCATCATTGAAAAACACCAACAAATTCAACAACAACCTCAACATTGAAAAACAACAACAACCTCAACATTGAAAAACACCAACAAATTCAACAACAACCTCAACATTGATAAACAACAACAACCTCAACATTGAAAAACACCAACAAATTCAACAACAGCTTCAACATTTAAAAACACCAACAAATTCAACAACCTCAACATTGAGAAACAACAACAACCTCAACATTGAAAAACACCAACAAATTCAACAACAACTTCAACATTTAAAAACACCAACAAATTCAACAACAACCTCAACATTGAAAAACAACAACAATCTCAACATTGAAAAACACCAACAAATTCAACAACAACCTCAACATTGAAAAACAGCAACAACCTCAACATTGAAAAACACCAACAAATTCAACAACAACCTCAACATTGAAAAACACCAACAAATTCAACAACAACCTCAACATTGAAAAACACCAACAAATTCAACAACAAACTCAACATTGAAAAACACCAACAAATTCAACAACAACCTCAACATTGAAAAGCACCAACAAATTCAACAACAACCTCAACATTGAAAAACAACAACAACCTCAACATTGAAAAACACCAACAAATTCAACAACAACCTCAACATTGAAAAACAACAACAAACTCAACATTGAAAAACACCAACAAATTCAACAACAACCTCAATATTGAAAAACAACAACCTCAACATTGAAAAACACCGACAAATTCAACAACAACCTCAACATTGAAAAACACCAACAAATTCAACAACAACCTCAGCATTGAAAAACAACAACAACCTCAACATTGAAAAACACCAACAAATTCAGCAACAACCTCAACATTGAAAAACAACAACAACCTCAACATTGAAAAACACCAACAAATTCAACAACAACTTCAACATTGAAAAACACCAACAAATTCAACAACAACCTCGAAATTGAAAAACACCAGCAAATTCAACAACAACCTCAACATTGAAAAACAACAACAACCTCAACATTGAAAAACACCAACAAATTCAACAAAAACCTCAACATTGATAAACAACAACAACCTCAACATTGAAAAACACCAACAAATTCAACAACAACCTCAACATTTAAAAACACCAACAAATACAACAACAACCTCAACATTGAAAAACAACAACAATCTCAACATTGAAAAACACCATCAAATTCAACAACAACCTCAACATTGAAAAACAGCAACAACCTCAACATTGAAAAACACCAACAAATTCAACAACAACCTCAACATTGAAAAACACCAACAAATTCAACAACAACCTCAACATTGAAAAACACCAACAAATTCAACAACAAACTCAACATTGAAAAACAACAACAAATTCAACAACAACCTCAACATTGAAAAACAACAACAACCTCAACATTGAAAAACACCAACAAATTCAACAACAACCTCAACATTGAAAAGCACCAACAAATTCAACAACAACCGCAACATTGAAAAACAAAAACCAACTCAACTTTGAAAAACACTAACAAATTCAACAACAACCTCAACATTGAAAAACAACAACAACCTCAACATTGAAAAACACCAACAAATTCAACAACAACTTCAACATTGAAAGGCACCAACAAATTCAACAACAACATCGAAATTGAAAAACAGCAAGAAATTCAACAACAACCTCAACATTGAAAAACAACAACAACCTAAACATTGAAAATCACCAACAAATTCAACAACAACCTCAACATTGAAAAACAACAACAACCTCAACATTGAAAAACACCAACAAATTCAACAACAACCTCAACATTGAAAAACACCAACAAACTCAACAACAACCTCAACATTGAAAAACAACAACAACCTCAACATTGAAAAACACCAACAAATTCAACAACAACCTCAACATTGAAAAACACCAACAAATTCAACAACAACGTCAACATTGAAAAACAACAGCAACCTCAACATTGAAAAACACCAACAAATTCAACAACAACCTCAACTTTGAAAAACACAACAAATTCAACAGCAACCTCAGCATTGAAAAACAACAACAACCTCAACATTGAAAAACACCAACAAATTCAACAACAACCTCAACATTGAAAAACAACAACAACCTCAACATTGAAAAACACCAACAAATTCAACAACAACTTCAACATTGAAAAACACCAACAAATTCAACAACAACCTCGAAATTGAAAAACACCAACAAATTCAACAACAACCTCAACATTGAAAAACAACAACAACCTCAACATTGAAAAACACCAACAAATTCAACAACAACCTCAACATTGATAAACAACAACAACCTCAACATTGAAAAACACCAACAAATTCAACAACAACTTCAACATTTAAAAACACCAACAAATTCAACAACAATCTCAACATTGATAAACAACAACAACCTCAACATTGAAAAACACCAACAAATTCAACAACAACTTCAACATTTAAAAACACCAACAAATTCAACAACAACCTCAACATTGAAAAACAACAACAATCTCAACATTGAAATACACCAACAAATTCAACAACAACCTCAACATTGAAAAACAGCAACAACCTCAACATTGAAAAACACCAACAAATTCAACAACAACCTCAACATTGAAAAACAGCCAACAAATTCAACAACAACCTCAACATTGAAAAACACCAACAAATTCAACAACAAACTCAACATTGAAAAACACCAACAAATTCAACAACAACCTCAACATTGAAAAGCACCAACAAATTCAACAACAACCTCAACATTGAAAAACAACAACAACCTCAACATTGAAAAACACCAACAAATTCAACAACAACCTCAACATTGAAAAACAACAACAAACTCAACATTGAAAAACACCAACAAATTCAACAACAACCTCAATATTGAAAAACAACAACCTCAACATTGAAAAACACCAACAAATTCAACAACAACCTCAACAATGAAAAACACCAACAAATTCAACAACAACCTCAGCGTTGAAAAACAACAACAACCTCAACATTGAAAAACACCAACAAATTCAGCAACAACCTCAACATTGAAAAACAACAACAACCTCAACATTGAAAAACACCAGCAAATTCAACAACAACTTCAACATTGAAAAACACCAACAAATTCAACAACAACCTCGAAATTGAAAAACACCAACAAATTCAACAACAAACTCAACATTGAAAAACAACAACAACCTCAACATTGAAAAACACCAACAAATTCAACAACAACCTCAACATTGATAAACAACAACAACCTCAACATTGAAAAACACCAACAAATTCAACAACAACCTCAACATTTAAAAACACCAACAAATTCAACAATAACCTCAACATTGAAAAACAACAACAATCTCAACATTGAAAAACACCATCAAATTCAACAACAACCTCAACATTGAAAAACAGCAACAACCTCAGCATTGAAAAACACCAACAAATTCAACAACAACCTCAACATTGAAAAACAGCCAACAAATTCAACAACAACCTCAACATTGAAAAACACCAACAAATTCAACAACAAACTCAACATTGAAAAACACCAACAAATTCAACAACAACCTCAACATTGAAAAGCACCAACAAATTCAACAACAACCTCAACATTGAAAAACAACAACAACCTCAACATTGAAAAACACCAACAAATTCAACAACAACCTCAACATTGAAAAACAACAACAAACTCAACATTGAAAAACACCAACAAATTCAACAACAACCTCAATATTGAAAAACAACAACCTCAACATTGAAAAACACCAACAAATTCAACAACAACCTCAGCGTTGAAAAACAACAACAACCTCAACATTGAAAAACACCAACAAATTCAGCAACAACCTCAACATTGAAAAACAACAACAACCTCAACATTGAAAAACACCAACAAATTCAACAACAACTTCAACATTTAAAAACACCAACAAATTCAACAACAACCTCGAAATTGAAAAACACCAACAAATTCAACAACAACCTCAACATTGAAAAACAACAACAACCTCAACATTGAAAAACACCAACAAATTCAACAACAACCTCAACATTGATAAACAACAACAACCTCAACATTGAAAAACACCAACAAATTCAACAACAACCTCAACATTTAAAAACACCAACAAATTCAACAACAACCTCAACATTGAAAAACAACAACAATCTCAACATTGAAAAACACCATCAAATTCAAAAACAACCTCAACATTGAAAAACAGCAACAACCTCAACATTGAAAAACACCAACAAATTCAACAACAACCTCAACATTGAAAAACAACAACAACCTCAACATTGAAAAACACCAACAAATTCAACAACAACCTCAACATTGAAAAACACCAACAAATTCAACAACAACCTCAACATTGAAAAACAACAACAACCTCAACATTGAAAAACACCAACAAATTCAACAACAACCTCAACATTGAAAAACAACGGCAACCTCAACATTGAAAAACACCAACAAATTCAACAACAACCTCAACTTTGAAAAACACAACAAATTCAACAGCAACCTCAGCATTGAAAAACAACAACAACCTCAACATTGAAAAACACCAACAAATTCAACAACAACCTCAACATTGAAAAACAACAACAACCTCAACATTGAAAAACACCAACAAATTCAACAACAATTTCAACATTGAAAAACACCAACAAATTCAACAACAACCTCGAAATTGAAAAACACCAACAAATTCAACAACAACCTCAACATTGAAAAACAACAACAACCTCAACATTGAAAAACACCAACAAATTCAACAACAACCTCAACATTGATAAACAACAACAACCTCAACATTGAAAAACACCAACAAATTCAACAACAACTTCAACATTTAAAAACACCAACAAATTCAACAACAACCTCAACATTGAAAAACAACAACAATCTCAACATTGAAATACACCAACAAATTCAACAACAACCTCAACATTGAAAAACAGCAACAACCTCAACATTGAAAAACACCAACAAATTCAACAACAACCTCAACATTGAAAAACAGCCAACAAATTCAACAACAACCTCAACATTGAAAAACACCAACAAATTCAACAACAAACTCAACATTGAAAAACACCAACAAATTCAACAACAACCTCAACATTGAAAAGCACCAACAAATTCAACAACAACCTCAACATTGAAAAACAACAACAACCTCAACATTGAAAAACACCAACAAATTCAACAACAACCTCAACATTGAAAAACAACAACAAAATCAACATTGAAAAACACCAACAAATTCAACAACAACCTCAATATTGAAAAACAACAACCTCAACATTGAAAAACACCAACAAATTCAACAACAACCTCAACAATGAAAAACACCAACAAATTCAACAACAACCTCAGCGTTGAAAAACAACAACAACCTCAACATTGAAAAACACCAACAAATTCAGCAACAACCTCAACATTGAAAAACAACAACAACCTCAACATTGAAAAACACCAGCAAATTCAACAACAACTTCAACATTGAAAAACACCAACAAATTCAACAACAACCTCGAAATTGAAAAACACCAACAAATTCAACAACAAACTCAACATTGAAAAACAACAACAACCTCAACATTGAAAAACACCAACAAATTCAACAACAACCTCAACATTGATAAACAACAACAACCTCAACATTGAAAAACACCAACAAATTCAACAACAACCTCAACATTTAAAAACACCAACAAATTCAACAACAACCTCAACATTGAAAAACAACAACAATCTCAACATTGAAAAACACCATCAAATTCAACAACAACCTCAACATTGAAAAACAGCAACAACCTCAGCATTGAAAAACACCAACAAATTCAACAACAACCTCAACATTGAAAAACAGCCAACAAATTCAACAACAACCTCAACATTGAAAAACACCAACAAATTCAACAACAAACTCAACATTGAAAAACACCAACAAATTCAACAACAACCTCAACATTGAAAAGCACCAACAAATTCAACAACAACCTCAACATTGAAAAACAACAACAACCTCAACATTGAAAAACACCAACAAATTCAACAACAACCTCAACATTGAAAAACAACAACAAACTCAACATTGAAAAACACCAACAAATTCAACAACAACCTCAATATTGAAAAACAACAACCTCAACATTGAAAAACACCAACAAATTCAACAACAACCTCAACAATGAAAAACACCAACAAATTCAACAACAACCTCAGCGTTGAAAAACAACAACAACCTCAACATTGAAAAACACCAACAAATTCAGCAACAACCTCAACATTGAAAAACAACAACAACCTCAACATTGAAAAACACCAACAAATTCAACAACAACTTCAACATTTAAAAACACCAACAAATTCAACAACAACCTCGAAATTGAAAAACACCAACAAATTCAACAACAACCTCAACATTGAAAAACAACAACAACCTCAACATTGAAAAACACCAACAAATTCAACAACAACCTCAACATTGATAAACAACAACAACCTCAACATTGAAAAACACCAACAAATTCAACAACAACCTCAACATTTAAAAACACCAACAAATTCAACAACAACCTCAACATTGAAAAACAACAACAATCTCAACATTGAAAAACACCATCAAATTCAAAAACAACCTCAACATTGAAAAACAGCAACAACCTCAACATTGAAAAACACCAACAAATTCAACAACAACCTCAACATTGAAAAACAACAACAACCTCAACATTGAAAAACACCAACAAATTCAACAACAACATCAACATTGAAAAACACCAACAAATTCAACAACAACCTCAACATTGAAAAACAACAACAACCTCAACATTGAAAAACACCAACAAATTCAACAACAACCTCAACATTGAAAAACAACGGCAACCTCAACATTGAAAAACACCAACAAATTCAACAACAACCTCAACTTTGAAAAACACAACAAATTCAACAGCAACCTCAGCATTGAAAAACAACAACAACCTCAACATTGAAAAACACCAACAAATTCAACAACAACCTCAACATTGAAAAACAACAACAACCTCAAAATTGAAAAACACCAACAAATTCAACAACAACTTCAACATTGAAAAACACCAACAAATTCAACAACAACCTCGAAATTGAAAAACACCAACAAATTCAACAACAACCTCAACATTGAAAAACAACAACAACCTCAACATTGAAAAACACCAACAAATTCAACAACAACCTCAACATTGATAAACAACAACAACCTCAACATTGAAAAACACCAACAAATTCAACAACAACTTCAACATTTAAAAACACCAACAAATTCAACAACCTCAACATTGATAAACAACAACAACCTCAACATTGAAAAACACCAACAAATTCAACAACAACTTCAACATTTAAAAACACCAACAAATTCAACAACAACCTCAACATTGAAAAGCACCTACAAATTCAACAACAACCTCAACATTGAAAAACACCAACAAATTCAACAACAAACTCAACATTGAAAAACACCAACAAATTCAACAACAACCTCAACATTGAAAAGCACCAACAAATTCAACAACAACCTCAACATTGAAAAACAACAACAACCTCAACATTGAAAAACACCAACAAATTCAACAACAACCTCAACATTGAAAAACAACAACAAACTCAACATTGAAAAACACCAACAAATTCAACAACAACCTCAATATTGAAAAACAACAACCTCAACATTGAAAAACACCGACAAATTCAACAACAACCTCAACATTGAAAAACACCAACAAATTCAACAACAACCTCAGCATTGAAAAACAACAACAACCTCAACATTGAAAAACACCAACAAATTCAGCAACAACCTCAACATTGAAAAACAACAACAACCTCAACATTGAAAAACACCAACAAATTCAACAACAACTTCAACATTGAAAAACACCAACAAATTCAACAACAACCTCGAAATTGAAAAACACCGGCAAATTCAACAACAACCTCAACATTGAAAAACACCAACAAATTCAACAACAACCTCAACATTGATAAACAACAACAACCTCAACATTGAAAAACACCAACAAATTCAACAACAACCTCAACATTTAAAAACACCAACAAATTCAACAACAACCTCAACATTGAAAAACAACAACAATCTCAACATTGAAAAAAACCATCAAATTCAACAACAACCTCAACATTGAAAAACAGCAACAACCTCAACATTGAAAAACACCAACAAATTCAACAACAACCTCAACATTGAAAAACACCAACAAATTCAACAACAACCTCAACATTGAAAAACACCAACAAATTCAACAACAAACTCAACATTGAAAAACACCAACAAATTCAACAACAACCTCAACATTGAAAAACACCAACAAATTCAACAACAACCTCAACATTGAAAAACACCAACAAATTCAACAACAAACTCAACATTGAAAAACACCAACAAATTCAACAACAACCTCAACATTGAAAAGCACCAACAAATTCAACAACAACCTCAACATTGAAAAACAACAACAACCTCAACATTGAAAAACACCAACAAATTCAACAACAACCTCAACATTGAAAAACAACAACAAACTCAACATTGAAAAACACCAACAAATTCAACAACAACCTCAATATTGAAAAACAACAACCTCAACATTGAAAAACACCGACAAATTCAACAACAACCTCAACATTGAAAAACACCAACAAATTCAACAACAACCTCAGCATTGAAAAACAACAACAACCTCAACATTGAAAAACACCAACAAATTCAGCAACAACCTCAACATTGAAAAACAACAACAACCTCAACATTGAAAAACACCAACAACTTCAACAACAACTTCAACATTGAAAAACACCAACAAATTCAACAACAACCTCGAAATTGAAAAACACCGGCAAATTCAACAACAACCTCAACATTGAAAAACAACAACAACCTCAACATTGAAAAACACCAACAAATTCAACAACAACCTCAACATTGATAAACAACAACAACCTCAACATTGAAAAACACCAACAAATTCAACAACAACCTCAACATTTAAAAACACCAACAAATTCAACAACAACCTCAACATTGAAAAACAACAACAATCTCAACATTGAAAAAAACCATCAAATTCAACAACAACCTCAACATTGAAAAACAGCAACAACCTCAACATTGAAAAACACCAACAAATTCAACAACAACATCAACATTGAAAAACACCAACAAATTCAACAACAACATCAACATTGAAAAACACCAACAAATTCAACAACAAACTCAACATTGAAAAACACCAACAAATTCAACAACAACCTCAACATTGAAAAACAACAACAACCTCAACATTGAAAAACACCAACAAATTCAACAACAACCTCAACATTGAAAAGCACCAACAAATTCAACAACAACCGCAACATTGAAAAACAAAAACAAACTCAACTTTGAAAAACACTAACAAATTCAACAACAACCTCAACATTGAAAAACAACAACAACCTCAACATTGAAAAACACCAACAAATTCAACAACAACCTCAACATTAAAAAACAACAACAACCTCAACATTGAAAAACACCAGCAAATTCAACAACAACCTCAGCATTGAAAAACAACAACAACCTCAACTTTGAAAAACACCAACAAATTCAACAACAACCTCAACATTGAAAAACACCAACAAACTCAACAACAACCTCAACATTGAAAAACAACAACAACCTCAACATTGAAAAACACCAACAAATTCAACAACAACCTCAACATTGAAAAACACCAACAAATTCAACAACAACCTCAACATTGAAAAACACCAACAAACTCAACATTGAAAAACACCAACAAATTCAACAACAACCTCAACATTGAAAAACAACAACAACCTCAACATTGAAAAACACCAACAAATTCAACAACAACTTCAACATTGAAAAACACAACAAATTCAACAACAACCTCAACATTGAAAAACAACAACAACCTCAACATTGAAAAACACCAACAAATTCAACAACTACCCAAACATTGAAAAACAACAACAACCTCAACATTGAAAAGCACCAACAAATTCAACAACAACCTCAACAATGAAAAACACCAACAAATTCAACAACAACCTCAGCGTTGAAAAACAACAACAACCTCAACATTGAAAAACACCAACAAATTCAGCAACAACCTCAACATTGAAAAACAACAACAACCTCAACATTGAAAAACACCAGCAAATTCAACAACAACTTCAACATTGAAAAACACCAACAAATTCAACAACAACCTCGAAATTGAAAAACACCAACAAATTCAACAACAAACTCAACATTGAAAAACAACAACAACCTCAACATTGAAAAACACCAACAAATTCAACAACAACCTCAACATTGATAAACAACAACAACCTCAACATTGAAAAACACCAACAAATTCAACAACAACCTCAACATTTAAAAACACCAACAAATTCAACAATAACCTCAACATTGAAAAACAACAACAATCTCAACATTGAAAAACACCATCAAATTCAACAACAACCTCAACATTGAAAAACAGCAACAACCTCAGCATTGAAAAACACCAACAAATTCAACAACAACCTCAACATTGAAAAACAGCCAACAAATTCAACAACAACCTCAACATTGAAAAACACCAACAAATTCAACAACAAACTCAACATTGAAAAACACCAACAAATTCAACAACAACCTCAACATTGAAAAGCACCAACAAATTCAACAACAACCTCAACATTGAAAAACAACAACAACCTCAACATTGAAAAACACCAACAAATTCAACAACAACCTCAACATTGAAAAACAACAACAAACTCAACATTGAAAAACACCAACAAATTCAACAACAACCTCAATATTGAAAAACAACAACCTCAACATTGAAAAACACCAACAAATTCAACAACAACCTCAGCGTTGAAAAACAACAACAACCTCAACATTGAAAAACACCAACAAATTCAGCAACAACCTCAACATTGAAAAACAACAACAACCTCAACATTGAAAAACACCAACAAATTCAACAACAACTTCAACATTTAAAAACACCAACAAATTCAACAACAACCTCGAAATTGAAAAACACCAACAAATTCAACAACAACCTCAACATTGAAAAACAACAACAACCTCAACATTGAAAAACACCAACAAATTCAACAACAACCTCAACATTGATAAACAACAACAACCTCAACATTGAAAAACACCAACAAATTCAACAACAACCTCAACATTTAAAAACACCAACAAATTCAACAACAACCTCAACATTGAAAAACAACAACAATCTCAACATTGAAAAACACCATCAAATTCAAAAACAACCTCAACATTGAAAAACAGCAACAACCTCAACATTGAAAAACACCAACAAATTCAACAACAACCTCAACATTGAAAAACAACAACAACCTCAACATTGAAAAACACCAACAAATTCAACAACAACCTCAACATTGAAAAACACCAACAAATTCAACAACAACCTCAACATTGAAAAACAACAACAACCTCAACATTGAAAAACACCAACAAATTCAACAACAACCTCAACATTGAAAAACAACGGCAACCTCAACATTGAAAAACACCAACAAATTCAACAACAACCTCAACTTTGAAAAACACAACAAATTCAACAGCAACCTCAGCATTGAAAAACAACAACAACCTCAACATTGAAAAACACCAACAAATTCAACAACAACCTCAACATTGAAAAACAACAACAACCTCAACATTGAAAAACACCAACAAATTCAACAACAATTTCAACATTGAAAAACACCAACAAATTCAACAACAACCTCGAAATTGAAAAACACCAACAAATTCAACAACAACCTCAACATTGAAAAACAACAACAACCTCAACATTGAAAAACACCAACAAATTCAACAACAACCTCAACATTGATAAACAACAACAACCTCAACATTGAAAAACACCAACAAATTCAACAACAACTTCAACATTTAAAAACACCAACAAATTCAACAACAACCTCAACATTGAAAAACAACAACAATCTCAACATTGAAATACACCAACAAATTCAACAACAACCTCAACATTGAAAAACAGCAACAACCTCAACATTGAAAAACACCAACAAATTCAACAACAACCTCAACATTGAAAAACAGCCAACAAATTCAACAACAACCTCAACATTGAAAAACACCAACAAATTCAACAACAAACTCAACATTGAAAAACACCAACAAATTCAACAACAACCTCAACATTGAAAAGCACCAACAAATTCAACAACAACCTCAACATTGAAAAACAACAACAACCTCAACATTGAAAAACACCAACAAATTCAACAACAACCTCAACATTGAAAAACAACAACAAAATCAACATTGAAAAACACCAACAAATTCAACAACAACCTCAATATTGAAAAACAACAACCTCAACATTGAAAAACACCAACAAATTCAACAACAACCTCAACAATGAAAAACACCAACAAATTCAACAACAACCTCAGCGTTGAAAAACAACAACAACCTCAACATTGAAAAACACCAACAAATTCAGCAACAACCTCAACATTGAAAAACAACAACAACCTCAACATTGAAAAACACCAGCAAATTCAACAACAACTTCAACATTGAAAAACACCAACAAATTCAACAACAACCTCGAAATTGAAAAACACCAACAAATTCAACAACAAACTCAACATTGAAAAACAACAACAACCTCAACATTGAAAAACACCAACAAATTCAACAACAACCTCAACATTGATAAACAACAACAACCTCAACATTGAAAAACACCAACAAATTCAACAACAACCTCAACATTTAAAAACACCAACAAATTCAACAACAACCTCAACATTGAAAAACAACAACAATCTCAACATTGAAAAACACCATCAAATTCAACAACAACCTCAACATTGAAAAACAGCAACAACCTCAGCATTGAAAAACACCAACAAATTCAACAACAACCTCAACATTGAAAAACAGCCAACAAATTCAACAACAACCTCAACATTGAAAAACACCAACAAATTCAACAACAAACTCAACATTGAAAAACACCAACAAATTCAACAACAACCTCAACATTGAAAAGCACCAACAAATTCAACAACAACCTCAACATTGAAAAACAACAACAACCTCAACATTGAAAAACACCAACAAATTCAACAACAACCTCAACATTGAAAAACAACAACAAACTCAACATTGAAAAACACCAACAAATTCAACAACAACCTCAATATTGAAAAACAACAACCTCAACATTGAAAAACACCAACAAATTCAACAACAACCTCAACAATGAAAAACACCAACAAATTCAACAACAACCTCAGCGTTGAAAAACAACAACAACCTCAACATTGAAAAACACCAACAAATTCAGCAACAACCTCAACATTGAAAAACAACAACAACCTCAACATTGAAAAACACCAACAAATTCAACAACAACTTCAACATTTAAAAACACCAACAAATTCAACAACAACCTCGAAATTGAAAAACACCAACAAATTCAACAACAACCTCAACATTGAAAAACAACAACAACCTCAACATTGAAAAACACCAACAAATTCAACAACAACCTCAACATTGATAAACAACAACAACCTCAACATTGAAAAACACCAACAAATTCAACAACAACCTCAACATTTAAAAACACCAACAAATTCAACAACAACCTCAACATTGAAAAACAACAACAATCTCAACATTGAAAAACACCATCAAATTCAAAAACAACCTCAACATTGAAAAACAGCAACAACCTCAACATTGAAAAACACCAACAAATTCAACAACAACCTCAACATTGAAAAACAACAACAACCTCAACATTGAAAAACACCAACAAATTCAACAACAACATCAACATTGAAAAACACCAACAAATTCAACAACAACCTCAACATTGAAAAACAACAACAACCTCAACATTGAAAAAACACCAACAAATTCAACAACAACCTCAACATTGAAAAACAACGGCAACCTCAACATTGAAAAACACCAACAAATTCAACAACAACCTCAACTTTGAAAAACACAACAAATTCAACAGCAACCTCAGCATTGAAAAACAACAACAACCTCAACATTGAAAAACACCAACAAATTCAACAACAACCTCAACATTGAAAAACAACAACAACCTCAAAATTGAAAAACACCAACAAATTCAACAACAACTTCAACATTGAAAAACACCAACAAATTCAACAACAACCTCGAAATTGAAAAACACCAACAAATTCAACAACAACCTCAACATTGAAAAACAACAACAACCTCAACATTGAAAAACACCAACAAATTCAACAACAACCTCAACATTGATAAACAACAACAACCTCAACATTGAAAAACACCAACAAATTCAACAACAACTTCAACATTTAAAAACACCAACAAATTCAACAACCTCAACATTGATAAACAACAACAACCTCAACATTGAAAAACACCAACAAATTCAACAACAACTTCAACATTTAAAAACACCAACAAATTCAACAACAACCTCAACATTGAAAAGCACCTACAAATTCAACAACAACCTCAACATTGAAAAACACCAACAAATTCAACAACAAACTCAACATTGAAAAACACCAACAAATTCAACAACAACCTCAACATTGAAAAGCACCAACAAATTCAACAACAACCTCAACATTGAAAAACAACAACAACCTCAACATTGAAAAACACCAACAAATTCAACAACAACCTCAACATTGAAAAACAACAACAAACTCAACATTGAAAAACACCAACAAATTCAACAACAACCTCAATATTGAAAAACAACAACCTCAACATTGAAAAACACCGACAAATTCAACAACAACCTCAACATTGAAAAACACCAACAAATTCAACAACAACCTCAGCATTGAAAAACAACAACAACCTCAACATTGAAAAACACCAACAAATTCAGCAACAACCTCAACATTGAAAAACAACAACAACCTCAACATTGAAAAACACCAACAAATTCAACAACAACTTCAACATTGAAAAACACCAACAAATTCAACAACAACCTCGAAATTGAAAAACACCGGCAAATTCAACAACAACCTCAACATTGAAAAACACCAACAAATTCAACAACAACCTCAACATTGATAAACAACAACAACCTCAACATTGAAAAACACCAACAAATTCAACAACAACCTCAACATTTAAAAACACCAACAAATTCAACAACAACCTCAACATTGAAAAACAACAACAATCTCAACATTGAAAAAAACCATCAAATTCAACAACAACCTCAACATTGAAAAACAGCAACAACCTCAACATTGAAAAACACCAACAAATTCAACAACAACCTCAACATTGAAAAACACCAACAAATTCAACAACAACCTCAACATTGAAAAACACCAACAAATTCAACAACAAACTCAACATTGAAAAACACCAACAAATTCAACAACAACCTCAACATTGAAAAACACCAACAAATTCAACAACAACCTCAACATTGAAAAACACCAACAAATTCAACAACAAACTCAACATTGAAAAACACCAACAAATTCAACAACAACCTCAACATTGAAAAGCACCAACAAATTCAACAACAACCTCAACATTGAAAAACAACAACAACCTCAACATTGAAAAACACCAACAAATTCAACAACAACCTCAACATTGAAAAACAACAACAAACTCAACATTGAAAAACACCAACAAATTCAACAACAACCTCAATATTGAAAAACAACAACCTCAACATTGAAAAACACCGACAAATTCAACAACAACCTCAACATTGAAAAACACCAACAAATTCAACAACAACCTCAGCATTGAAAAACAACAACAACCTCAACATTGAAAAACACCAACAAATTCAGCAACAACCTCAACATTGAAAAACAACAACAACCTCAACATTGAAAAACACCAACAACTTCAACAACAACTTCAACATTGAAAAACACCAACAAATTCAACAACAACCTCGAAATTGAAAAACACCGGCAAATTCAACAACAACCTCAACATTGAAAAACAACAACAACCTCAACATTGAAAAACACCAACAAATTCAACAACAACCTCAACATTGATAAACAACAACAACCTCAACATTGAAAAACACCAACAAATTCAACAACAACCTCAACATTTAAAAACACCAACAAATTCAACAACAACCTCAACATTGAAAAACAACAACAATCTCAACATTGAAAAAAACCATCAAATTCAACAACAACCTCAACATTGAAAAACAGCAACAACCTCAACATTGAAAAACACCAACAAATTCAACAACAACATCAACATTGAAAAACACCAACAAATTCAACAACAACATCAACATTGAAAAACACCAACAAATTCAACAACAAACTCAACATTGAAAAACACCAACAAATTCAACAACAACCTCAACATTGAAAAACAACAACAACCTCAACATTGAAAAACACCAACAAATTCAACAACAACCTCAACATTGAAAAGCACCAACAAATTCAACAACAACCGCAACATTGAAAAACAAAAACAAACTCAACTTTGAAAAACACTAACAAATTCAACAACAACCTCAACATTGAAAAACAACAACAACCTCAACATTGAAAAACACCAACAAATTCAACAACAACCTCAACATTAAAAAACAACAACAACCTCAACATTGAAAAACACCAGCAAATTCAACAACAACCTCAGCATTGAAAAACAACAACAACCTCAACTTTGAAAAACACCAACAAATTCAACAACAACCTCAACATTGAAAAACACCAACAAACTCAACAACAACCTCAACATTGAAAAACAACAACAACCTCAACATTGAAAAACACCAACAAATTCAACAACAACCTCAACATTGAAAAACACCAACAAATTCAACAACAACCTCAACATTGAAAAACACCAACAAACTCAACATTGAAAAACACCAACAAATTCAACAACAACCTCAACATTGAAAAACAACAACAACCTCAACATTGAAAAACACCAACAAATTCAACAACAACTTCAACATTGAAAAACACAACAAATTCAACAACAACCTCAACATTGAAAAACAACAACAACCTCAACATTGAAAAACACCAACAAATTCAACAACTACCCAAACATTGAAAAACAACAACAACCTCAACATTGAAAAGCACCAACAAATTCAACAACAACCCCAACATTGAAAAAGACCAACAAATTAAACAACAACCTCAGCATTGAAAAACAACAACAACCTCAACATTGAAAAACACCAACAAATTCAACAACAACCTCAACATTGAAAAACAACAACAACCTCAACATTGAAAAACACCCACAAATTCAACAAAAACTTCAACATTGAAAAACACCAACAAATTCAACAACAACCTCGAAATTGAAAAACACCAACAAATTCAACAACAAACTCAACATTGAAAAACACCAACAAATTCAACAACAACCTCGACATTGAAAAACACCATCCAATTCAACAACAACCTCAACATCTAAAAACACCAACAACCTCAAAATTGAAAAAACACCAACAAATTCAACAACAACCTCAACATTTAAAAACAACAACAACCTCAACATTGAAAAACACCAACAAATTCAACAACAACCTCAACATTGAAAAACACCAACAAATTCAACAACAACCTCAACATTGAAAAACACCAACGAAATCAACAACAACCTCAACATTGAAAAACTACAACAACCTCAACATTGAAAAACACCAACAGATTCAACAACAACCTTAACATTGAAAAACACCAACAAATTCAACAACAAACTCAAGATTGAAAAACACCAACAAATTCAACAACCTCAACTTTGAAAAACAACAACAACCTCAACATTGAAAAACACCAACAAAGTCAACAACAACCTCAACATTGAAAAACACCAACAAATTCAACAACAACCTCAGCATTGAAAAACAACAACAACCTCAACATTGAAAAACACGAACAAATTCAACAACAACCTCAACATTGAAAAAAAACACCAACCTCAACATTGAAAAACACCAACAAATTCAACAACAACCTCAACATTGAAAAACAACAACAACCTCAACATTGAAAAACACCAACAAATTCAACAACAACCTCAACATTGATAAACAACAACCTCAACATTGAAAAACACCAACAAATTCAACAACAACCTCAACATTTAAAAACACCAACAAATTCAACAACAACCTCAACATTGAAAAACAACAACAATCTCAACATTGAAAAACACCAACAAATTCAACAACAACATCAACATTGAAAAACAGCAACAACCTCAACATTGAAAAACGCCAACAAATTCAACAACAACCTCAGCATTGAAAAACACCAACAAATTCAACAACAACCTCAACATTGAAAAACACCAACAAATTCAACAACAAACTCAACATTGAAAAACACCAACAAATTCAACAACAACCTGAACATTGAAAAACACCAACAAATTCAACAACAACCTCAACATTGAAAAACACCAACAAATTCAACAACAACCTCAACATTGAAAAACAACAACAACCTCAACATTGAAAAACACCAACAAATTCAACAACAACCTCAACATTGAAAAACATCAACATCCTCAACATTGAAAAACACCAACAAATTCAACAACAACCTCAACATTGAAAAACAACAACAAACTCAACATTGAAAAGCACCAACACATTCAACAACAACCTCAACATTGAAAAACAACAACAACCTCAACATTGAAAAACACCAACAAATTCAACAATAACCTCAACATTGAAAAACAACAACAACCTCAACATTGAAAAACACCAACAAATTCAACAACAACCTCAACATTGAAAAACACCAACAAATTCAAGAACAACCTCAACATTGAAAAACAACAACAACCTCAACTTTGAAAAACACCAACAAATTCAACAACAACCTCAACATTGAAAAACAACAGCAACCTCAACATTGAAAAACACCAACAAATTCAACAACAACCTCAACTTTGAAAAACACAACAAATTCAAGAGCAACCTCAGCATTGAAAAACAACAACAACCTCAACATTGAAAAACACCAACAAATTCAACAACAACCTCAACATTGAAAAACAACACCTACCTCAACATTGAAAAACACCAACAAATTCAACAACAACTTCAACATTGAAAAACACCAACAAATTCAACAACAACCTCGAAATTGAAAAACACCAACAAATTCAACAACAACCTCAACATTGAAAAACAACAACCACCTCAACATTGAAAAACACCAACAAATTCAACAACAACCTCAACATTGATAAACAACAACAACCTCAACATTGAAAAACACCAACAAATTCAACAACAACTTCAACATTTAAAAACACCATCAAATTCAACAACAACCTCAACATTGAAAAACAACAACAATCTCAACATTGAAAAACACCAACAAATTCAACAACAACCTCAACATTGAAAAACAGCAACAACCTCAACATTGAAAAACACGAACAAATTCAACAACAACCTCAACATTGAAAAACACCAACAAATTCAACAAAAACCTCAACATTGAAAAACAACAACAATCTCAACATTGAAAAACACCAACAAATTCAACAACAACCTCCACATTGAAAAACAGCAACAACCTCAACATTGAAAAACACCAACAAATTCAACAACAACCTCAGCATTGAAAAACACGAACAATTTCAACAACAACCTCAACATTGAAAAACACCAACAAATTCAACAACAAACTCAACATTGAAAAACACCAACAAATTCAACAACAACCTCAGCATTGAAAAATAACAACAGCCTCAACATTGAAAAACACCAACAAAATCAGCAACAACCTCAACATTGAAAAACAACAACAACCTCAACATTGAAAAACACCAACAAATTCAACAACAACTTCAACATTGAAAAAGACCAACAAATTCAACAACAACCTCGAAATTGAAAAACACCAACAAATTCAACAACAACCTCAACATTGAAAAACAACAACAACCTCAACATTGAAAAACACCAACAAATTCAACAACAACCTCAACATTGATAAACAACAACAACCTCAACATTGAAAAACACCAACAAATTCAACAACAACCTCAACATTGAAAAACAGCAACAACCGCAACATTGAAAAACACCAACAAATTCAACAACAACCTCAACATTGAAAAATAACAACAAACTCAACATTGAAAAGCACCAACACATTCAACAACAACCTCAACATTGAAAAACAACAACAACCTCAACATTGAAAAACACCAACAAATTCAACAATAACCTCAACATTGAAAAACAACAACAACCTCAACATTGAAAAACACCAACAAATTCAACAACAACCTCAACATTGAAAAACACCAACAAATTCAAGAACAACCTCAACATTGAAAAACAACAACAACCTCAACATTGAAAAACAGCAACAAATTCAACAACAACCTCAACATTGAAAAACAACAGCAACCTCAACATTGAAAAACACCAACAAATTCAACAACATCCTCAACTTGGAAAAACACAACAAATTCAACAGCAACCTCAGCATTGAAAAACAACAACAACCTCAACATTGAAAAACACCAACAAATTCAACAAAAACCTCAACATTGAAAAACAACAACAACCTCAACATTGAAAAACACCAACAAATTCAACAACAACTTCAACATTGAAAAACACCAACAAATTCAACAACAAACTCGAAATGAAAAACACCAACAAATTCAACAACAACCTGAACATTGAAAAACAACAACAACCTCAACATTGAAAAACACCAACAAATACAACAACAACCTCAACATTGATAAACAACAACAACCTCAACATTGAAAAACACCAACAAATTCAACAACAACTTCAACATTTAAAAACACCATCAAATTCAACAACAACTTCAACATTGAAAAACAACAACAATCTCAACATTGAAAAACACCAACAAATTCAACAACAACCTCAACATTGAAAAACAGCAACAACCTCAACATTGAAAAATACCAACAAATTCAACAACAACCTCAACATTGAAAAACACCAACAAATTCAACAACAACCTCAACATTGAAAAACACCAACAAATTCAACAACAAACTCAACATTGAAAAACACCAACAAATTCAACAACAACCTCAACATTGAAAAACAACAACAACCTCAACATTGAAAAACACCAACAAATTCAACAACAACCTCAACCTTGAAAAGCACCAACAAATTCAACAACAACCTCAACATTGAAAAACAACAACAACCTCAACATTGAAAAACACTAACCAATTCAACAACAACCTCAACATTCAAAAACAACAACAACCTCAACATTGAAAAACACCAACAAATTCGTCAACAACCTCAACATTGAAAAACAACAACAAACTCAACATTGAAAAACACCAACAATTTCAACAACAACCTCAATATTGAAAAACAACAACCTCAACATTGAAAAACACCAACAAATTCAACAACAACCTCAACATTGAAAAACACCAACAAATTCAACAACAACCTCAGCATTGAAAAACAACAACAGCCTCAACATTGAAAAACACCAACAAAATCAGCAACAACCTCAACATTGAAAAACAACAACCTCAACATTGAAAAACACCAACAAATTCAACAACAACTTCAACATTGAAAAAGACCAACAAATTCAACAACAACCTCGAAATTGAAAAACACCAACAAATTCAACAACAACCTCAACATTGAAAAACAACAACAACCTCAACATTGAAAAACACCAACAAATTCAACAACAACCTCAACATTGATAAACAACAACAACCTCAACATTGAAAAACACCAACAAATTCAACAACAACCTCAACATTGAAAAACAGCAACAACCGCAACATTGAAAAACACCAACAAATTCAACAACAACCTCAACATTGAAAAATAACAACAAACTCAACATTGAAAAGCACCAACACATTCAACAACAACCTCAACATTGAAAAACAACAACAACCTCAACATTGAAAAACACCAACAAATTCAACAATAACCTCAACATTGAAAAACAACAACAACCTCAACATTGAAAAACACCAACAAATTCAACAACAACCTCAACATTGAAAAACACCAACAAATTCAAGAACAACCTCAACATTGAAAAACAACAACAACCTCAACATTGAAAAACAGCAACAAATTCAACAACAACCTCAACATTGAAAAACAACAGCAACCTCAACATTGAAAAACACCAACAAATTCAACAACATCCTCAACTTGGAAAAACACAACAAATTCAACAGCAACCTCAGCATTGAAAAACAACAACAACCTCAACATTGAAAAACACCAACAAATTCAACAAAAACCTCAACATTGAAAAACAACAACAACCTCAACATTGAAAAACACCAACAAATTCAACAACAACTTCAACATTGAAAAACACCAACAAATTCAACAACAAACTCGAAATGAAAAACACCAACAAATTCAACAACAACCTGAACATTGAAAAACAACAACAACCTCAACATTGAAAAACACCAACAAATACAACAACAACCTCAACATTGATAAACAACAACAACCTCAACATTGAAAAACACCAACAAATTCAACAACAACTTCAACATTTAAAAACACCATCAAATTCAACAACAACTTCAACATTGAAAAACAACAACAATCTCAACATTGAAAAACACCAACAAATTCAACAACAACCTCAACATTGAAAAACAGCAACAACCTCAACATTGAAAAATACCAACAAATTCAACAACAACCTCAACATTGAAAAACACCAACAAATTCAACAACAACCTCAACATTGAAAAACACCAACAAATTCAACAACAAACTCAACATTGAAAAACACCAACAAATTCAACAACAACCTCAACATTGAAAAACAACAACAACCTCAACATTGAAAAACACCAACAAATTCAACAACAACCTCAACCTTGAAAAGCACCAACAAATTCAACAACAACCTCAACATTGAAAAACAACAACAACCTCAACATTGAAAAACACCAACAAATTCGTCAACAACCTCAACATTGAAAAACAACAACAAACTCAACATTGAAAAACACCAACAATTTCAACAACAACCTCAATATTGAAAAACAACAACCTCAACATTGAAAAACACCAACAAATTCAACAACAACCTCAACATTGAAAAACACCAACAAATTCAACAACAACCTCAGCATTGAAAAGCAACAACAGCCTCAACATTGAAAAACACCAACAAAATCAGCAACAACCTCAACATTGAAAAACAACAACAACCTCAACATTGAAAAACACCAACAAATTCAACAACAACTTCAACATTGAAAAAGACCAACAAATTCAACAACAACCTCGAAATTGAAAAACACCAACAAATTCAACAACAACCTCAACATTGAAAAACAACAACAACCTCAACATTGAAAAACACCAACAAATTCAACAACAACCTCAACATTGATAAACAACAACAACCTCAACATTGAAAAACACCAACAAATTCAACAACAACCTCAACATTGAAAAACAGCAACAACCTCAACATTGAAAAACACCAACAAATTCAACAACAACCTCAACATTGAAAAACACCAACAAATTCAACAACAACCTCAACATTGAAAAACACCAACAAATTCAACAACAAACTCAACATTGAAAAACACCAACAAATTCAACAACAACCTCAACATTGAAAAGCACCAACAAATTCAACAACAACCTCAACATTGAAAAACAACAACAAATTCAACAACAACCTCAACATTGAAAAACAACAACAAACTCAACATTGAAAAACACCAACAAATTCAACAACAACCTCAATATTCAAAAACAACAACCTCAACATTGAAAAACAACAGCAACCTCAACATTGAAAAACACCAACAAATTCAACAACAACCTCAACTTTGAAAAACACAACAAATTCAACAGCAACCTCAGCATTGAAAAACAACAACAACCTCAACATTGAAAAACACCAACAAATTCAACAACAAGCTGAACATTGAAAAACAACAACAACCTCAACATTGAAAAACACCAACAAATTCAACAACAACTTCAACATTGAAAAACACCAACAAATTCAACAACAGCCTCGAAATTGAAAAACACCAACAAATTCAACAACAACCTCAACATTGAAAAACAACAACCACCTCAACATTGAAAAACACCAACAAATTCAACAACAACCTCAACATTGATAAACAACAACCTCAATATTGAAAAACACCAACAAATTCAACAACAACTTCAACATTTAAATACACCATCAAATTCAACAACAACCTCAACATTGAAAAACAACAACAATCTCAACATTGAAAAACACCAACAAATTCAACAACAACCTCAACATTGAAAAACAGCAACAACCTCAACATTGAAAAACACCAACAAATTCAACAACAACCTCAACATTGAAAAACACCAACAAATTCAACAACAACCTCAACATTGAAAAACATCAACAACCTCAACATTGAAAAACACCAACAAATTCAACAACAACCTCAACATTGAAAAATAACAACAAACTCAACATTGAAAAGCACCAACACATTCAACAACAACCTCAACATTGAAAAACAACAACAACCTCAACATTGAAAAACACCAACAAATTCAACAATAACCTCAACATTGAAAAACAACAACAACCTCAACATTGAAAAACACCAACAAATTCAACAACAACCTCAACATTGAAAAACAACAGCAACCTCAACATTGAAAAACACCAACAAATTCAACAACATCCTCAACTTGGAAAAACACAACAAATTCAACAGCAACCTCAGCATTGAAAAACAACAACAACCTCAACATTGAAAAACACCAACAAATTCAACAACAACCTCAACATTGAAAAACAACAACAACCTCAACATTGAAAAACACCAACAAATTCAACAACAACTTCAACATTGGAAAACACCAACAAATTCAACAACAACCTCGAAATTGAAAAACACCAACAAATTCAACAACAACCTCAACATTGAAAAACAACAACAACCTCAACATTGAAAAACACCAACAAATTCAACAACAACCTCAACATTGAAAAACAGCAACAAGCTTAACATTGAAAAACACCAACAAATTCAACAACAACCTCAACATTGAAAAACACCAACAAATTCAACAACAACCTCAACATTGAAAAACACCAACAAATTCAACAACAAACTCAACATTGAAAAACAGCAACAAATTCAACAACAACCTCAACATTGAAAAGCACCAACAAATTCAACAACAACCTCAACATTGAAAAACAACAACAACCTCAACATTGAAAAACACCAACAAATTCAACAACAAACTCAACATTGAAAAACAACAACAAACTCAACATTGAAAAACACCAACAAATTCAACAACAACCTCAATATTCAAAAACAACAACCTCAACATTGAAAAACAACAGCAACCTCAACATTGAAAAACACCAACAAATTCAACAACAACCTCAACTTTGAAAAACACAACAAATTCAACAGCAACCTCAGCATTGAAAAACAACAACAACCTCAACATTGAAAAACACCAACAAATTCAACAACAAGCTGAACATTGAAAAACAACAACAACCTCAACATTGAAAAACACCAACAAATTCAACAACAACTTCAACATTGAAAAACACCAACAAATTCAACAACAGCCTCGAAATTGAAAAACACCAACAAATTCAACAACAACCTCAACATTGAAAAACAACAACCACCTCAACATTGAAAAACACCAACAAATTCAACAACAACCTCAACATTGATAAACAACAACAACCTCAATATTGAAAAACACCAACAAATTCAACAACAACTTCAACATTTAAATACACCATCAAATTCAACAACAACCTCAACATTGAAAAACAACAACAATCTCAACATTGAAAAACACCAACAAATTCAACAACAACCGCAACATTGAAAAACAGCAACAACCTCAACATTGAAAAACACCAACAAATTCAACAACAACCTCAACATTGAAAAACACCAACAAATTCAACAACAACCTCAACATTGAAAAACATCAACAACCTCAACATTGAAAAACACCAACAAATTCAACAACAACCTCAACATTGAAAAATAACAACAAACTCAACATTGAAAAGCACCAACACATTCAACAACAACCTCAACATTGAAAAACAACAACAACCTCAACATTGAAAAACACCAACAAATTCAACAATAACCTCAACATTGAAAAACAACAACAACCTCAACATTGAAAAACACCAACAAATTCAACAACAACCTCAACATTGAAAAACACCAACAAATTCAACCACAACCTCAACATTGAAAAACAACAACAACCTCAACATTGAAAAACACCAACAAATTCAACAACAAATTCAACATTGAAAAACACCAACAAATTCAACAACAACCTCGAAATTGAAAAACACCAACAAATTCAACAACAACCTCAACATTGAATAACAACAACAACCTCAACATTGAAAAACACCAACAAATACAACAACAACCTCAACATTGATAAACAACAACTACCTCAACATTGAAAAACACCAACAAATTCAACAACAACTTCAACATTTAAAAACACCATCAAATTCAACAACAACCTCAACATTGAAAAACAACAACAATCTCAACATTGAAAAACACCAACAAATTCAACAACAACCTCAACATTGAAAAACAGCAACAACCTCAACATTGAAAAACACCAACAAATTCAAGAACAACCTCAACATTGAAAAACACCAACAAATTCAACAACAACCTCAACATTGAAAAACACCAACAAATTCAACAACAAACTCAACATTGAAAAACACCAACAAATTCAACAACAACCTCAACATTGAAAAACAACAACAACCTCAACATTGAAAAACACCAACAAATTCAACAACAACCTCAACCTTGAAAAGCACCAACAAATTCAACAACAACCTCAACATTGAAAAACAACAACAACCTCAACATTGAAAAACACTAACAAATTCAACAACAACCTCAACATTGAAAAACAACAACAACCTCAACATTGAAAAACACCAACAATTTCGACAACAACCTCAACATTGAAAAACAACAACAAACTCAACATTGAAAAACACCAACAAATTCAACAACAACCTCAATATTGAAAAACAACAACCTCAACATTGAAAAACACCAACAAATTCAACAACAACCTCAACATTGAAAAACACCAACAAATTCAACAACAACCTCAGCATTGAAAAACAACAACAGCCTCAACATTGAAAAACACCAACAAAATCAGCAACAACCTCAACATTGAAAAACAACAACAACCTCAACATTGAAAAACACCAACAAATTCAACAACAACTTCAACATTGAAAAAGACCAACAAATTCCACAACAACCTCGAAATTGAAAAACACCAACAAATTCAACAACAACCTCAACATTGAAAAACAACAACAACCTCAGCATTGAAAAACACCAACAAATTCAACAACAACCTCAACATTGATAAACAACAACAACCTCAACATTGAAAAACACCAACAAATTCAACAACAACCTCAACATTGAAAAACAGCAACAACCTCAACATTGAAAAACACCAACAAATTCAACAACAACCTCAACATTGAAAAACACCAACAAATTCAACAACAAACTCAACATTGAAAAACACCAACAAATTCAACAACAAACTCAACATTGAAAAACACCAACAAATTCAACAACAACCTCAACATTGAAAAGCACCAACAAATTCAACAACAACCTCAACATTGAAAAACAACAACAACCTCAACATAGAAAAACACCAACAAATTCAACAACAACCTCAACATTGAAAAACAACAACAAACTCAACATTGAAAAGCACCAACAAATTCAACAACAACTTCAACATTGAAAAAGACCAACAAATTCAACATTGAAAAGCACCAACACATTCAACAACAACCTCAACATTGAAAAACAACAACAAACTCAACATTGAAAAACACCAACAAATTCAACAATAAGCTCAACATTGAAAAACAACAACAACCTCAACATTGAAAAACACCAACAAATTCAACAACAACCTCAACATTGAAAAACACCAACAAATTCAAGAACAACCTCAACATTGAAAAACAACAACAACCTCAACATTGAAAAACACCAACAAATTCAACAACAACCTCAACATTGAAAAACAACAGCAATCTCAACATTGAAAAACACCAACAAATTCAACAACATCCTCAACTTGGAAAAACACAACAAATTCAACAGCAACCTCAGCATTGAAAAACAACAACAACCTCAACATTGAAAAACACCAACAAATTCAACAACAACCTCAACATTGAAAAACAACAACAACCTCAACATTGAAAAACACCAACAAATTCAACAACAACTTCAACATTGAAAAACACCAACAAATTCAACAACAACCTCGAAATTGAAAAACACCAACAAATTCAACAACAACCTCAACATTGAAAAACAACAACAACCTCAACATTGAAAAACAACAACAAATACAACAACAACCTCAACATTGATAAACAACAACAACCTCAACATTGAAAAACACCAACAAATTCAACAACAACTTCAACATTTAAAAACACCATCAAATTCAACAACAACCTCAACATTGAAAAACAACAACAATCTCAACATTGAAAAACACCAACAAATTCAACAACAACCTCAACATTGAAAAACAGCAACAACCTCAACATTGAAAAACACCAACAAATTCAAGAACAACCTCAACATTGAAAAACACCAACAAATTCAACAACAACCTCAACATTGAAAAACACCAACAAATTCAACAACAAACTCAACATTGAAAAACACCAACAAATTCAACAACAACCTCAACATTGAAAAACAACAACAACCTCAACATTGAAAAACACCAACAAATTCAACAACAACCTCAACCTTGAAAAGCACCAACAAATTCAACAACAACCTCAACATTGAAAAACAACAACAACCTCAACATTGAAAAACACTAACAAATTCAACAACAACCTCAACATTGAAAAACAACAACAACCTCAACATTGAAAAACACCAACAATTTCGACAACAACCTCAACATTGAAAAACAACAACAAACTCAACATTGAAAAACACCAACAAATTCAACAACAACCTCAATATTGAAAAACAACAACCTCAACATTGAAAAACACCAACAAATTCAACAACAACCTCAACATTGAAAAACACCAACAAATTCAACAACAACCTCAGCATTGAAAAACAACAACAGCCTCAACATTGAAAAACACCAACAAATTCAACAACAACTTCAACATTGAAAAAGACCAACAAATTCAACAACAACCTCGAAATTGAAAAACACCAACAAATTCAACAACAACCTCAACATTGAAAAACAACAACAACCTCAGCATTGAAAAACACCAACAAATTCAACAACAACCTCAACATTGATAAACAACAACAACCTCAACATTGAAAAACACCAACAAATTCAACAACAACCTCAACATTGAAAAACAGCAACAACCTCAACATTGAAAAACACCAACAAATTCAACAACAACCTCAACATTGAAAAACACCAACAAATTCAACAACAACCTCAACATTGAAAAACACCAACAAATTCAACAACAAACTCAACATTGAAAAACACCAACAAATTCAACAACAACCTCAACATTGAAAAGCACCAACAAATTCAACAACAACCTCAACATTGAAAAACAACAACAACCTCAACTTTGAAAAACACCAACAAATTCAACAACAACCTGAACATTGAAAAACAACAACAAACTCAACATTGAAAAGCACCAACAAATTCAACAACAACCTCAATATTCAAAAACAATAACCTCAACATTAAAAAAACCAACAGATTCAACAACAACCTCAACATTGAAAAACACCAACAAATTCAACAACAACCTCAGCATTGAAAAACAACAACAACCTCAACATTGAAAAAGACCAACAAATTCAGCAACAACCTCAACATTGAAAAACAACAACAACCTCAACATTGAAAAACACCAACAAATTCAACAACAACTTCAACATTGAAAAACACCAACAAATTCAACAACAACCTCGAAATTGAAAAACACCAACAAATTCAACAACAACCTCAACATTGAAAAACACCAACAAATTCAACAACAACTTCAACATTTAAAAACACCATCAAATTCAACAACAACCTCAACATTGAAAAACAACAACAATCTCAACATTGAAAAACACCAACAAATTCAACAACAACCTCAACATTGAAAAACAGCAACAACCTCAACATTGAAAAACACCAACAAATTCAAGAACAACCTCAACATTGAAAAACACCAACAAATTCAACAACAACCTCAACATTGAAAAACACCAACAAATTCAACAACAAACTCAACATTGAAAAACACCAACAAATTCAACAACAACCTCAACATTGAAAAACAACAACAACCTCAACATTGAAAAACACCAACAAATTCAACAACAACCTCAACCTTGAAAAGCACCAACAAATTCAACAACAACCTCAACATTGAAAAACAACAACAACCTCAACATTGAAAAACACTAACAAATTCAACAACAACCTCAACATTGAAAAACAACAACAACCTCAACATTGAAAAACACCAACAAATTCGACAACAACCTCAACATTGAAAAACAACAACAAACTCAACATTGAAAAACACCAACAAATTCAACAACAACCTCAATATTGAAAAACAACAACCTCAACATTGAAAAACACCAACAAATTCAACAACAACCTCAACATTGAAAAACACCAACAAATTCAACAACAACCTCAGCATTGAAAAACAAAAACAGCCTCAACATTGAAAAACACCAACAAAATCAGCAACAACCTCAACATTGAAAAACAACAACAACCTCAACATTGAAAAACACCAACAAATTCAACAACAACTTCAACATTGAAAAAGACCAACAAATTCAACAACAACCTCGAAATTGAAAAACACCAACAAATTCAACAACAACCTCAACATTGAAAAACAACAACAACCTCAGCATTGAAAAACACCAACAAATTCAACAACAACATCAACATTGATAAACAACAACAACCTCAACTTTGAAAAACACCAACAAATTCAACAACAACCTCAACATTGAAAAACAGCAACAACCTCAACATTGAAAAACACCAACAAATTCAACAACAACCTCAACATTGAAAAACACCAACAAATTCAACAACAACCTCAACATTGAAAAACACCAACAAATTCAACAACAAACTCAACATTGAAAAACACCAACAAATTCAACAACAACCTCAACATTGAAAGGCACCAACAAATTCAACAACAACCTCAACATTGAAAAACAACAACAACCTCAACATTGAAAAACACCTACAAATTCAACAACAACCTGAACATTGAAAAACAACAACAAACTCAACATTGAAAAGCACCAACAAATTCAACAACAACCTCAATATTCAAAAACAATAACCTCAACATTAAAAAAACCAACAGATTCAACAACAACCTCAACATTGAAAAACACCAACAAATTCAACAACAACCTCAGCATTGAAAAACAACAACAACCTCAACATTGAAAAAGACCAACAAATTCAGCAACAACTTCAACATTGAAAAACACCAACAAATTCAACAACAACCTCGAAATTGAAAAACACCAACAAATTCAACAACAACCTCAACATTGAAAAACACCAACAAATTCAACAACAACTTCAACATTTAAAAACACCATCAAATTCAACAACAACCTCAACATTGAAAAACAACAACAATCTAAACATTGAAAAACACCAACAAATTCAACAACAACCTCAACATTGAAAAACAGCAACAACCTCAACATTGAAAAACACCAACAAATTCAAGAACAACCTCAACATTGAAAAACACCAACAAATTCAACAACAACCTCAACATTGAAAAACACCAACAAATTCAACAACAAACTCAACATTGAAAAACACCAACAAATTCAACAACAACCTCAACATTGAAAAACAACAACAACCTCAACATTGAAAAACACCAACAAATTCAACAACAACCTCAACCTTGAAAAGCACCAACAAATTCAACAACAACCTCAACATTGAAAAACAACAACAACCTCAACATTGAAAAACACTAACAAATTCAACAACAACCTCAACATTGAAAAACAACAACAACCTCAACATTGAAAAACACCAACAAATTCGACAACAACCTCAACATTGAAAAACAACAACAAACTCAACATTGAAAAACACCAACAAATTCAACAACAACCTCAATATTGAAAAACAACAACCTCAACATTGAAAAACACCAACAAATTCAACAACAACCTCAACATTGAAAAACACCAACAAATTCAACAACAACCTCAGCATTGAAAAACAAAAACAGCCTCAACATTGAAAAACACCAACAAAATCAGCAACAACCTCAACATTGAAAAACAACAACAACCTCAACATTGAAAAACACCAACAAATTCAACAACAACTTCAACATTGAAAAAGACCAACAAATTCAACAACAACCTCGAAATTGAAAAACACCAACAAATTCAACAACAACCTCAACATTGAAAAACAACAACAACCTCAACTTTGAAAAACACCAACAAATTCAACAACAACCTCAACATTGAAAAACAGCAACAACCTCAACATTGAAAAACACCAACAAATTCAACAACAACCTCAACATTGAAAAACACCAACAAATTCAACAACAACCTCAACATTGAAAAACACCAACAAATTCAACAACAAACTCAACATTGAAAAACACCAACAAATTCAACAACAACCTCAACATTGAAAGGCACCAACAAATTCAACAACAACCTCAACATTGAAAAACAACAACAACCTCAACATTGAAAAACACCTACAAATTCAACAACAACCTGAACATTGAAAAACAACAACAAACTCAACATTGAAAAGCACCAACAAATTCAACAACAACCTCAATATTCAAAAACAATAACCTCAACATTAAAAAAACCAACAGATTCAACAACAACCTCAACATTGAAAAACACCAACAAATTCAACAACAACCTCAGCATTGAAAAACAACAACAACCTCAACATTGAAAAAGACCAACAAATTCAGCAACAACTTCAACATTGAAAAACACCAACAAATTCAACAACAACCTCGAAATTGAAAAACACCAACAAATTCAACAACAACCTCAACATTGAAAAACACCAACAAATTCAACAACAACTTCAACATTTAAAAACACCATCAAATTCAACAACAACCTCAACATTGAAAAACAACAACAATCTAAACATTGAAAAACACCAACAAATTCAACAACAACCTCAACATTGAAAAACAGCAACAACCTCAACATTGAAAAACACCAACAAATTCAAGAACAACCTCAACATTGAAAAACACCAACAAATTCAACAACAACCTCAACATTGAAAAACACCAACAAATTCAACAACAAACTCAACATTGAAAAACACCAACAAATTCAACAACAACCTCAACATTGAAAAACAACAACAACCTCAACATTGAAAAACACCAACAAATTCAACAACAACCTCAACCTTGAAAAGCACCAACAAATTCAACAACAACCTCAACATTGAAAAACAACAACAACCTCAACATTGAAAAACACTAACAAATTCAACAACAACCTCAACATTGAAAAACAACAACAACCTCAACATTGAAAAACACCAACAAATTCGACAACAACCTCAACATTGAAAAACAACAACAAACTCAACATTGAAAAACACCAACAAATTCAACAACAACCTCAATATTGAAAAACAACAACCTCAACATTGAAAAACACCAACAAATTCAACAACAACCTCAACATTGAAAAACACCAACAAATTCAACAACAACCTCAGCATTGAAAAACAAAAACAGCCTCAACATTGAAAAACACCAACAAAATCAGCAACAACCTCAACATTGAAAAACAACAACAACCTCAACATTGAAAAACACCAACAAATTCAACAACAACTTCAACATTGAAAAAGACCAACAAATTCAACAACAACCTCGAAATTGAAAAACACCAACAAATTCAACAACAACCTCAACATTGAAAAACAACAACAACCTCAGCATTGAAAAACACCAACAAATTCAACAACAACATCAACATTGATAAACAACAACAACCTCAACTTTGAAAAACACCAACAAATTCAACAACAACCTCAACATTGAAAAACAGCAACAACCTCAACATTGAAAAACACCAACAAATTCAACAACAACCTCAACATTGAAAAACACCAACAAATTCAACAACAACCTCAACATTGAAAAACACCAACAAATTCAACAACAAACTCAACATTGAAAAACACCAACAAATTCAACAACAACCTCAACATTGAAAGGCACCAACAAATTCAACAACAACCTCAACATTGAAAAACAACAACAACCTCAACATTGAAAAACACCAACAAATTCAACAACAACCTCAACATTGAAAAACAACAACAAACTCAACATTGAAAAACACCAACAAATTCAACAACAACCTCAATATTCAAAAACAACAACCTCAACATTAAAAAAAACCAACAAATTCAACAACAACCTCAACATTGAAAAACACCAACAAATTCAACAACAACCTCAGCATTGAAAAACAACAACAACCTCAACATTGAAAAAGACCAACAAATTCAGCAACAACCTCAAGATTGAAAAACAAAAACAACCTCAACATTGAAAAACACCAACAAATTCAACAACAACTTCAACATTGAAAAACACCAACAAATTCAACAACAACCTCGAAATTGAAAAACACCAACAAATTCAACAACAACCTCAACATTGAAAAAAAACAACAACCTCAACATTGAAAAACACCAACAAATTCAACAACAACCTCAACATTGATAAACAACAACAACCTCAACATTGAAAAACACCAACAAATTCAACAACAACCTCAACATTTAAAAACACCAACAAATTCAACAACAACCTCAACATTGAAAAACAACAACAATCTCAACATTGAAAAACACCATCAAATTCAACAACAACCTCAACATTGAAAAACAGCAACAACCTCAACATTGAAAAACACCAACAAATTCAACAACAACCTCAACATTGAAAAACAACAACAACCTCAACATTGAAAAACACCAACAAATTCAACAACAACCTCAAGATTGAAAAACACCAACAAATTCAACAACAACCTCAACATTGAAAAACAACAACAACCTCAACATTGAAAAACACCAACAAATTCAACAACAACCTCAACATTGAAAAACAACAGCAACATCAACATTGATAAACACCAACAAATTCAACAACAACCTCAACTTTGAAAAACACAACAAATTCAACAGCAACCTCAGCATTGAAAAACAACAACAATCTGAACATTGAAAAACACCAACAAATTCAACAACAACTTCAACATTTAAAAACACCATCAAATTCAACAAAAACCTCAACATTGAAAAACAACAACAATCTCAACATTGAAAAACACCAACAAATTCAACAACAACCTCAACATTGAAAAACAGCAACAACCTCAACATTGAAAAACACCAACAAATTCAACAACAACCTCAACATTGAAAAACACCAACAAATTCTACAACAACCTCAACATTGAAAAACATCAACAACCTCAACATTGAAAAACACCAACAAATTCAACAACAACCTCAAAATTGAAAAACAACAACAAACTCAACATTGAAAAGCACCAACACATTCAACAACAACCTCAACATTGAAAAACAACAACAACCTCAACATTGAAAAACACCAACAAATTCAACAATAACCTCAACATTGAGAAACAACAACAAGCTCAACATTGAAAAACACCAACAAATTCAACAACAACCTCAACATAGAAAAACACCAACAAATTCAAGAACAACCTCAACATTGAAAAACAACAACAACCTCAACATTGAAAAACAGCAACAACCTCAACATTGAAAAACACCAACAAATTCAACAACAACCTCAACATTGAAAAACACCAACAAATTCTACAACAACCTCAACATTGAAAAACATCAACAACCTCAACATTGAAAAACACCAACAAATTCAACAACAACCTCAAAATTGAAAAACAACAACAAACTCAACATTGAAAAGCACCAACACATTCAACAACAACCTCAACATTGAAAAACAACAACAACCTCAACATTGAAAAACACCAACAAATTCAACAATAACCTCAACATTGAGAAACAACAACAAGCTCAACATTGAAAAACACCAACAAATTCAACAACAACCTCAACATAGAAAAACACCAACAAATTCAAGAACAAGCTCAACATTGAAAAACAACAACAACCTCAACATTGAAAAACACCAACAAATTCAACAACAACCTCAACATTGAAAAACAACAGCAACCTCAACATTGAAAAACACCAACAAATTCAACAACAACCTCAAATTTGAAAAACACAACAAATTCAACAGCAACCTCAGCATTGAAAAACAACAACAACCTCAACATTGAAAAACACCAACAAATTCAACAACAACATCAACATTGAAAAACAACAACAACCTCAACATTGAAAAACACCAACAAATTCAACAACAACTTCAACATTGAAAAACACCAACAAATTCAACAACAACCTCGAAATTGAAAAACACCAACAAATTCAACAACAACCTCAACATTGAAAAACAACAACAACCTCAACATTGAAAAACAGCAACAACCTCAACATTGAAAAACACCAACAAATTCAACAACAACCTCAACATTGAAAAACACCAACAAATTCAACAACAACCTCAACATTGAAAAACACCAAGAAATTCAACAACAAACTCAACATTGAAAAACATCAACAAATTCAACAACAACCTCAACATTGAAAAACACCAACAAATTCAACAACAACCTCAACATTGAAAAACAACAACAACCTCAACATTGAAAAACACCAACAAATTCAACAACAACCTCAACATTGAAAAACAACAACAAACTCAACATTGAAAAACACCAACAAATTCAACAACCTCAATATTCAAAAACAACAACCTCAACTTTGAAAAACACCAACAAATTCAACAACAACCTCAACATTGAAAAACACCAACAAATTCAACAACAACCTCAGCATTGAAAAACAACAACAACCTCAACATTGAAAAACACCAACAAATTCAACAACAACTTCAACATTGAAAAACACCAACAAATTCAACAACAACCTCGAAATTGAAAAACACCAACAAATTCAACAACAACCTCAACATTGAAAAACAACAACAACCTCAACATTGAAAAACACCAACAAATTCAACAACAACCTCAACATTGATAAACAACAACAACCTCCACATTGAAAAACACCAACAAATTCAACAACAACCTCAACATTTAAAAACACCAACAAATTCAACAACAACCTCAACATTGAAAAACAACAACAATCTCAACATTGAAAAACACCATCAAATTCAACAACAACCTCAACATTGAAAAACAGCAACAACCTCAACATTGAAAAACACCAACAAATTCAACAACAACCTCAACATTGAAAAACAACAACAACCTCAACATTGAAAAACACCAACAAATTCAACAACAACCTCAACATTGAAAAACACCAACAAATTCAACAACAACCTCAACATTGAAAAACAACAACAACCTCAACATTGAAAAACACCAACAAATTCATCAACAACCTCAACATTGAAAAACAACAGCAACCTCAACATTGAAAAACACCAACAAATTCAGCAACAACCTCAACTTTGAAAAAGACAACAAATTCAACAGCAACCTCAGCATTGAAAACAACAACAATCTCAACATTGAAAAACACCAACAAATTCAACAACAACTTCAACACTTAAAAACACCATCAAATTCAACAACAACCTCAACATTGAAAAACAACAACAATCTCAACATTGAAAAACACCAACAAATTCAACAACAACCTCAACATTGAAAAACAGCAACAACCTCAACATTGAAAAACACCAACAAATTCAACAACAACCTCAACATTGAAAAACACCAACAAATTCTACAACAACCTCAACATTGAAAAACATCAACAACCTCAACATTGAAAAACACCAACAAATTCAACAACAACCTCAAAATTGAAAAACAACAACAAACTCAACATTGAAAAGCACCAACACATTCAACAACAACCTCAACATTGAAAAACAACAACAACCTCAACATTGAAAAACACCAACAAATTCAACAATAACCTCAACATTGAAAAACAACAGCAACCTCAACATTGAAAAACACCAACAAATTCAACAACAACCTCAACATTGAAAAACACCAACAAATTCAAGAACAACCTCAACATTGAAAAACAACAACAACCTCAACATTGAAAAACACCAACAAATTCAACAACAACCTCAACATTGAAAAACAACAGCAACCTCAACATTGAAAAACACCAACAAATTCAACAACAACCTCAACTTTGAAAAACACAACAAATTCAACAGCAACCTCAGCATTGAAAAACAACAACAGCCTCAACATTGAAAAACACCAACAAATTCAACAACAACCTCAACATTGAAAAACAACAACAACCTCAACATTGAAAAACACCAACAAATTCAACAACAACTTCAACATTGAAAAACACCAACAAATTCAACAACAACCTCGAAATTGAAAAACACCAACAAATTCAACAACAACCTCAACATTGAAAAACAACAACAAATTCAACAACAACCTCAACATTGAAAAACACCAACAAATTCAACAACAACTTCAACATTGAAAAACACCAACAAATTCAACAACAAACTCAACATTGAAAAACAGAAACAAATTCAACATTGAAAAACACCAACAAATTCAACAACAACCTCAACATTGAAAAGCACCAACAAATTCAACAACAACCTCAACATTGAAAAACAACAACAACCTCAACATTGAAAAACACTAACAAATTCAACAACAACCTCAACATTGAAAAACAACAACAACCTCAACATTGAAAAACACCAACAAATTCAACAACAACCTCAACATTGAAAAACAACAACAAACTCAACATTGAAAAACACCAACAAATTCAACAACAACCTCAATATTCAAAAACAACAACCTCAACATTGAAAAACACCAACAAATTCAAAAACAACCTCAACATTGAAAAACACCAACAAATTCAACAACAACCTCAGCATTGAAAAACAACAACAACCTCAACATTGAAAAACACCAACAAATTCAGCAACAACCTCAACATTGAAAAACAACAACAACCTCAACATTGAAAAACACCAACAAATTCAACAACAACTTCAACATTGAAAAAGACCAACAAATTCAACAACAACCTCGAAATTGAAAAACACCAACAAATTCAACAACAACCTCAACATTGAAAAACAACAACAACCTCAACATTGAAAAACACCAACAAATTCAACAACAACCTCAACATTAATAAACAACAACAACCTCAACATTGAAAAACACCAACAAATTCAACAACAACCTCAACATTGAAAAACAGCAACAACCTCAAAATTGAAAAACACCAACAAATTCAACAACAACCTCAACATTGAAAAACACCAACATATTCAACAACAACCTCAACATTGAAAAACACCAAAAAATTCAACAACAAACTCAACATTGAAAAACACCAACAAATTCAACAACAACCTCAACATTGAAAAGCACCAACAAATTCAACAACAACCTCAACATTGAAAAACAACAACAACCTCAACATTGAAAAACACCAACAAATTCAACAACAACCTCAACATTGAAAAACAACAACAAACTCAACATTGAAAAACACCAACAAATTCAACAACAACCTCAATATTGAAAAACAACAACCTCAACATTGAAAAACACCAACAAATTCAACAACAACCTCAACATTGAAAAACACCAACAAATTCAACAACAACCTCAGCATTGAAAAACAACAACCTCAACATTGAAAAACACCAACAAATTCAGCAACAACCTCAACATTGAAAAACAACAACAACCTCAACATTGAAAAACACCAACAAATTCAACAACAACTTCAACATTGAAAAACACCAACAAATTCAACAACAACCTCGAAATTGAATAACACCAACAAATTCAACAACAACTTCAACATTGAAAAACAACAACAACCTCAACATTGAAAAACACCAACAAATTCAACAACAACCTCAACATTGATAAACAACAACAACCTCAACATTGAAAAACACCAACAAATTCAACAACAACCTCAACATTTAAAAACACCAACAAATTCAACAACAACCTCAACATTGAAAAACAACAACAATCTCAACATTGAAAAACACCATCAAATTCAACAACAACCTCAACATTGAAAAACAGCAACAACCTCAACATTGAAAAACACCAACAAATTCAACAACAACCTCAAATTTTGAAAAACAACAACAACCTCAACATTGAAAAACACCAACAAATTCAACAACAACCTCAACATTGAAAAACACCAACAAATTCAACAACAACCTCAACATTGAAAAACAACAACAACCTCAACATTGAAAAACACCAACAAATTCAACAACAACCTCAAAATTGAAAAACACCAACAAATTCTACAACAACCTCAACATTGAAAAACATCAACAACCTCAACATTGAAAAACACCAACAAATTCAACAACAACCTCAAAATTGAAAAACAACAACAAACTCAACATTGAAAAGCACCAACACATTCAACAACAACCTCAACATTGAAAAACAACAACAACCTCAACATTGAAAAACACCAACAAATTCAACAATAACCTCAACATTGAAAAACAACAGCAACCTCAACATTGAAAAACACCAACAAATTCAACAACAACCTCAACATTGAAAAACACCAACAAATTCAAGAACAACCTCAACATTGAAAAACAACAACAACCTCAACATTGAAAAACACCAACAAATTCAACAACAACCTCAACATTGAAAAACAACAGCAACCTCAACATTGTAAAACACCAACAAATTCAACAACAACCTCAACTTTGAAAAACACAACAAATTCAACAGCAACCTCAGCATTGAAAAACAACAACAAGCTCAACATTGAAAAACACCAACAAATTCAACAACAACCTCAACATTGAAAAACAACAACAACCTCAACATTGAAAAACACCAACAAATTCAACAACAACTTCAACATTGAAAAACACCAACAAATTCAACAACAACCTCGAAATTCAAAAACACCAACAAATTCAACAACAACCTCAACATTGAAAAACAACAACAAATTCAACAACAACCTCAACATTGAAAAACACCAACAAATTCAACAACAACTTCAACATTGAAAAACACCAACAAATTCAACAACAAACTCAACATTGAAAAACAGAAACAAATTCAACAACAACCTCAACATTGAAAAACAACAACAACCTCAACATTGAAAAACACCAACAAATTCAACAACAACCTCAACATTGAAAAGCACCAACAAATTCAACAACAACCTCAACATTGAAAAACAACAACAACCTCAACATTGAAAAACACTAACAAATTCAACAACAACCTCAACATTGAAAAACAACAACAACCTCAACATTGAAAAACACCAACAAATTCAACAACAACCTCAACATTGAAAAACAACAACAAACTCAACATTGAAAAACACCAACAAATTCAACAACAACCTCAATATTCAAAAACAACAACCTCAACATTGAAAAACACCAACAAATTCAACAACAACCTCAACATTGAAAAACACCAACAAATTCAACAACAACCTCAGCATTGAAAAACAACAACAAACTCAACATTGAAAAACACCAACAAATTCAGCAACAACCTCAACATTGAAAAACAACAACAACCTCAACATTGAAAAACACCAACAAATTCACCAACAACTTCAACATTGAAAAAGACCAACAAATTCAACAACAACCTCGAAATTGAAAAACACCAACAAATTCAACAACAACCTCAACATTGAAAAACAACAACAACCTCAACATTGAAAAACACCAACAAATTCAACAACAACCTCAACATTAATAAACAACAACAACCTCAACATTGAAAAACACCAACAAATTCAACAACAACCTCTACATTGAAAAACAGCAACAACCTCAAAATTGAAAAACACCAACAAATTCAACAACAACCTCAACATTGAAAAACACCAACATATTCAACAACAACCTCAACATTGAAAAACACCAAAAAATTCAACAACAAACTCAACATTGAAAAACACCAACAAATTCAACAACAACCTCAACATTGAAAAGCACCAACAAATTCAACAACAACCTCAACATTGAAAAACAACAACAACCTCAACATTGAAAAACACCAACAAATTCAACAACAACCTCAACATTGAAAAACAACAACAAACTCAACATTGAAAAACACCAACAAATTCAACAACAACCTCAATATTGAAAAACAACAACCTCAACTTTGAAAAACACCAACAAATTCAACAACAACCTCAGCATTGAAAAACAACAACCTCAACATTGAAAAACACCAACAAATTCAGCAACAACCTCAACATTGAAAAACAACAACAACCTCAACATTGAAAAACACCAACAAATTCAACAACAACATCAACATTGAAAAACACCAACAAATTCAACAACAACCTCGAAATTGAATAACACCAACAAATTCAACAACAACCTCAACATTGAAAAACAACAACAACCTCAACATTGAAAAACACCAACAAATTCAACAACAACCTCAACATTGATAAACAACAACAACCTCAACATTGAAAAACACCAACAAATTCAACAACAACCTCAACATTTAAAAACACCAACAAATTCAACAACAACCTCAACATTGAAAAACAACAACAATCTCAACATTGAAAAACACCATCAAGTTCAACAACAACCTCAACATTGAAAAACAGCAACAACCTCAACATTGAAAAACACCAACAAATTCAACAACAACCTCAAATTTTGAAAAACAACAACAACCTCAACATTGAAAAACACCAACAAATTCAACAACAACCTCAACATTGAAAAACACCAACAAATTCAACAACAACCTCAACATTGAAAAACAACAACAACCTCAACATTGAAAAACACCAACAAATTCAACAACAACCTCAACATTGAAAAACAACAGCAACCTCAACATTGAAAAACACCAACAAATTCAACAACAACCTCAACATTGAAAAACAACAACAACCTCAACATTGTAAATCACCAACAAATTCAACAACAACATCAACATTGAAAAACACCAACAAATTCAACAACAACCTCGAAATTGAAAAACACCAACAAATTCAACAACAACCTCAACATTGAAAAACAACAACAACCTCAACATTGAAAAACACCAACAAATTCAACAACAACCTCAACATTGATAAACAACAACAACCTCAACATTGAAAAACACCAACAAATTCAACAACAACTTCAACATTTAAAAACACCAACAAATTCAACAACAACATCAACATTGATAAACAACAACAACCTCAACATTGAAAAACACCAACAAATTCAACAACAACTTCAACATTTAAAAACACCAACAAATTCAACAACAACCTCAACATTGAAAAACAACAACAATCTCAACATTGAAAAACACCAACAAATTCAACAACAACCTCAACATTGAAAAACAGCAACAACCTCAACATTGAAAAACACCAACAAATTCAACAACAACCTCAACATTGAAACACACCAACAAATTCAACAACAACCTCAACATTGAATAACACCAACAAATTCAACAACAAACTCAACATTGAAAAACACCAACAAATTCAAAAACAACCTCAACATTGAAAAGCACCAACAAATTCAACAACAACCTCAACATTGAAAAGCAACAACACCCTCAACATTGAAAAACAACAACAAATTCAACAACAACCTCAACATTGAAAAACAACAACAACCTCAACATTGAAAAACACCAACAAATTCAACAACAACCTCAACATTGAAAAACAACAGCAACCTCAACATTGTAAAACACCAACAAATTCAACAACAACCTCAACTTTGAAAAACACAACAAATTCAACAGCAACCTCAGCATTGAAAAACAACAACAACCTCAACATTGAAAAACACCAACAAATTCAACAACAACCTCAACATTGAAAAACAACAACAACCTCAACATTGAAAAACACCAACAAATTCAACAACAACTTCAACATTGAAAAACACCAACAAATTCAACAACAACCTCGAAATTGAAAAACACCAACAAATTCAACAACAACCTCAACATTGAAAAACAACAACAAATTCAACAACAACCTCAACATTGAAAAACACCAACAAATTCAACAACAACTTCAACATTGAAAAACACCAACAAATTCAACAACAAACTCAACATTGAAAAACAGAAACAAATTCAACAACAACCTCAACATTGAAAAACAACAACAACCTCAACATTGAAAAACACCAACAAATTCAACAACAACTTCAACATTGAAAAACACCAACAAATTCAACAACAAACTCAACATTGAAAAACAGAAACAAATTCAACAACAACCTCAACATTGAAAAACAACAACAACCTCAACATTGAAAAACACCAACAAATTCAACAACAACCTCAACATTTAAAAACAACAACAACCTCAACATTGAAAAACACCAACAAATTCAACAACAACCTCAACATTTAAAAACACCAACAAATTCAACAACAACCTCAACATTGAAAAACAACAACAACCTCAATATTGAAAAACACCAACAAATTCAACAACTACCCAAACATTGAAAAACAACAACAACCTCAACATTGAAAAGCACCAACAAATTCAACAACAACCTCAACATTGAAAAGCACCAGCAAATTCCACAACAACCTCAGCATTGAAAAACAACAACAACCTCAACATTGAAAAACACCAACAAATTCAACAACAACCTCAACATTGAAAAACAACAACAACCTCAACATTGAAAAACACCAACAAATTCAACAAAAACTTCAACATTGAAAAACACCAACAGATTCAACAACAACCTCGAAATTGAAAAACACCAACAAATTCAACAACAAACTCAACATTGAAAAACACCATCAATTTCAACAACAACCTCAACATTGAAAAACACCAACAACCTCAAAATTGAAAAAACACCAACAAATTCAACAACAACCTCAACATTTAAAAACAACAACAACCTCAACATTGAAAAACACCAACAAATTCAACAACAATCTCAACATTGAAAAACACCAACAAATTCACCAACAACCTCAACATTGAAAAACACCAACAAACTCAACAACAGCCTCAACATTGAAAAACAACAACAACCTCAACATTGAAAAACACCAACAGATTCAACAACAACCTCAACATTGAAAAAGACCAACAAATTCAACAACAAACTCAAGATTGAAATACACCAACAAATTCAACAACCTCAACATTGAAAAACAACAACAACCTCAACATTGAAAAACACCAACAAATTCAACAACAACCTCAACATTGAAAAACACCAACAAATTCAACAACAACCTCAACATTGAAAAACAACAACAACCTCAACATTGAAAAACACCAACAAATTCAACAACAACCTCAACATTGAAAAACAACACAAACCTCAACATTGAAAAACACCAACAAATTCAACAACAACCTTAACATTGAAAAACGACAACAAACTCAACATTGAAAAACACCAACAAATTCAACAACAACCTCAACATTGAAAAACAACAACAACCTCAACATTGAAAAACACCAACAAATTCAACAACAACCTCAACATTGAAGAACACCAACAAATTCAACAACAACCTCAACATTGAAAAACACCGACAACCTCAACATTGAAAAACACCAACAAATTCAACAACAACCTCAAAATTGAAAAACAACAACAACCTCAACATTGAAAAACAACAACAAATTCAACAACAACCTCAACTTTGAAAAACAACAACAAACTCAACATTGAAAAACACCAACAAATTCAACAACTACCTCAACATTGAAAAACAACAACAACCTCAACATTGAAAAACAACAACAAATTGAACAACAACCTCAACATTGAAAAACACCAACAAATTCAACAACAACCTCAACATTGAAAAACAACAACAACCTAAATATTGAAAAACACCAACAAATTCAACAACAACCTCAACATTGAAAAACAACAACAACCTGAACATTGAAAAACACCAACAAATTCAACAACAACCTCAACATTGAAAAATTCCAACAAATTCAACAACAACCTCAGCATTGAAAAACAACAACAACCTCAACATTGAAAAACACCAACAAATTCAACAACAACCTCAAGATTGAAAAACAACAACAACCTCAACATTGAAAAACACCAACAAATTCAACAACAACTTCAACATTGAAAAACACCAACAAATTCAACAACAACCTCGAAATTGAAAAACAGCAACAAATACAACAACAACCTCAACATTGAAAAACAACAACAACCTCAACATTGAAAAACACCAACAAATTCAACAACAACCTCAACATTGAAAAACAACAACAACCTCAACATTGCAAAACACCAGCAAATTCAACAACAACCTCAACATTTAAAAACACCAACAAATTCAACAACAACCTCAACATTGAAAAACAACAACAGTCTCAACATTGAAAAACACCAACAAATTCAACAACAACCTCAAAATTGAAAAACAACAACAACCTCAACATTGAAAAACACCAACAAATTCAACAACAACCTCAACATTGAAAAACAACAACAAACTCAACATTGAAAAACACCAACAAATTCAACAACAACCTCAATATTGAAAAACAACAACCTCAACATTGAAAAACACCAACAAATTCAACAACAACCTCAACATTGAAAAACACCAACAAATTCAACAACAACCTCAGCATTGAAAAACAACAACAACCTCAACATTGAAAAACAACAACAAACTCAACATTGAAAAACACCAACAAATTCAACAACAACCTCAATATTGAAAAACAACAACCTCAACATTGAAAAACACCAACAAATTGAACAACAACCTCAACATTGAAAAACACCAACAAATTCAACAACAACATCAACATTGAAAAACAACAACAACCTAAATATTGAAAAACACCAACAAATTCAACAACAACCTCAACATTGAAAAACAACAACAACCTGAACATTGAAAAACACCAACAAATTCAACAACAACCTCAACATTGAAAAATTCCAACAAATTCAACAACAACCTCAGCATTGAAAAACAACAACAACCTCAACATTGAAAAACACCAACAAATTCAACAACAACCTCCAGATTGAAAAACAACAACAACCTCAACATTGAAAAACACCAACAAATTCAACAACAACTTCAACATTGAAAAACACCAACAAATTCAACAACAACCTCGAAATTGAAAAACAGCAACAAATACAACAACAACCTCAACATTGAAAAACAACAACAACCTCAACATTGAAAAACACCAACAAATTCAACAACAACCTCAACATTGAAAAACAACAACAACCTCAACATTGCAAAACACCAGCAAATTCAACAACAACCTCAACATTTAAAAACACCAACAAATTCAACAACAACCTCAACATTGAAAAACAACAACAGTCTCAACATTGAAAAACACCAACAAATTCAACAACAACCTCAAAATTGAAAAACAACAACAACCTCAACATTGAAAAACACCAACAAATTCAACAACAACCTCAACATTGAAAAACAACAACAAACTCAACATTGAAAAACACCAACAAAGTCAACAACAACCTCAATATTGAAAAACAACAACCTCAACATTGAAAAACACCAACAAATTCAACAACAACCTCAACATTGAAAAACACCAACAAATTCAACAACAACCTCAGCATTGAAAAACAACAACAACCTCAACATTGAAAAACACCAACAAATTCAGCAACAACCTCAACATTGAAAAACAACAACAACCTCAACATTGAAAAACACCAACAAATTCAACAACAACTTCAACATTGAAAAAGAGCAACAAATTCAACAACAACCTCGAAATTGAAAAAACACCAACAAATTCAACAACAACCTCAACATTGAAAAACAACAACAACCTCAACATTGAAAAACACCAACAAATTCAACAACAACCTCAACATTGAAAAACACCAACAAATTCAAGAACAACCTCAACATTGAAAAACAACAACAACCTCAACATTGAAAAACACCAACAAATTCAACAACAACCTCAACATTGATAAACAACAACAACCTCAACATTGAAAAACACCAACAAATTCAACAACAACCTCAATATTTAAAAACACCAACAAATTCAACAACAACCTCAACAGTGAAAAACAACAACAATCTCAACTTTGAAAAACACCATCAAATTCAACAACAACCTCAACATTGAAAAACAGGAACAACCTCAACATTGAAAAACACCAACAAATTCAACAACAACCTCAACATTGAAAAACACCAACAAATTCAACAACAACCTCAACATTGAAAAACAACAACAACCTCAATATTGAAAAACACCAACAAATTCAACAACTACCCAAACATTGAAAAACAACAACAACCTCAACATTGAAAAGCACCAACAAATTCAACAACAACCTCAACATTGAAAAGCACCAACAAATTCCACAACAACCTCAGCATTGAAAAACAACAACAACCTCAACATTGAAAAACACCAACAAATTCAACAACAACCTCAACATTGAAAAACAACAACAACCTCAACATTGAAAAACACCAACAAATTCAACAAAAACTTCAACATTGAAAAACACCAACAGATTCAACAACAACCTCGAAATTGAAAAACACCATCAAATTCAACAACAAACTCAACATTGAAAAACACCATCAATTTCAACAAAAACCTCAACATTGAAAAACACCAACAACCTCAAAATTGAAAAAACACCAACAAATTCAACAACAACCTCAACATTTAAAAACAACAACAACCTCAACATTGAAAAACACCAACAAATTCAACAACAATCTCAACATTGAAAAACACCAACTAATTCACCAACAACCTCAACATTGAAAAACACCAACAAACTCAACAACAGCCTCAACATTGAAAAACAACAACAACCTCAACATTGAAAAACACCAACAGATTCAACAACAACGTCAACATTGAAAAAGACCAACAAATTCAACAACAAACTCAAGATTGAAATACACCAACAAATTCAACAACCTCAACATTGAAAAACAACAACAACCTCAACATTGAAAAACACCAACAAATTCAACAACAACCTCAACATTGAAAAACACCAACAAATTCAACAACAACCTCAACATTGAAAAACAACAACAACCTCAACATTGAAAAACACCAACAAATTCAACAACAACCTCAACATTGAAAAACAACACCAACCTCAACATTGAAAAACACCAACAAATTCAACAACAACCTCAACATTGAAAAACAACAACAAACTCAACATTGAAAAAAACCAACAAATTCAACAACAACCTCAACATTGAAAAACAACAACAACCTCAACATTGAAAAACACCAACAAATTCAACAACAACCTCAACATTGAAAAACACCAACAAATTCAACAACAACCTCAACATTGAAAAACACCGACAACCTCAACATTGAAAAACACCAACAAATTCAACAACAACCTCAAAATTGAAAAACAACAACAACCTCAACATTGAAAGCAACAACAAATTCAACAACAACCTCAACTTTGAAAAACAACAACAAACTCAACATTGAAAAACACCAACAAATTCAACAACTACCTCAACATTGAAAAACAACAACAACCTCAACATTGAAAAACAACAACAAATTGAACAACAACCTCAACATTGAAAAACACCAACAAATTCAACAACAACCTCAACATTGAAAAACAACAACAACCTAAATATTGAAAAACACCAACAAATTCAACAACAACCTCAACATTGAAAAACAACAACAACCTGAACATTGAAAAACACCAACAAATTCAACAACAACCTCAACATTGAAAAATTCCAACAAATTCAACAACAACCTCAGCATTGAAAAACAACAACAACCTCAACATTGAAAAACACCAACAAATTCAACAACAACCTCAAGATTGAAAAACAACAACAACCTCAACATTGAAAAACACCAACAAATTCAACAACAACTTCAACATTAAAAAACACCAACAAATTCAACAACAACCTCGAAATTGAAAAACAGCAACAAATACAACAACAACCTCAACATTGAAAAACAACAACAACCTCAACATTGAAAAACACCAACAAATTCAACAACAACCTCAACATTGAAAAACAACAACAACCTCAACATTGCAAAACACCAGCAAATTCAACAACAACCTCAACATTTAAAAACACCAACAAATTCAACAACAACCTCAACATTGAAAAACAACAACAGTCTCAACATTGAAAAACACCAACAAATTCAACAACAACCTCAAAATTGAAAAACAACAACAACCTCAACATTGAAAAACACCAACAAATTCAACAACAACCTCAACATTGAAAAACAACAACAAACTCAACATTGAAAAACACCAACAAATTCAACAACAACCTCAATATTGAAAAACAACAACCTCAACATTGAAAAACACCAACAAATTCAACAACAACCTCAACATTGAAAAACACCAACAAATTCAACAACAACCTCAGCATTGAAAAACAACAACAACCTCAACATTGAAAAACAACAACAAACTCTACATTGAAAAACACCAACAAATTCAACAACAACCTCAATATTGAAAAACAACAACCTCAACATTGAAAAACACCAACAAATTGAACAACAACCTCAACATTGAAAAACACCAACAAATTCAACAACAACCTCAACATTGAAAAACAACAACAACCTAAATATTGAAAAACACCAACAAATTCAACAACAACCTCAACATTGAAAAACAACAACAACCTGAACATTGAAAAACACCAACAAATTCAACAACAACCTCAACATTGAAAAATTCCAACAAATTCAACAACAACCTCAGCATTGAAAAACAACAACAACCTCAACATTGAAAAACACCAACAAATTCAACAACAACCTCAAGATTGAAAAACAACAACAACCTCAACATTGAAAAACACCAACAAATTCAACAACAACTTCAACATTGAAAAACACCAACAAATTCAACAACAACCTCGAAATTGAAAAACAGCAACAAATACAACAACAACCTCAACATTGAAAAACAACAACAACCTCAACATTGAAAAACACCAACAAATTCAACAACAACCTCAACATTGAAAAACAACAACAACCTCAACATTGCAAAACACCAGCAAATTCAACAACAACCTCAACATTTAAAAACACCAACAAATTCAACAACAACCTCAACATTGAAAAACAACAACAGTCTCAACATTGAAAAACACCAACAAATTCAACAACAACCTCAAAATTGAAAAACAACAACAACCTCAACATTGAAAAACACCAACAAATTCAACAACAACCTCAACATTGAAAAACAACAACAAACTCAACATTGAAAAACACCAACAAATTCAACAACAACCTCAATATTGAAAAACAACAACCTCAACATTGAAAAACACCAACAAATTCAACAACAACCTCAACATTGAAAAACACCAACAAATTCAACAACAACCTCAGCATTGAAAAACAACAACAACCTCAACATTGAAAAACACCAACAAATTCAGCAACAACCTCAACATTGAAAAACAACAACAACCTCAACATTGAAAAACACCAACAAATTCAACAACAACTTCAACATTGAAAAAGAGCAACAAATTCAACAACAACCTCGAAATTGAAAAAACACCAACAAATTCAACAACAACCTCAACATTGAAAAACAACAACAACCTCAACATTGAAAAACACCAACAAATTCAACAACAACCTCAACATTGAAAAACACCAACAAATTCAAGAACAACCTCAACATTGAAAAACAACAACAACCTCAACATTGAAAAACACCAACAAATTCAACAACAACCTCAACATTGATAAACAACAACAACCTCAACATTGAAAAACACCAACAAATTCAACAACAACCTCAATATTTAAAAACACCAACAAATTCAACAACAACCTCAACAGTGAAAAACAACAACAATCTCAACTTTGAAAAACACCATCAAATTCAACAACAACCTCAACATTGAAAAACAGCAACAACCTCAACATTGAAAAACACCAACAAATTCAACAACAACCTCAACATTGAAAAACACCAACAAATTCAACAACAACCTCAACATTGAAAAACACCAACAAATTCAACAACAAACTCAACATTGAAAAACACCAACAAATTCAACAACAACCTCAACATTGAAAAACAACAACAACCTCAACATTGAAAAACACCAACAAATTCAACAACAACCTCAACATTGAAAAGCAGCAACAAATTCAACAACAACCTCAACATTGAAAAACAAAAACAACCTCAACTTTGAAAAACACTAACAAATTCAACAACAACCTCAACATTGAAAAACAACAACAATCTCCACATTGAAATACCAACAAATTCAACAACAACCTCAACATTAAAAAACAACAACAAACTCAACATTGAAAAACACCAACAAATTCAACAACAACCTCAATATTGAAAAACAACAACAACCTCAACATTGAAAAACACCAACAAATTCAACAACAACCTCAACATTGAAAAACACCAACAAATTCAACAACAACCTCAACATTGAAAACCAACAACAACCTAAACATTGAAAAACACCAGCAAATTCAACAACAACCTCAACATTGAAAAACAACAACAACCTCAACATTGAAAAACACCAACAAATTCAACAATAACCTCAACATTGAAAAACACCAACAAATTCAACAACAACCTCAGCATTGAAAAACAACAACAACCTCAACATTGAAAAACACCAACAAATTCAACAACAACCTCAACATTGAAAAACACCAACAAAATCAACAACAACCTCAACATTGAAAAACAACAACAACCTCAACATTGAAAAACACCAACAAATTCAACAACAACCTCAACATTGAAAAACACCAACAAATTCAACAACAACCTCAACATTGAAAAACACCAACAAACTCAACATTGAAAAACACCAACAAATTCAACAACAACCTCAACATTGAAAAACAACAACAACCTCAACATTGAAAAACACCAACAAATTCAACAACAACTTCAACATTGAAAAACACGAACAAATTCAACAACAACCTCAACATTGAAAAACAACAACAACCTCAATATTGAAAAACACCAACAAATTCAACAACTACCCAAACATTGAAAAACAACAACAACCTCAACATTGAAAAGCACCAACAAATTCAACAACAACCTCAACATTGAAAAGCACCAACAAATTCCACAACAACCTCAGCATTGAAAAACAACAACAACCTCAACATTGAAAAACACCAACAAATTCAACAACAACCTCAACATTGAAAAACAACAACAACCTCAACATTGAAAAACACCAACAAATTCAACAAAAACTTCAACATTGAAAAACACCAACAGATTCAACAACAACCTCGAAATTGAAAAACACCAACAAATTCAACAACAAACTCAACATTGAAAAAGACCATCAATTTCAACAACAACCTCAACATTGAAAAACACCAACAACCTCAAAATTGAAAAAACACCAACAAATTCAACAACAACCTCAACATTTAAAAACAACAACAACCTCAACATTGAAAAACACCAACAAATTCAACAACAATCTCAACATTGAAAAACACCAACAAATTCACCAACAACCTCAACATTGAAAAACACCAACAAACTCAACAACAGCCTCAACATTGAAAAACAACAACAACCTCAACATTGAAAAACACCAACAGATTCAACAACAACCTCAAAATTGAAAAAGACCAACAAATTCAACAACAAACTCAAGATTGAAATACACCAACAAATTCAACAACCTCAACATTGAAAAACAACAACAACCTCAACATTGAAAATCACCAACAAATTCAACAACAACCTCAACATTGAAAAACACCAACAAATTCAACAACAACCTCAACATTGAAAAACAACAACAACCTCAACATTGAAAAACACCAACAAATTCAACAACAACCTCAACATTGAAAAACAACACCAACCTCAACATTGAAAAACACCAACAAATTCAACAACAACCTCAACATTGAAAAACAACAACAAACTCAACATTGAAAAACACCAACAAATTCAACAACAACCTCAACATTGAAAAACAACAACAACCTCAACATTGAAAAACACCAACAAATTCAACAACAACCTCAACATTGAAAAACACCAACAAATTCAACAACAACCTCAACATTGAAAAACACCGACAACCTCAACATTGAAAAACACCAACAAATTCAACAACAACCTCAAAATTGAAAAACAACAACAACCTCAACATTGAAAAACAACAACAAATTCAACAACAACCTCAACTTTGAAAAACAACAACAAACTCAACATTGAAAAACACCAACAAATTCAACAACTACCTCAACATTGAAAAACAACAACAACCTCAACATTGAAAAACAACAACAAATTGAACAACAACCTCAACATTGAAAAACACCAACAAATTCAACAACAACCTCAACATTGAAAAACAACAACAACCTAAATATTGAAAAACACCAACAAATTCAACAACAACCTCAACATTGAAAAACAACAACAACCTGAACATTGAAAAACACCAACAAATTCAACAACAACCTCAACATTGAAAAATTCCAACAAATTCAACAACAACCTCAGCATTGAAAAACAACAACAACCTCAACATTGAAAAACACCAACAAATTCAACAACAACCTCAAGATTGAAAAACAACAACAACCTCAACATTGAAAAACACCAACAAATTCAACAACAACTTCAACATTGAAAAACACCAACAAATTCAACAACAACCTCGAAATTGAAAAACAGCAACAAATACAACAACAACCTCAACATTGAAAAACAACAACAACCTCAACATTGAAAAACACCAACAAATTCAACAACAACCTCAACATTGAAAAACAACAACAACCTCAACATTGCAAAGCACCAGCAAATTCAACAACAACCTCAACATTTAAAAACACCAACAAATTCAACAACAACCTCAACATTGAAAAACAACAACAGTCTCAACATTGAAAAACACCAACAAATTCAACAACAACTTCAACATTGAAAAAGAGCAACAAATTCAACAACAACCTCGAAATTGAAAAAACACCAACAAATTCAACAACAACCTCAACATTGAAAAACAACAACAACCTCAACATTGAAAAACACCAACAAATTCAACAACAACCTCAACATTGAAAAACACCAACAAATTCAAGAACAACCTCAACATTGAAAAACAACAACAACCTCAACATTGAAAAACACCAACAAATTCAACAACAACCTCAACATTGATAAACAACAACAACCTCAACATTGAAAAACACCAACAAATTCAACAACAACCTCAACATTTAAAAACACCAACAAATTCAACAACAACCTCAACAGTGAAAAACAACAACTATCTCAACTTTGAAAAACACCATCAAATTCAACAACAACCTCAACATTGAAAAACAGCAACAACCTCAACATTGAAAAACACCAACAAATTCAACAACAACCTCAACATTGAAAAACAGCAACAAATTCAACAACAACCTCAACATTGAAAAACACCAACAAATTCAACAACAAACTCAACATTGAAAAACGCCAACAAATTCAACAACAACCTCAACATTGAAAAACAACAACAACCTCAACATTGAAAAACACCAACAAATTCAACAACAACCTCAACATTGAAAAGCAGCAACAAATTCAACAACAACCTCAACATTGAAAAACAAAAACAACCTCAACTTTGAAAAACACTAACAAATTCAACAACAACCTCAACATTGAAAAACAACAACAATCTCAACATTGAAATACCAACAAATTCAACAACAACCTCAACATTAAAAAACAACAACAAACTCAACATTGAAAAACACCAACAAATTCAACAACAACCTCAATATTGAAAAACAACAACAACCTCAACATTGAAAAACACCAACAAATTCAACAACAACCTCAACATTGAAAAACACCAACAAATTCAACAACAACCTCAACATTGAAAACCAACAACAACCTAAACATTGAAAAACACCAGCAAATTCAACAACAACCTCAACATTGAAAAACAGCAACAACCTCAACATTGAAAAACACCAACAAATTCAACAATAACCTCAACATTGAAAAACACCAACAAATTCAACAACAACCTCAGCATTGAAAAACAACAACAACCTCAACATTGAAAAACACCAACAAATTCAACAACAACCTCAACATTGAAAAACACCAACAAAATCAACAACAACCTCAACATTGAAAAACAACAACAACCTCAACATTGAAAAACACCAACAAATTCAACAACAACCTCAACATTGAAAAACACCAACAAATTCAACAACAACCTCAACATTGAAAAACACCAACAAACTCAACATTGAAAAACACCAACAAATTCAACAACAACCTCAACATTGAAAAACAACAACAACCTCAACATTGAAAAACACCAACAAATTCAACAACAACTTCAACATTGAAAAACACGAACAAATTCAACAACAACCTCAACATTGAAAAACAACAACAACCTCAATATTGAAAAACACCAACAAATTCAACAACTACCCAAACATTGAAAAACAACAACAACCTCAACATTGAAAAGCACCAACAAATTCAACAACAACCTCAACATTGAAAAGCACCAACAAATTCCACAACAACCTCAGCATTGAAAAACAACAACAACCTCAACATTGAAAAACACCAACAAATTCAACAACAACCTCAACATTGAAAAACAACAACAACCTCAACATTGAAAAACACCAACAAATTCAACAAAAACTTCAACATTGAAAAACACCAACAGATTCAACAACAACCTCGAAATTGAAAAACACCAACAAATTCAACAACAAACTCAACATTGAAAAACACCATCAATTTCAACAACAACCTCAACATTGAAAAACACCAACAACCTCAAAATTGAAAAAACACCAACAAATTCAACAACAACCTCAACATTTAAAAACAACAACAACCTCAACATTGAAAAACACCAACAAATTCAACAACAATCTCAACATTGAAAAACACCAACAAATTCACCAACAACCTCAACATTGAAAAACACCAACAAACTCAACAACAACCTCAACATTGAAAAACAACAACAACCTCAACATTGAAAAACACCAACAGATTCAACAACAACCTCAACATTGAAAAAGACCAACAAATTCAACAACAAACTCAAGATTGAAATACACCAACAAATTCAACAACCTCAACATTGAAAAACAACAACAACCTCAACATTGAAAAACACCAACAAATTCAACAACAACCTCAACATTGAAAAACACCAACAAATTCAACAACAACCTCAACATTGAAAAACAACAACAACCTCAACATTGAAAAACACCAACAAATTCAACAACAACCTCAACATTGAAAAACAACACCAACCTCAACATTGAAAAACACCAACAAATTCAACAACAACCTCAACATTGAAAAACAACAACAAACTCAACATTGAAAAACACCAACAAATTCAACAACAACCTCAACATTGAAAAACAACAACAACCTCAACATTGAAAAACACCAACAAATTCAACAACAACCTCAACATTGAAAAACACCAACAAATTCAACAACAACCTCAACATTGAAAAACACCGACAACCTCAACATTGAAAAACACCAACAAATTCAACAACAACCTCAAAATTGAAAAACAACAACAACCTCAACATTGAAAAACAACAACAAATTCAACAACAACCTCAACTTTGAAAAACAACAACAAACTCAACATTGAAAAACACCAACAAATTCAACAACTACCTCAACATTGAAAAACAACAACAACCTCAACATTGAAAAACACCAACAAATTGAACAACAACCTCAACATTGAAAAACACCAACAAATTCAACAACAACCTCAACATTGAAAAACAACAACAACCTAAATATTGAAAAACACCAACAAATTCAACAACAACCTCAACATTGAAAAACAACAACAACCTGAACATTGAAAAACACCAACAAATTCAACAACAACCTCAACATTGAAAAATTCCAACAAATTCAACAACAACCTCAGCATTGAAAAACAACAACAACCTCAACATTGAAAAACACCAACAAATTCAACAACAACCTCAAGATTGAAAAACAACAACAACCTCAACATTGAAAAACACCAACAAATTCAACAACAACTTCAACATTGAAAAACACCAACAAATTCAACAACAACCTCGAAATTGAAAAACAGCAACAAATACAACAACAACCTCAACATTGAAAAACAACAACAACCTCAACATTGAAAAACACCAACAAATACAACAACAACCTCAACATTGAAAAACAACAACAACCTCAACATTGCAAAACACCAGCAAATTCAACAACAACCTCAACATTTAAAAACACCAACAAATTCAACAACAACCTCAACATTGAAAAACAACAACAGTCTCAACATTGAAAAACACCAACAAATTCAACAACAACCTCAAAATTGAAAAACAACAACAACCTCAACATTGAAAAACACCAACAAATTCAACAACAACCTCGACATTGAAAAACACCCTCAAATTCAAAATCAACCTCAACATTGAACAACACCAACAACCTCAAAATTGAAAAAACACCAACAAATTCAACAACAACCTCAACATTTAAAAACAACAACAACCTCAACATTGAAAAACACCAACAAATTCAACAACAACCACAACATTGAAAAACACCAACAAATTCAACAACAACCTCAACATTGAAAAACACCAACAAACTCAACAACAACCTCAACCTTGAAAAATAACAACAATCTCAACATTGAAAAACACCAACAAATTCAACAACAACCTCAACATTGAAAAACACCAACAAATACAACAACAAACTCAAGATTGAAAAACACCCGCAAATTCAACAACCTCAACATTGAAAAACAACAACAACCTCATCATTGAAAAACACCAACAAATTCAACAACAACCTCAACATTGAAAAACACCAACAACCTCAACATTGAAAAACACCAACAAATTCAACAACAACCTCAACATTCAAAAACAACAACAACCTCAACATTGAAAAACACCAACATATTCAACAACAACCTCAACATTGAAAAACAACAACAAACTCAACATTGAAAAACACCAACAAATTCAACAACAACCTCAACATTGAAAAACAACAACAACCTCAACATTGAAAAACACCAACAAATTCAACAACAACTTCAACATTGAAAAACACCAACAAATTCAACAACAACCTCAACATTGAAAAACAACAACAACCTCAACATTGAAAAACACACAAAAATTCAACAACTACCCAAACACTGAAAAACAACAACAACCTCAACATTAAAAAACACCAACAAATTCAACAACAACCTCAACATTGAAAAACAGCAACAAATTCAACCACAACATCAGCATTGAAAAAGAACAACAACCTCAACATTGAAAAACACCAAGAAATTCAACAACAACATCAACATTGAAAAACAACAACAACCTCAACATTGAAAAAAGCAACAAATTCAACAAAAACTTCAACATTGAAAAACACCAACAAATTCAACAACAACCTCGAAATTGAAAAACACCAACAAATTCAACAACAACTTCAACATTGAAAAACACCAACAAATTCAACAACAACCTCGACATTGAAAAACACCATCAAATTCAACAACAACCTCAACATTGAAAAACACCAACAACCTCAAAATTGAAAAAACAACAACAAATTCAACAACAACCCTAACATTTAAAAACAACAACAACCTCAACACTGAAAAACACCAACAAATTCAACAACAACCTCAACATTGAAAAACACCAACAAATTCAACAACAACCTCAACATTGAAAAACACCAACAAACTCAACAACAACCTCAACATTGAAAAACAACAACAACCTCAACATTGAAAAACACCAACAAATTCAACAACAAACTCAAGATTGAAAAACACCAACAAATTCAACAACCTCAACATTGAAAAACACCAACAACCTCAACATTGAAAAACACCAACAAATTCAACAAAAACTTCAACATTGAAAAACACCAACAAATTCAACAGCAACCTCGAAATTGAAAAACACCAACAAATTCAACAACAAACTCAACATTGAAAAACACCAACAAATTCAACAACAACCTCGATATTGAAAAACACCATCAAATTCAACAACAACCTCAACATTGAAAAACACCAACAACCTCAAAATTGAAAAAACACCAACAAATTCAACAACAAACTCAACATTGAAAAACACCAACAAATTCAACAACAACCTCAACATTGAAAAACAACAACAACCTCAACATTGAAAAACACCAACAAATTCAACAACAACCTCAACATTGAAAAGCAGCAACAAATTCAACAACAACCTCAACATTGAAAAACAAAAACAACCTCAACTTTGAAAAACACTAACAAATTCAACAACAACCTCAACATTGAAAAACAACAACAATCTCAACATTGAAATACACCAACAAATTCAACAACAACCTCAACATTAAAAAACAACAACAAACTCAACATTGAAAAACACCAACAAATTCAACAACAACCTCAATATTGAAAAACAACAACAACCTCAACATTGAAAAACACCAACAAATTCAACAACAACCTCAACATTGAAAAACACCAACAAATTCAACAACAACCTCAACATTGAAAACCAACAACAACCTAAACATTGAAAAACACCAGCAAATTCAACAACAACCTCAACATTGAAAAACAACAACAACCTCAACATTGAAAAACACCAACAAATTCAACAATAACCTCAACATTGAAAAACACCAACAAATTCAACAACAACCTCAGCATTGAAAAACAACAACAACCTCAACATTGAAAAACACCAACAAATTCAACAACAACCTCAACATTGAAAAACACCAACAAAATCAACAACAACCTCAACATTGAAAAACAACAACAACCTCAACATTGAAAAACACCAACAAATTCAACAACAACCTCAACATTGAAAAACACCAACAAATTCAACAACAACCTCAACATTGAAAAACACCAACAAACTCAACATTGAAAAACACCAACAAATTCAACAACAACCTCAACATTGAAAAACAACAACAACCTCAACATTGAAAAACACCAACAAATTCAACAACAACTTCAACATTGAAAAACACGAACAAATTCAACAACAACCTCAACATTGAAAAACAACAACAACCTCAATATTGAAAAACACCAACAAATTCAACAACTACCCAAACATTGAAAAACAACAACAACCTCAACATTGAAAAGCACCAACAAATTCAACAACAACCTCAACATTGAAAAACACCAACAAATTCCACAACAACCTCAGCATTGAAAAACAACAACAACCTCAACATTGAAAAACACCAACAAATTCAACAACAACCTCAACATTGAAAAACAACAACAACCTCAACATTGAAAAACACCAACAAATTCAACAAAAACTTCAACATTGAAAAACACCAACAGATTCAACAACAACCTCGAAATTGAAAAACACCAACAAATTCAACAACAAACTCAACATTGAAAAACACCATCAAATTCAACAACAACCTCAACATTGAAAAACACCAACAACCTCAAAATTGAAAAAACACCAACAAATTCAACAACAACCTCAACATTTAAAAACAACAACAACCTCAACTTTGAAAAACACCAACAAATTCAACAACAATCTCAACATTGAAAAACACCAACAAATTCAACAACAACCTCAACATTGAAAAACAACAACAACCTCAACATTGAAAAACACCAACAAATTCAACAACAACTTCAACATTGAAAAACACGAACAAATTCAACAACAACCTCAACATTGAAAAACAACAACAACCTCAATATTGAAAAACACCAACAAATTCAACAACTACCCAAACATTGAAAAACAACAACAACCTCAACATTGAAAAGCACCAACAAATTCAACAACAACCTCAACATTGAAAAACACCAACAAATTCCACAACAACCTCAGCATTGAAAAACAACAACAACCTCAACATTGAAAAACACCAACAAATTCAACAACAACCTCAACATTGAAAAACAACAACAACCTCAACATTGAAAAACACCAGCAAATTCAACAAAAACTTCAACATTGAAAAACACCAACAGATTCAACAACAACCTCGAAATTGAAAAACACCAACAAATTCAACAACAAACTCAACATTGAAAAACACCATCAATTTCAACAACAACCTCAACATTGAAAAACACCAACAACCTCAAAATTGAAAAAACACCAATAAATTCAACAACAACTTCAACATTGAAAAACACGAACAAATTCAACAACAACCTCAACATTGAAAAACAACAACAACCTCAATATTGAAAAACACCAACAAATTCAACAACTACCCAAACATTGAAAAACAACAACAACCTCAACATTGAAAAGCACCAACAAATTCAACAACAACCTCAACATTGAAAAACACCAACAAATTCCACAACAACCTCAGCATTGAAAAACAACAACAACCTCAACATTGAAAAACACCAACAAATTCAACAACAACCTCAACATTGAAAAACAACAACAACCTCAACATTGAAAAACACCAACAAATTCAACAAAAACTTCAACATTGAAAAACACCAACAGATTCAACAACAACCTCGAAATTGAAAAACACCAACAAATTCAACAACAAACTCAACATTGAAAAACACCATCAAATTCAACAACAACCTCAACATTGAAAAACACCAACAACCTCAAAATTGAAAAAACACCAACAAATTCAACAACAACCTCAACATTTAAAAACAACAACAACCTCAACTTTGAAAAACACCAACAAATTCAACAACAATCTCAACATTGAAAAACACCAACAAATTCAACAACAACCTCAACATTGAAAAACAACAACAACCTCAACATTGAAAAACACCAACAAATTCAACAACAACTTCAACATTGAAAAACACGAACAAATTCAACAACAACCTCAACATTGAAAAACAACAACAACCTCAATATTGAAAAACACCAACAAATTCAACAACTACCCAAACATTGAAAAACAACAACAACCTCAACATTGAAAAGCACCAACAAATTCAACAACAACCTCAACATTGAAAAACACCAACAAATTCCACAACAACCTCAGCATTGAAAAACAACAACAACCTCAACATTGAAAAACACCAACAAATTCAACAACAACCTCAACATTGAAGAACAACAACAACCTCAACATTGAAAAACACCAACAAATTCAACAAAAACTTCAACATTGAAAAACACCAACAGATTCAACAACAACCTCGAAATTGAAAAACACCAACAAATTCAACAACAAACTCAACATTGAAAAACACCATCAATTTCAACAACAACCTCAACATTGAAAAACACCAACAACCTCAAAATTGAAAAAACACCAACAAATTCAACAACAACCTCAACATTTAAAAACAACAACAACCTCAACATTGAAAAACACCAACAAATTCAACAACAATCTCAACATTGAAAAACACCAACAAATTCACCAACAACCTCAACATTGAAAAACACCAACAAACTCAACAACAACCTCAACATTGAAAAACAACAACAACCTCAACATTGAAAAACACCAACAGATTCAACAACAACCTCAACATTGAAAAACACCAACAAATTCAACAACAAACTCAAGATTGAAAAACACCAACAAATTCAACAACCTCAACATTGAAAAACAACAACAACCTCAACATTGAAAAACACCAACAAATTCAACAACAACCTCAACATTGAAAAACACCAACAAATTCAACAACAACCTCAACATTGAAAAACAACAACAACCTCAACATTGAAAAACACCAACAAATTCAACAACAACCTCAACATTGAAAAACAACACCAACCTCAACATTGAAAAACACCAACAAATTCAACAACAACCTCAACATTGAAAAACAACAACAAACTCAACATTGAAAAACACCAACAAATTCAACAACAACCTCAACATTGAAAAACAACAACAACCTCAACATTGAAAAACACCAACAAATTCAACAACAACCACAACATTGAAAAACACCAACAAAT